>JBBDGP010000034.1:2065000-2640921 GCA_037952835.1 Lithobates septentrionalis | reverse complement strand
TTTCTCTTGCATCTTCCTATGGAGCCACCCTTGTATGCAGTAGCTAGAGTTGTGTCTCTCCCTGCGCTGTGTGCAATCAATAGAAGCACACAGCCCCATAGCCTAGGATAGCAAGGCATTCCCCAGCTCCACCCCTCCTCTCCCGCTCCCTTCTCCAAACCAACAGACTGGATCCAGATTGCACTGTCCACCATTAAAGCCAAAATTTAGCCAACAATGATATTTTTTTTTAGTTTTAAAGTGGAGTTCCACCCACTTTTACAACTCTTCAGCACTCCTCACTAAACTGTGCACTGTAAACGAATTGGATATTTTTTTAAAAAAAATTCTCAGAACTTACTTTATATCTGCTGTATTCATTTTTCACTTCCTCCTCCCTAGCCGTGGCCCATCGCATCATTTCCTGTTTGCAATGCCTTCTGGGAAGGGGCGGCAACTTCCTCTGGCAATGCCGTTGCTATGGAAACCTGACCTGAAACCTATTACACTGCTTGTGCTGCACTGAGCATGTGCGAGATCTGCAAGGATGAGATCCAGGAAGAAATACAGTCTGGCTTCAGATGCCCACATTTAAGATGGCCACGGCCTGCTGTAAGTTTATAAAATAAAAATTACTGCTATAAACTAACAAGACAGACCTCAGTTTACAGACTAACTTTACTAGAATACATTAAGCTTGTGTATTATAGGGGTATTTTTATGTAAAAAGTATAATTTCGGCCAGAACACCACTGTAAAACTGTCATACATAGTCTTACATAGAAGAGATGATGGAGCAGTTGTCACCAAGACAGGAAGAAATCAATAACAACAAAACGTCAACACTGGAGTCCATACATAATCCGCAGAGTTTATTTAAAAAATCATTAGAAACGAACGCGTTTCGCCTTACAAACAAATCAATAAATTCTTAACCATCCTTTCGATCCCATTCACACCTTCGTGTTCTGGGAACATGCGCAAGTTCCGGAAAATGCCCCAATAAGCGCATCGCACTTATTTCTTAGTGACCCCCCAAAGGCAACTAGCAGACGCACGTTTTTGTCGTGCGAAAAAAGCTCCAAAACGCTCGATACGAAAATGCAAAAGGCTCACTGCCAAAAAAAAAAAGTGCAGGAGCTACTCTGTACAAGTGAATGGGCTGTCCTATGCTGTCACATGACCAACCTGCAAAAAATAACGCACACACGTGCGTCACGTGGTAAAATGCTATTGAAGTCAAGTTTTTTTTCTTTTAACCACTTCGGCCCCGGAAGGTTTGGCTGCTCAATGACCAGCCCATTTTTTTTGTGATGCGGCGCTGCGTCGCTTTAACTGGTAATTGCGCGGCCGTGCGACGTTGTACCCAAACAAAATCAACGTCCTTTCTTTTTTTTACACAAATAGAGCTTTCTTTTGCTGGTATTTGATCACCTCTGCGGTTTTTATTTTTTGCGTTATAAACAAAAAAAGACCATTTTAAAAAAAAAAAAAAATTTTTTGCTTTCTGCAAATAAAACATTCCCAATAAAAAAAAGTAAAAATCTAATTTCTTCATCAATTTAGGCCGATACGTTTTCTGTTACATATTTTTGGTAAAAAAAAAATCTCACTAAGCGTATATTGATTGGTTTTGCACAAAAGTTATAGCAGCTAAAAAATAGGGGATAGATTTATGGCATTTTTATTATTATTATTATTTTTTTTTTACTAGTAATGGCAGCGATCTGCAATTTTTAGCGGGACTGCAACATTGCGGCGGACAGATCGGACACCTAACTGCATTTTTTTTTTACACTTTTTGGGAACCAGTGACATTATTATAGTGATCAGTGCTAAAAATATGCACTGTCACTGTACTAATGTCACTGGCAGGGAAGGGGTTAACATCAGGGGTGATCAAGGGGTTAAATGTGTTCTAACTGTATGGGGGGGATGGGCTGCCTGGGACAACACACAGATCCTCCAGCATAGCAGAAAGACAAGATCTGTGTGTCACCCCTGACAGAACGGAGATCTGCCTTGTTTACTATGACAGATCCCCGTTCTATCACTGCGGGGAACAATCGCTGACTCGCTGATTGGCTCCCCCCCCCGCTGGCCAATGGGCGCACACTCGCACAAATTGCTGTGTATGAGCCCAACATTATATACCTACGGCGATTTGCGCAGCCTGGCCAACCTGATGCAGTATAACTGCGGCAGCTGGTCGGCAAGTGGTTAAAAAAAAAAAAAAAAAAAGCAAGCGTGTTATACTTACCTGCTCTGGTTTTGCACAGAGCGACTCCGCTCCTCCCTCTTGACCAGTGCCCCCCCCCAATAGCAAACAGCTTGCTGTGGGGGGCACCCAAGAAGAACCGCTGCTCTGCGTGTCCATTCAGACACAGAGCCACTCGGCCCTGCCCCCCTCTCCCTTCTGATTGGCTCACTGACTGACAGCAGCTCGAGCCAATGTCTGTCTCAGCCAATGAGGAGGGAGAGTCCCCGGAGAGCTGAGGCTCTGGTGCACATCACTGGATCGTGATGGGGCTCAGGTAAGTATTAGGGGGGTGGGGGGCTGAGTGGGGAGCTGCACACTGAAGGTTTTTTTACATAGAATACATGAAGGTAAAAAACACCTTCAGCCATTACAACCGCTTTAAGCTAATAAAACAAATTTGATCTCTGCATTATAAATTTCACATCACTTCCTGTTCTGCTGCAATCACATATGTCAATAAAAGCTTGGCAGAGGTTTTAACCCTTCCCTGTTCTATCCACACCCAAAAAAAAAAAAAAAGAAACATTTTGTGTGGAGTTGGGCTTTAAGTGCTGAGCTCCCTGTATTCATTATAGAGTTAAGCTGAGAAAAAGCAATTATAAAATATATTCATCATGTGTATTCTTCCTTGAACCCCGGTGTGTTTGTGCATGAATCCAGTGTGAGACTTCCTGTAATAAAGACCGCTCACTGCTGCTCTCTCTCCTTGTGCAGGGTGACTGGTCTAGTCTCCGCCCCCTCCTGTCATTTCCTGCAGACAGCATGTAGTGGGTGGAGCCTGCTGGGCCCGTCCCACAGCTCTGCTCAAGCTGATGTACTGCCCAGAGATGATGTCACTGCTGCTTTTACAAGATAATATCTGGGCTTGCAAAGGCATCTGACGACAAAGTGTCTATTGAGGAATTCATTTGAAGGGATGTTTTTGTGTTAATCTTCAGTTGAGAACAGAGAGCAGATTCCATAAATGAGACGGGAAATAAACACAACGTGCCGCGCTGATCGTTCACATCTTGTGTTTTACAGCAATGCATTTGTGACAAAGGTGAAGATACACTTCAAACATGATTCTGATAGGATAAACAGAGCGCAGACAAAACAAATCGCACGGCGCACTCTACCTGCATGTTCTGTATGGAAGATAACATCACATGGGGGGGGGACATATACTGGATCTAGATATAAAAAGGTCACAGAGTGACGCCATCATTCAGGATGAAGAAAAAAAAAAACACAAAAAAGTGCAACCAATAAAAAAAATGAAGGAAAAAAAAAAGGAATAAAAACAAAAAATAAAAAGGGGTCTCCAAACGTTCTACAGAAGGGGCCAGCTTACTGTCCTTCAGGCTTTAGGGGGCCGGACTGTGAGAGTAAACAATGCCCCATCTCTGATATTAGGGCAAGAAATGGTGCCCCATCATTGGGGTCAGTGGGAGGAATAGTGCCCCATTGTTGGTGTTGGTGGGAGGAATAGTGCCCCATCGTTGGTGTTGGTGGGAGGAATAGTGCCCCATCGTTGGTGTCGGTGGGAGGAATAGTGCCCCATCGTTGGTGGGAGGAATAGTGTCCCATCGTTGGTGGGAGGAATAGTGTCCCATCGTTGGTGGGAGGAATAGTGTCCCATCGTTGGTGTCCGCGGGAGGAATAGTGCCCCATCGTTGGTGTTGGTGGGAGGAATAGTGAACCATCGTTGGTGTTGGTGGGAGGAATAGTGCCCCATCGTTGGTGTCGGAGGGAGGAATAGTGCCCCATTGTTGGTGTCAGCAGGAGGAATAGTGCCCCATTGTTGGTGTCAGTGGGAGGAATATGGGCCCCATTGTTGGTGTTGGTGGAAGGAATAGTGTCCCATCGTTGGTGTCCGTGGGAGGAATAGTGCCCCATTGTTGGTGTCAGCAGGAGGAATAGTGCCCCATTGTTGGTGTCAGCAGGAGGAATAGTGCCCCATTGTTGGTGTCAGCAGGAGGAATAGTGCCCCATTGTTGGTGTCAGTGGGAGGAATAGTGCCCCATTGTTGGTGTCAGTGGGAGGAATAGTGCCCCATTGTTGGTGTTGGGGAGCTGAGGGTTCTGTGCTGAGCACGCCCCCGGCACACGGACCAATCTGTCACCAGACAGCTCACAGCCTCTACTAATGAATGGGCTCCCAATCATGTGACCACTGTAACAGCCAATCACAGCGGTCACATGACCAGGTAGTCCTTCTGCGCCCCTGGGTGTTAAAGGGATACCCAGGATGGGCAGAAAGGGGTTAAGATACAATCGTCATTTAGGATATCAGGGTATTGATCGCCTCTCTGTTTGCACCATGTGATCTCCTAATCCGATCAATCAAGATACAATGGTGGAGATTTGCTAAATAATGAAGAGAGTAAAATCTGGTGCAGCTGTGCATGGCAGCCAATCAGCACTACCAATTACGCTTAGACAATAAAACCTGGAAGCCGATTGGTTACTGTGCACAGCTAAACCAGATTTTGCACTCTCCACTTTTAGTAAATCCCCCCCCCAACGTGTTCATGAACAAAGTATCTGCTGAAGATCGATCAATAATTTGCCGATCGACTCAGTTTGATCAAATCCAAATTGATTGGAAGGGACGTTGTGGCTATTCAGTTGTTTGTGGATTGGTTTGCCCAGAGCAAATCACACATTACCCCTCCCAAAAAAGTGTGTGTGGCCAACATAAAACTGACAACACACTATACAATCTGATTGTACAATCTCATTTACATCTACTATCCGTTAACGGTGCAGTATAAAGGGCCTGATTGGATATCAATTGAACAGTTTGTTTAGGTTTATTCTCCTATTACATACTATGGCAGATTGTACAATCAGATTGTATAGTGAATGACCAGCTTGTGGAAATCAGATACTCTCTGGATCAACAATCTCTGGTGTTAGTAACTATAAATGTCCATATCAAACATGGAAAGTGTAAAATAATGAAAAGCCAGCATTCTACAAGTCTGTGTGAATTGTCAAGGATCTAACAGCGGCCATACATGGAACAACCCGATGGAACGATTCTCCACAGGATCGAATAATATGATTGGATCTATCAATTTATTAAAAAGATTGATTTCAAGCAAAATTGAACCAATTTACTGTAAATGATTCTGATTGCTGTGGATGGAAAATAGATCGATACGATCATTAGGCCCCGGTCTGCACTGAAATTGCAAAAAAAAATAGCGCAGGAACCTTTTTCTCAAATCGGTGTGGCACCGCAAAGTCAGCGTCGCGCTAATTTGAACGGTTCCATTACCGACAATAGGGTGCGCCTTGTCGTGCGATTTGCAACTGTCAAATGAGATGACAACTTGCACCGGGGAGGGGGGGAGTGGGGGGCTTGGGGCTCTTTCATGCTGTTCTGTTGAAGAAACCCAGTAAAAATATATATGCGTTTTTAATGCGTTTTTTGATGCGTTTTCTAGACTACTGACTCCAAACGTGCGCCCTGACACTTGGACCTATGACTCAAAAAAACGCAGCAAAAACGCACACCGCAGGTGCATTTTTGCATACCTCCCAACTTTTTGAGATGGGAATGAGGGACACCTATCAGCAAAAGTATGCAGGCATTGGACACTCCCCTTGCCACGCCCCCTTTAAAGGAGAATTGTACAAAAAAACAAGATTGGTTAAACCAACAAGTACTTTTTTTACCACTACTATTCCTTTATATTGGCTTTTAGAATTTACAAATGCAGCAATTTAGAATTTGGATGAAAAGTTTAGCACTGGAAAGCACTTTTTGATAGATAAAAAGTGCATTTTATATACAACTATATATAGATCAGACCAAAATGAGGGACAAAGGAGGGGGAATGAGGAACAGAGGGACATTGTTCCAAATCAGGGACAGTCCCTCTAAATCAGGGACAGTTGGGAGCTATGGTTTTTGGTGCGTTTCCGATATCATTCAATAGGAGATGTGTTTTTGGAGAAGCGCGGGATGCAGGACTTTAATAAAAAAAAACGCACCGCACCTGCAGCTCACTGCTGTAAAGAGTTCCATAGAATTTAGCCCCTCGTTCATTGGAGCCACTTGTCATGCGAAGTCGCACCCTATTGTCGGCAAAGGGCGCTGTTCAAATCGGCGCAACGCCAGCTTTGTGGTGCTGCAGCGATTTAAAAAAGTAGTTCCTGCACTTTGATGATTTGTGGGTGTGACTTGCATGGACATCTGTGCATGAGGCCACCCAGATGTCTTCAGAATCGTACCTGAAGTCGCACTGACATGCAACTTTAAAATTGTGCGTTTTTTATAGGTGCATTCAATGTGAATGAGGGCCTTAAAGGGATACATTTGTAATGCATTTTGCTTAAAAAAACAAAAAAAAAAAAAAAAAACGGATCAGTGTGAAAGGGCTCTAAGTGTATGGCACATCAAACCAATTTCTGATTGGACAATAAATCCAAAATGTGATTGTCTATAAATTGCTGTGTGTATGGCTATCATAGGAGTGTTCTATAAGGATGGGGGTACAGATCACATAGTACAGGGAGAGAAGTGCTGTCTATGACGGTGACCTGGGACGGGTCTCTTGGCTCCCTCCATGTTCCATTCTCTCAGGAGGATCTCACAGTCCAAGTTTTACTCGCAGCCAGAAAAGTGGGTGTGGTTTCCTGACAGTGACTCCACCCAGCACAATGCTGGCTGACTTTAAACTGGGAGAGGGGAGGGCAGCTGTCAGTGTCAGTGGAGGTGAGCGCAGCCCTGAGGAGGAACAACATCACTTACTATGGAGGGAGAGATTTACTAAAACTGGAGAGTGCAAAATCTGGTGCAGCTCTGCATAGAAACCAATCAGCTTCCAGTTTATTATCAAAGCTTCACTGAACACGCTGAAGTTACAAGCTGATTGGTGAAACATTCACTTTTATAATGTTCAATTATAATACAATAATAGATAGTAAGCTCTAATGTCCTATTATAAATAACTGAATCTCATAGTAATTCATATTATTTCTTTATCACCTATTACTCAAAGTTAAAAGTTTAACAACTTTTTCATTTTTTGTTGCTCTTAATTATATAATTGTTAAAATTGATTGTAACACCTTAGTCTTTGTAAAACATATAGCCGATGTAAGTCTTTCATTGTCTGTAACTACAAGAAATACTAAGATCTGATATGTAAATTCAACTAATGCTACCATTTAATGTAATCAATATTTTGTTAATTGTACCAATGTTTATATTTTCAAAATCAATAAACAAATTTGACAAGAAGCTGATTGGTTTCTTTGCACAGCGGCACCAACTTTTGCACTCTCCAGTTTTAGTAAATCAACCCCTGTGTATATATATATATATGTGTGTGTGTGTGTGTGTGTGTGTATATATATATATATATATATATATATATATATATATATATGTGTGTGTGTGTGTGTGTGTGTGTGTGTATATATATATATATATGTGTGTGTGTGTGTGTATATATATATATATATATATATATATATATATATGTGTGTGTGTGTGTATATATATATATATATGTGTGTGTGTGTGTGTGTGTGTGTGTGTGTATATATATATATATATATATATATATATATATATATGTGTGTGTGTGTGTGTGTATATATATATATATATATATATATATATATATATATATATATATATATATATATATATATATGTGTGTGTGTATATGTCCACCTCCACCACTGAATGTATGTAATGGCAAGGAGTGCTGGGTTGTGCTACAGTGTTTATTGATGCTGGCTGCTGGTGGATCTATTGTTGCTGGAGGGGATTTAGGGATCTTTCACACGGGGCGGATCCATCCCGTGAACACCCCCTTGCTCAGCGGGGATCGCTCCGCCGATCCCCGCTGAGCAGGAAAATGACAGGTCGGTCTCTGCACACTGTGCAGCGACGGACCTGTCAGAGCGCCGCTCTCCCCTATGGGGGGATCGGATGATGACAGACCTTAGAGTCCGTCGTCACCCGATCCGATAACGGATGGAAAAGTAGGTTTTTCCTCCGTTACACTTTTCGGATCGGAGCGGGTCGGATGTCAGCGGACATGTCACCGCTGCACATCCGACGCTCCATAGGGACACATGTATGTCCGTTTTTCATCCGAAAACGGAAGGATGAAAAACGGACATACGGATCCTCCATGTGAAAGAGGCCTTATTTCTGCAGAAGGGTTGATTGCTGCTGGGGAGGTCTATTGTTGCTGGTGGGGGATCTATTGTTGCTGGGGTGGGTCTTATGTTGCTGGGGGGTCAGTTGTCGCTGGGAGGGATCTACTGTTGAGGGAGCAGTCTATTATAGCTGGCTGCTAGAGGGTCTATTGTTGCTGGGTGGTATTTTGTTGTAGGTGGTCCATTGTTGCATGGGGGATCTATTGTTGCTGGTGGGTCTATTGTTGTTGGCTGTGGGGGATCTATTTTACTGCTTTTCTTGTTATCAATAACAAATTCCATACAAATTACTTAGTACCACAAATGTTACTTGGTTCTATATTCTCTAAAAGGAGCAGTGCTGGGAGGTGGGTAGCTGGTGGAACCAAGGACACCTCCCTGTGTGTTTTGTTGTCACCCCCGGCTCTCATTCGGACTGGCTACCAATCAGTGCACCTGGATCTGAGGCAGCAGAAGGAGCAGAAATGGAAAAATGTGCTGAACATGATCAGAGATGGTTAAGCTGACCATACACTATACAATCTGATTGTACAATCTCCTTTAGCGCTGCCACATAAAGGCAACTGGAAAGAAATTGATTAGATTGTATAGGTTTGTTCCAATATGACATAGTTTTGGTAAATGTAAATGAGATTGTACAATGAGATTGCAGTGTGTGTATAGCCAGTTACTGCACTTTACACAAGGCAACTGCCGTTCATACCACCACTTTTTTATTTGTTTGTTATAAACAGCTGACAGTTTTTTTTTCTTTTAGATTTTTTTTTTCTTTTAGTTTTTTTTCTTTTCTTTTTTTGTACTGAGTGCTGATACGTGGAACTTGGGGGTGTCCGGTTAGGATGCACACAGCACTGATAGGGATTAAACTCTCCAACTACTTGGAAGAGCCACTTCCAAGTCCAGATACAACAAGCAGAGGACTCTGGCACCATCTAGTGGACAAATTAGGGAAATGCATGAACGCTAAGTGCTCATGCACACAGGACGTTTTAAAAACGCCTTTATTTTTTTCTCATTTAGCTGCGTTTTTACATTAGCGTTTTCCTGTGTTTTTTGGCGTTAGCGTTTTTGGGCGTTTTTTCATTAAAGACACTCTTTATAATGTAAAAATGCCTAAAATTGTCAAACGCGGCTTGGCGCAGGCACAGGCTGTCGTTTTTTTTTAATTCTACTGCCCCTAAACGCTTATGCCTCCAAACGCCTCTCACCGTTTATGTGTGCATGGACACATAGGCTAACATGGAGGGGCGTTTAGCGGTAGTTTAAAAAAAAAAGTCAAACGCCCCTAACAGCAACTGTAAAAACGTCCTGTGTGCATGCGCCCTTAGCCTTCATGTACACTGCTGCTGGTATAATGGGGGGTGTTTTTTTCAGCTGCCCCTGAACTCTCCTCTATGTTATCTTATGTGTCCATGTACACAGGGTCGTCTACAGTCGTTTCTAGGCAGTTGAGTTTAAAAAGTATTTTTTGGAAAGCAAAAAAAAAAAATGCTTTCAGGACGGATGTTCAGAGGCATTTGAAACGCCAAGTGCCTGTAACAGCTTGTAAACGCGTGTAAACACAGTAAGGCTTCATGTACACGGGACGTTGTTCAATCTCTCCTGAACAATTTAACTTGACAGCTAAAAACTGGCGTCCAAAAACGGGCGTTTAGCCGTGTTTACATGCCACATTTAGCCGCTAAAGAAGTGTTTGTAAACAATATATATATATATAATATAATGGTTTTTTTTGTAAATAATGAATGACGTCTGTAAACGAAATGCTGCTAAACACTAGTTACCGCGTTTAGCAGTGTTTACAATCGGTTACAGGCATTTGGCGTTTTAAATGCCTCTGAACACCCGTCTGAACCCATTTTTTATGCGTTCCAAAAATGCTTCTAAAAAAAACACAAAAAAAAAAAACAACGCTACATGCAAAACGGATGTTTTTAACCGCTTCAATACAGGACATTTTCACCCCCTTCCTTCCCAGACCAATTTTTAGTTTTCAGCGCTGTCGCACTTTAAACGACAATTGCGCAGTCGTGCGACATTGTACCCAAACAAAATTGACGTCCTTTTTTCCCCACATATAGAGTTTTATTTTGGTGGTATTTGATCGCCTCTGCGGTTTTTATTTTTTGCGCTGTAAACAAAAGAAGAGCGACAATTTTGCTATAATAAATATCCCAATTTTTTTAAAAAAAAACTAATTTTTTCCTCAGTTTTGGCCAATACATATTCTTCTACATATTTTTGGTAAAAAAAATCGCAATAAGCGTATATTGATTGGTTTGTGCAAAAGTTATAGCGTCTACAAAATACGGGATAGATTTATGGCATTTTTAAAAAAATTTTATGCATTTTTTTTTTTACTAGTAATAGCGGCGATCTGCGATTTTTTTTTTTTCGTGACTGCGACATTATGGCGGACACATCGGACACTTTTGACATTTTTGAGACCATTCACATTTATACAGCGATCAATGCTATAAAATTGCATTGATTACTGTATAAATGTGACAGGCAGGGAAGGGGTTAACCACTAGGGGGACACAAGGGGTTAATTATGTTTCCTAAGGGAGGGATTCTAACTGTAGGGGGAGGGGACGCACAAGGGGAGGAGACCGATCAGTGTTCCGCTGTTCTGGGAACACACCATCGCTCTCCTCTCAACTGACAGGACGTGGATCTGTGTGTTTACAAACACACAGATCCACGGTCCTGCTCGGTTAACGGGCAATCGCGGGTGCCGGGCACACGCACCGGATCCCGAGCAATGCCGCGCACGCCCCCTAGACGGCCGGGAATCCCAGGACGTCATATGACGGCCACCCAGGATGGGAGGTCCCATCTGTGGCCGTCATTTGACTATGGCCCGGTAATGAAGTGGTTAAACGTCGGTTACTATCTGTCAAGTTAAATTGTTCAGGGGAGGTTTCAAAACATTCCGTGTACATTAAGCCTTAGACCCCTTTCACACTGGGGTGGCGAGTCCGTTAGCGGTAAAGCGCCGCTAGTTCTAGCGGCGCTTTACCGATGTTTTGGCGGCGCTTTTTGGCAACTAGCAGGGAGCTTTTAACCCAGCTAGTGACCAAAGAAGGGGTTTAAAGCGCCCGTGTTGCGGCACTTCTGAAGTGCTTTTCAGGAGCTTCGGAAGCGCTGCCCATTCATTCCAATGGGCAGGGGCGGTTTAGGCGCGCTGTATATACCGCTCCTACACCGACCCAAAGATGCTGCTTGCAGGACTTTTTTCCCCCGTCCCGCAAGCGCACTGCCCCAGTGTAAAGGCACTCAGGCTTTCAAACTGGGGAGGCATGAGAGGCAGTTTTCAGGCGCTTTACAGTCGCTATTTTTAGAGCTAAAACGCCTGAAACCCGTGTGAAAGGGGTCTAAAGGTGACAAACTCTATTATGTGCTCTATGGCTGGCCATGGGCTCCGGCTACGCTGTGATGTTTTCAACCAGTTTGAAAGTGGAAAGAAATTGGAATATTCTCAGCCTGGGGAGACTTTGGGTGCCCTTCCCAATCTGTCCTCTGGTCCCTTACACAACCACCCCCAGTACACAATGAACACCGCACAGGTTCAATAAGTGATATGAAAACATCAGGGCTGGAATATGCTGGGTACTACAGTCATTGAGGAGCATTCATTAATAAGTGTAGTCTTTAATAAACAAGTATGCTCTGCAGCACAGTAATGCTGTGTAGCTCATTTGCTCAGAAAGGTTGGTTAGCAATTCTGCGTCTTAGCAGGGTAGGGTGGCGTAGTGTGTTGGGGGTGACCCCGGGGTTTCATATCTGCTCAATATGGGTCCATCCACTCCAAGAAGGATAACAAATTATTCTTATTCCAAAACTTTAAATACAATTGAATTTATCGTATTTGTAATTGCTTCCGATTTTGACATGAGAACATACAGTTGTGCTCATAAGTTTACATACCCTGGCAGAATTTATTATTTCTTGGCCATTTTTCAGAGAATATGAATGATAACACAAAAACATTTCTTTCGCTCATGCTTAGTGTTTGGCTGAAGCCATTTATTATCAATCAACTTTGTTTACTCTTTATAAATCATAATGGCAACAAAAACTACCCAAATTACCCTGTTCAAAAGTTTACATACCCTGGTGATTTTGGCCTGATAACATGCACATAAGTTGACACAAAGGGGTTTGAATGGCTATTAAAGGTAACCATCCTCACATGTGATCTGTTTGCTTGTAATTAGTGTGTGTGTATAAAAGGTCAATGAGTTTCTGGACTCCTGACAGACCCTTGCATCTTTCATCCAGTGCTGCACTGACATTTCTGGACTCTGAGTCATGGGGAAAGCAAAAGAATTGTTAAAGAATCTGCGGGAAAAGGTAGTTAAAACTGTATAAAAAAGGAAATGGATATAAAAAATTGAGAATGCCAATCAGCAGTGTTTAAACTCTAATCAAGAAGTGGAAAATGAGGGGTTCTGTTGAAACCAAACCACGGTCAGGTAGACCAACTAAAATTTCAGCCACAACTGCCAGGAAAATTGTTCGGGATGCAAAGAAAAACCCACAAATAACTTCAGGTGAAATACAGGACTCTCTGAAATCATGTGGTGTGGCTGTTTCAAGATGCACAATAAGGAGGCACTTGAAGAAAGATGGCTGCATGGTCGAGTCGGCAGAAGAAAGTCACTACTACGCAAATGCCACAAAGTATCCCGCTTACAATATGCCAAACAGCACAGAGACAAGCCTCAAACCTTCTGGCACAAAGTCATTTGGAGTGATGAGACCAAAATTGAGCTTTTTGGCATCAACCATAAACAATACATTTGAAGAGGAGTCAACAAGGCCTAAGATGAAAGGTATACCATTCCTACTGTGAAACACGGAGGTGAATCGCTGATGTTTTGCTACAAAGGCACGGGAAATTTGGTAAAAATTTGGCAAGATGAATACAGTATGTTATCAAATAATACTGGAGGAACATTTGCATTCATCAGCCAGGAAACTGCACATGGGACGTACTTGGACATTCCAACATGACAATGATCCAGGTATTCAAATCCATCTACTCTTTAACCCACCCATTTTCAACCGGGGTTCTCCGGAACCCTAAGGATCCTCCTGGGAAAGCTAGGGGTTCCTTGAGCCATGGCTAGCATGGCCTCCTATCTGATGGTGCTTGAAAAGTTCCAGGTCCAACGCGACTTGGCAGAGCCAGCGGCATGACTGCAAGGGTGTCATTCTAGTCACCCTGTAAGGGGGGGGGGGGTAAGCTTTCCACTTACCACCACCAATGTTTGCCCAATGACCCCCACTGGACTAATCTTACCAGGGGTTCCATGAGAACTGAACATTATTTTAAGGGTTCCTCGGGGGTAAAAAAATTGAGACAGACTGCTCTGACCAAAAAACGAAAAAAAAGTTTTGCCTTTAGTTATAATTTAATTTGACGTTTGTTGAGCCTTGCAGGGCTGCCATTCAGGTTGTCTATGGGGGCCTTAATTATTTAGATGGTCTCACAAAGTTTATTAGTGAAAGCAAATGCCGGATTCTCTCTCCTAAGGGAACAGACATGTGTAGGAGGTATGAACACATGGACGGGCCCCAGGCGCTGTGAGTGCGTGAAGTTTGTTTTTGATGTCGGCCATGTATAAACTTTCACTCCTTGATGACGTCAAAGCTGCGATTTTTTCCCAAATGTTGCACGGGGCTGTTAACGGTCATTCCCAACACATAAATACTTTGGGTGTTACTTTCCAGATTTTTACAGAGGACCTTGTTAAAGCATTAAGGAAAGTGAGGGGGTCTTCCATAACGTCCAGATGACAGCTCTCTTCTTCTCTATAGTAGTAGTTGGAGGACTAAAGCAGAGCTCTGGGCAAATTTATAAAACTACCACTTAGTCCAGTTATCATTCATTGAAAGTTCAGTGTTCGCTCTTAACACACTACACGTCATTCTAGCATCATCAATCCAGATGGCCAAAGATCCCGAACTCAGAAGAAGACTAAGTAAAGATGTCGGCGCCGGTGAGGGAGCGAAAGGAGGGGAGTTAAAGAAGAGCTCCAGGCCCCCCCCCCCCCAAAAAATACCTGTCAAGGGATCCAGCAGGTTCCGCACCCGAGCCGATTCTTCAATCCGCTATTGAGTGCTGCCTCCGCCATCCTGACTAAGGGAAGCCAGCAGTGAAGCCATGCAGCTTTACTGCCAGTTTCCTACTGCGATTGCGGGAATCGCGCGCTCCGCTTTGTGAATGGCCCGCAGTCTTCTGGGACCTGTGAAGTGTCCCAGAAGGCTGAAGGAGAAGGAAGGAGGGCCAAACTTCCGGCTTGGCCAGGTACCCGCTCCCCCCTCCCTCCCAAAAGGTGCCAAATGCAGCAGCCGGAAGGGGGGAGGGGGGCAGACAAGCGGAACTTCCCCTTTTGGGTGGAACTCCACTTTAAGTTCCACTTTGCCTTAAAGCGTTTCCCCCAAACCAAACTTTTTTTTAAATATTTTTTTGGTTAGAGCAGTGCCCCAAAAAACACTTGGGACACTCCCCTCTCCGCCAACTACTGTCACCCAGAAAGAAAGAAACATTTTAGAGTCGCCCCCAGAACAAGAGATGAATTTGAACGGTAGGCTCTTGTCGGGAGCTGCTGTCAATCAACCCAGCAGAGCTGAGCCAATCAGATACAGGCATGTTGTGCCTCGGTCAGGTGTCCTGCAACTCTAATGGTGGCTATACATGCTTCAATAAATGACCAATTTATTTTCTGATTGATCCAATAGGATTAATCAATTTATAGTCAACAACCCAATCAATCAATATGTCACACACGGAGAAGTAGATTTCAAGTAAGGGAGGGTTATAACCCCTGTCAGTTTTTTTTTTTTTTTTGTTGCCCAGCTGTGTCCCATTGGGAAGATTGTCTTTCACTTCCTGTCCCATAGCCAAAACAGGAAGTGAGAGGAAATCCCTCCAAAGTGATGGATCCTGGTTGCCACCAGAACTAGTGTCCCTATTGGAGGATTTCCCTTCTATTACTGTTTTTCAGACAACCCAAAATTTGGGATTTTCTTTTCACTTTCGGTGATAATGGTAAACATGACAGATCCAGAGGGTGAATCTCCCTAACAGGGGTACAGACAGCAATAAAAACCGGACAGGTGTTCAAATCCATCCTGACTTTATCCAAAACTGAAAAAAAAGTTTAGCCTTTAGTTATACTTTAAATTGACTTTTGTTGAGCCTTGTAGGGTTCCAATTCAGGTTGTCTATGGGGGGGCCTTCAATATTTAGATGGTCTCACAAAGTTTATTAGTGAAAGCAGATGCCGGATTCTCTCTCCTAAGGGAACAGACACGTGTAGGAAGTATGAACGGACCTCAATACAGAATCAGCCAGACTTTCATTATTGCAGATGATGAAATTTAAGCCAGTAGCCCAAAAACTTTACTGAAAGTATGAGGCATTACTCCGTCCTCTCATTTAAGTTCTGGTCTAACACAGACCAGAACGTAAATCTATGCTGCCATCTTGTGGTTGTAAGCGGCAATACACAATCATTTCTTCATTACAAACCCTTAAGGCCCCCATTCACACTTCGCATAGCAGGGGAACTCGCATTCCTGCTCACAATTTTGTGTACACAATTTTTTACGTGATTCTGCATATCACATATAGGGCAGCCCATTCACTTCAATAGGCAGCCCCTATGCGCATTTGTCGCCCAAAAGAAGCTCCTTTTTAGGCGACAAGCTTCACGCAATTTTTAAAGTCACGTTTTGCTGTGATTGCAGTACGATTCTGTCACGTGACAAACGCAGCAAAATCGCACCATGTTTGGGGTGCAGTTTAGTATGAATGACACCAAAAATCCATGTTGCATGTTTTGCACTAATTGCTCAACGAGTTGAAATCGTGGGCAGAATTGCAGCGATTCAGCCCGCAATTCCAAATCGTTAGGGGTTTTTCCCACGTGACGAAATTTCTGACGCTTAACAGCTTCTATAGCGTTTGTATGGGTGTCAGACAGGCGTCAATGAGCTTTAGAATGGGGCGTCTTACAAGCGTTAAAACGCTCCCTAAACACCCTACGAGCGCTTTTGTAGCTTTTGGTGAGCGCTAAAACTGCTCCATAATGCAAAGTGACAGAAATAAACTAATTGTAACGCGCCGCAACAGCGCATTAATGCAGAGCATTACCATAGACTTGAATGGGAGGCGTTGAAAGGCTTCAAACGCCTCCTGACTCGACTTGAGGCTTTGATTTTGAAGCGATGCGACGCTAACGCTTAATGTGAACAGCACAATGTGCTGTCTATTATATTTTGTGCATAGGCATTTAAAGGGTGTTTTTAACGCCTCTCAGACGCCTGCTCTTAATGCCAGTGTGAACTCAGCTTAACTGTGAATAGGCATTATAATCCCCACCCCCATCTGCACCTTGTGTTTTTCATCAGCATAACATGTGCACTGATCATGAAGTTTCATGATGTCATTTCTTGCCCTGTACACACAGATTATAGTAGAGTAAATCATCACATTCCAGTGTCAGAAATTTCTATTTAAAACATGAAGCACGTGGCATGGCACTGCACAGGTTAATGACCTCTGTCTGTAGTCTAAGAACTGACACTTACTGTGAAAAAACAACATATTCCCACAATCCCTGGGGCTTTGGGTCCAGTGCATTAGATCTGATACAGACAAACATGCATGTTTTCTATCTACATTTTCCTATCCCCAAGCACATCTGATTAACGCCAGCCTCTTTCATACATAATGTGGAAGATATTCATTACATTGGCTCTTAGTAAGGCCATGGTAACCATAAACACAAGTCAGAGGTTAGGCATCCTATGAGTCCGTATGCACTGGCTATGACACACTGCCCTAGCAAGTCTTATGGCCCGTACACATGATCCGAAAATCAGACGAAAAATAACGCTTTTGACGCGATCGTACGATAATTGGATCATTAGTACAGAGCTTTCGAGAGTCGATTACAACAATTCATCCGATATTATTCGATGGGACAAGCACGAAAATGTTCCTCGTGTGAAAGCAGATCGTACGATTTTCGTTTAATCAGTACAGTTGTCGTCATACAATACAAATACATTACAACACGTGACATCACTTTTTTTCTGTCGTACAAGAATTTTCGTGACTTTAGTAACCTATTCAATTTCTATTTGCGACTACTAAGCGAAAAAAGTCATACCTATCTGTCGTTCGATATTCGGATCATGTGTATGGGCCATTAGATGATGGGCTGCACCTAATCACACCAAGCAGAAGGCAAGGTGCTCTTCCACCTGCTGCCTTCAGGTGACCATGCGGGGGCGCACATTGTCCTTGTCTGTTGTGCCAAACACAGTGCAAAGGATCTGGGAAGGAACATGTTCCATTCATACACTTTACACTGCACTCTGTAAAACATCCAGGTACAGGTGTATATCCGACAATGTTTAGTAAAGGCTACAAGCATTGGGTAGGTGGGCAGCCACAGTCTGCCAGGGTACACACCTAGCCTATTACTTCAAGTGAACAAAGCTGGGTTCCCATCACTTAGAACCATGTCACACCTGTGACCTCAATTAAAAAGAATAACAGGCACAGGATATTTTTACATTTATAGTTATATTTGTCAAGCTTGGACCAGTGTAACCATGTATGGTATATCCACTTGCCACACAATCAGGTATATATATATATATATGATTGTGTTTAAGTAGTTATAATGGGGCCATGGCTGCAGCTGTCAGCCATAACCCTGGTATTAACATTTTCAGCCATTGAGTCCCTACATCTTTAAAAGTGATCTGAGCTGGTGCCTCTCCAAGCTCTCCTGTGCAATCAGGAAGCCTGGCATCCGATCCAGCACTTGCGCCAGCTGATCACAGAGCTGATCATAGACCAGAATGTCTCAGATAACCTCTATGGTCTAGGACAGGAATCTCCAAACTATGGCCCTTGAGCTGTTGCGGAACTACACGTCCCATGAGGCATTGTAAAAAGGCTGACATTCACAGACATGACTAGGCATGATGGGAATTGTAGTTCCTGAACAGCTGGAGGGCCATAGACCGGAAGCGACAAGCATTCATCACTTCCGGTTAGGGCAGATGTAAACAAAGCCTTTTTTTTTTTAAAGCATGAGATCAATGTTTGTTTTTATTTATTTTTTTAATCTCATGCTTTGAAGGGTAGAGGAGAGATCTGGGGTCTTGTAGGCCCCAGATATCTCCATAAAGAGGATCTGTCATGCTTTATTTCTTTTAAGGGATGTTTACATTTTTTGTGACTGCAATAAAAGTGATCAAAATTTTTTTTTAAGGGACAGTGTAAAAATAACAATGTTTTAATATAATAAATAATAAGAAACCTATTTTAAAGCACCCCCTCCCCCAACGCATATGTAGGTCGCACACGCATATGTAAACATATGTGTTTACACCACAGATGTGAGGTATTACCGTTAACATTATAGCGGGAGCAAGAATTCTAGCTCTGGACCTCTTTTGTAACTCTAAACTGGTAACCTGTAAAACATTTTAAAGCATTGTCTATGGAGATTTCTAAGTAATGTAGTTAGTCACCATTCCACGAGCGTGCGCAATTTTAAAGCGTGACATATTAGGTATTTATTTACTTGCCATAACATCTTTTTTTTATATATTACCAAAACATTACTTATTTATTGTGTTTTTTTGCATTAAAATTCCCACCCAAAAAAATTAATTAAAAAAAAAAACGCTTACGCAAATACCGTGTGATATAAAAAATTGCAATGATCACCATTTTATTCTCTACAGCCTCTGCTAAAAAAAGTCTTTCATTTTTTTTTTTCTTTAATTAAAGAATGTGATCTGTATCTGATGATATTTACCAGATTCAACCTTTAATAGTATATATAGTACAGTATCTCACTAAAGTGAGTACACCCCTCACATTTTTGTAAAAATTTTATTATATCTTTTTATTTGACTACACTAAAGAAATGACACTTTGCTACAATGTAAAGTAGTGAGTGTACAGCTTGTATAACAATGTAAATTGGCTGTACCCTCAAAAAAACTCAACACACAGCCATTAATGTCCAAACCGCTGGCAACAAAATTGAGTACACCCCTAAGTGAAAATGTCCAAATTGGGCCCAATTAGTCATTTTCCCTCCCCGGTGTCATGTGACTCGTTAGTGTTACAAGGTCTCAGGTGTGAATGGGGAGCAGGTGTGTTAAATTTGGTGTCATCGCTCTCACTCTTTCATACTGGTCACTGAATGTTCAACATGGCACCTCATGGCAAAGAACTCTCTGAGGATCTGAAAAAAACAATTGTTGTTCTACATAAAGATAGCCTAGGCTATAAGAAGATTGCCAATACCCTGAAACTGAGCTGCAGCATGGTGGCCAAGACCATACAGTGGTTTAACAGGACAGGTTCCACTCAGAACAGGCCTCGCCATGGTCCACCAAAGAAGTTGAGTGCACATGCTCAGCGTCATATCCAGAGGTTGTCTTTGGGATATAGATGTATGAGTGCTGCCAGCATTGCTGCAGAGGTTGAAGGGGTGGGGGGGGGGGGGTCAGCCTGTCAGTGCTCAGACCATACGCCGCACACTGCATCAAATTGGTCTGCATGTCTGTCGTCCCAGAAGGAAGCCTCTTCTAAAGATGATGCACAAGAAAGCCCGCAAACAGTTTGCAGAAGACAAGCAGACTAAGTACATGGATTACTGGAACCATGTCCTGTGATCTGATGAGACCAAGATAAACATATTTGGTTCAGATGGTGTCAAGTGTGTGTGGCGGCAACCAGGTGAGGAGTACAAAGACAAGTGTGTCTTGCCTACAGTCAAGCATGGTGGTGGGAGTGTCATGGTCTGGGGCTGCATGAGTGCTGCCAGCACTGGGGAGCTACAGTTCATTGAGGGAACCATGAATGCCAACATGTACTGTGACATACTGAAGTAGAGCATGATCGCCTCCCTTCGGAGACTGGGCCACAGGGCAGTATTCCAACATAACGACTCCAAACACACCTCCAAGACGACCACTGCCTTGCTAAAGAAGCTGAGGGTAAAGGTGATGGACTGGCCAAGCATGTCTCCAGACCTAAACCCTATTGAGCATCTGTGGGGCATCCTCAAACGGAAGGTGGAGGAGCGCAAGGTCTCTAACATCCAGCAGCTCTGTGATCTCATCATGGAGGAGTGGAAGAGGACTCCAGTGACAACCTGTGAAGCTCTGGTGACCTCCATGCCCAAGAGGGTTAAGGCAGTGCTGGAAAATAATGGTGGCCACACAAAATATTGACACTTTGGGCCCAATTTGGACATTTTCACTTAGGGGTGTACTCACTTTTGTTGCCAGCGGTTTAGACATTAATGGCTGCGTGTTGAGATATTTTGAGGGGACAGCAAATTTACACTGTTATACAAGCTGTACACTCACTACTTTACATTGTAGCAAAGTGTCATTTCTTCAGTGTTGTCACATGAAAAGATAGAATAAAATATTTACAAAAAAATGTGAGGGGTGTACTTACTTTTGTGAGATACTGTATATCTCTTTTATCTGTTATTCTCAGAGTAGATTTGAGATTTTGCTCCCTAACCATATAGTTGGATATTTAGATTTTTAAGAATTAATTGCCTTTTTTTTATACGTTACATATTAACTAAATTATACACCACACTTTTTAAGGTTATTATCCGATTAATCGAAACAATAATCGGCTAACTAATTGATTATGAAAATAATCGTTAGTTGCAGCCCTAATCATGTCGCTGGCGTGTTGTCACCAATCACAGGATCGCTAGTGTGACATGGCCTTAGGCTGTAAGATTTGTTCCTGGCACTAGTCATCTCCCAATAGTTCCACAACTATTTTCCCCGGAAAGAAACACTACTTTAATGTACATAGTATTGAATTTATTTAACGCAGCACTGTACTGCCACAAAAAGACTTTTTGTTCTAGATACAGGTGATCATATCTTGTCTGACAGTTAAAGGTAACTTACCTGGATCTAGAAATACATTGACAATTCTAGATAAAGGTGAACCTACCTCCACTAGAGTTTATACAATACACAGTGTCTCTGTAACCAGATGTATCTGTTGTGTTCCAGAGCTGAGAATGTCTCCTTTTATCTTGTAGTATTGTTGTATGCAGAACAAACAGAGGTAAAAAAAGAAGGCCGGGGTGTCACTTACCTGCAAGAAAATACAGAAAAAAAAATGTAATCAAAGCATTAATTTTGACAATTTTACAATATATTTAGTATGATTTTACAGTTTCACAATACAGAGTTTTCTTAAGGTGATGTTTAACCCTTTCATGACTAAGCCTATTTCTGACATTTGGTGTTTACAAGTTAAAATCTGTATTTTGTTGCTAGAAAATGACTTACAACCCCCAAACATTATGTATATTTTTTTTTAGCAGAGAATCTAGAGAATAAAATGGCGATTGTTGCAATATTTTATGTCACACAGTATTTTGTGCAGCGGTCTTTTAAACACAACTTTTTGGGGAAAAAGACACTTTCATGAATTTAAAAAAAACCAAACAGTAAAGTTAGCCCAATTTTTTTGTATAATGTGAAAGATGATGTTACGCCGAGTAAACAGATACCAAACATGTCAGGCTTTAAAATTCCACACTCGTGGAATGGCAACAAACTACGGTACCTAAAAATCTCCATAGGCGACATTTAAAAAAAAAAAAAAAGGGTTACCAGGTTAGAGTTACAGAGGCGGTCTAGTGGTAGAATTATTGCTCTCGCTCTGATAATCGCGGCGATACCTCACATGTGTGATTTGAACACCGTTTATATATGCGGGCGCAACTTCCGTATGCGTTTTCTTTGCTGAGCGAGGTCACGGAGACGGGGGCGCTTTAAAATTATTATTTTTTATTTCATTTATTTTTATTTTTTTACATTGTGTTTTTTTAAAAAACATTTTGATCACTTTTATTGCTGTCACAAGGAATGTAAACATCCCTTGTGACAGTAATAGGTGGTGACAGGTACTCTTTTTGGAGGGATCGGGGGTCTAAAAGACCTCCAATCCCTCCTTTGCACTTCAAATTATTCAGATCGCTGAAAGCGATTCTGAATACTGTATATTTTTTAAAAACGTAAAAGTAAACAGGAAGTGACTTTGTGATGTCACTTCTGTGTGTACAGAGAGAAGATTGGAGCAAAGCCATTTCCGGCTTCGTGCCAGTCTGTCTCTAGCCGCCGGAAGTGGCGGATCGAGGATTGGGTCTCCCGGTGGGACAGGAGGCCCGGTAAGAGCGGCGGAAGGCGGCGGGAGGGGGGATGTCTCCTCCCGCTCCCCCGGGATAACCTCCTCCATAGGTTACTAGGGGTTCCTTGAGCTGTAACTAGGGTTGCCACCTCATCCCTTTAAACCCAAACACATATGAATTACACAGGTTCTGTGGCTGATTAAGATGGTAATTAAATGCACTTGGTGCCTTATCTGCATTAAATTAGCCTCAGAACCTGTGTAATTAGGTGGCATTGTGACCAACACTGTAAGGAGGGTCTTGTTCCCATAGGCCACTAATTTAAGGAGAGTATTGTTCTCATAGGCCACCAATGTAAGAAAGGGTATTCTTCCCATAAGCTACCAATGTGAAGAGTGTATTCTTCCCATAGGCCACTAATGTAAGGAAGGGCATTCTTCACATAAGATACCAATGTGAGGAGGGTATTCTTCCCATTGGCCACCAATGTGAGGAGGGGATTCTTCCCATAGGCTACCAATGTGGGGAGTGTATTCTTCCCATAGGCCTCCAATGTAAGGAGAGTATTCTTCCCATAAGCTACCAATGTGAGGAGGGTATTCTTCCCATTGACCACCACTGTAAGGAGGGTATTCTTCACATTGGCCACCACTGTAAGGAGGGTATTCTGCCCACAGGACACCAATGTAAGGAGGGTATTCTGCCCACAGGACACCAATGTAAGGAGGGTATTCTGTCCACAGGACACCAATGTAAGGAGGGTATTCTTCCCACAGGACACCAATGTAAGGAGGGTATTCTGCCCACAGGACACCAATGTAAGGAGGGTATTCTGCCCACAGGACACCAATGTAAGGAGGGTATTCTGCCCACAGGTCACCAATGTAAGGATATTCTTCCCACAGGTCACCAACGTAAGGAGGGTATTCTTCCCACAGGTCACCAATGTAAGGAGGGTATTCTTCCCACAGGACACCAATGTAAGGAGGGTATTCTGCTCACAGGACACCAATGTAAGGAGGGTATTCTGCCCACAGGACACCAATGTAAGGAGGGTATTCTGCCCACAGGACACCAATGTAAGGAGGGTATTCTGCCCACAGGTCACCAATGTAAGGATATTCTTCCCACAGGTCACCAACGTAAGGAGGGTATTCTTCCCACAGGTCACCAATGTAAGGAGGGTATTCTTCCCACAGGACACCAATGTAAGGAGGGTATTCTGACCACAGGACACCAATGTAAGGAGGGTATTCTGCCCACAGGTCACCAATGTAAGGATATTCTTCCCACAGGTCACCAATGTAAGGAGGGTATTCTTCCCACAGGTCACCATTGTAAGGAGGGTATTCTTCCCACAGGCCACCAATGTAGATGCTATTTTTCCCACTAACTTCAAATGATTGGTTTAAGCATGGGATCCTGGAGACCTGAAAAATAGTTTTAGGGTTCCTCTGAGAAAAAAAGGATTCTCTATAGTATTCCTCTTCACTCCTTGCAGCTACATAAAAGGTTATTCAGGGAGATTAGATTAGGGAAGTGGTGGAAAAGCTGGGCCAGCACAGACAGTAATCAGACTCTCTAAGAAGAGGAAAACGCTATAGCATGATAGAAGGGAGGAGGCTGTGTTAAGGAACTGACTTTTCCTGGAGTAGTCTCTTTTCCTAGCATGTTTAAAGGCAAAATACAAGTCGATATAAAATAATTTCTGGAAAAGAAAGAATATTACAAGCAGCCCTTCAAAATATTCAATTTTTCGAAGATTTTAACTACCATTTTAAAGTCGGTGACAGGGTCTCTTTAAGACCATAACCTCAATTCAGGTAACAAGATCCCAGCCGCCTCTCACCTTCCTCCTGAGTATTATGACATCCACTTGTCTGAATGAAAGACGCAGCAAGACGTCACTAATTTTAGTAAAGATTCCATGTAAAGCCGAGGATGTTGAATTATTTTCACTTTCTGTTTTCTAGCAATGTCCCATAAAGCATGGGCGGGGGATTAACTAGGTACACAGCACATTCTTGTACTCTATTCAGCTCTGCACATACTGACATTATATCATTAGCACATTCCTGCAGCCCACTGAACACTCTACAGCAGCAGAAAAAGGTTGCCCTGTACCATTCATATGGGCTCTGGAAATACAGAGAATAGAATAATAATAAAAAAAAGACTTAAAGGCGCTACAGCGGCAGAAAAAGGTTGTACCGTTCATGTGGGCTCTGGATTTACACTATATTATTGAAAAGTATTGGGACGCCTGCCTTTACACGCACATGAACTTTAATGGAATCCCAGTCTTAGTCCGTAGGGTTCAATATTGATTTGGCCCACCCTTTGCAGTCATAACATCTCCAACTCTTCTGGGAAGGCTGTCCACAAGGTTTAGGAGTGTGTCTATGGGAGTGTGTGACCATTCTTCCAGAAGTGCATTTGTGAGGTTAGGCACTTATGTTGAGCGAGAAGGCCTGGCTCACAGTCTCCACTCTAATTCATCCCAAAGGTGTTCTATCAGGTTCAAATGAGATGCAGGCCAGTCAAGTAGGCAAGTTCCTCCGCCCCAAACTCGCTCATCCATGTCTTTATAGACCTTGCTTCATGCACTGGTCCAAATCATTTGGTGGAGGGGGGATTATGGTGTGGGGGTTGTTCTTCAGGGGTTGGGCTTGGCCTCTTAGTTCCAGTGAAGGGAACTCTTCAGGCGTCAGCATACCAAGACATTTTGGCCAATTTCATGCTCCCAACTTTGTGGGAACAGTTTGTGGCTGGCCCCTTCCTGTTCCAACAGGACTGCATGCCAGTGTACCAAGCAAGGTCCATAAAGACATAGATGAGCGAGTTTAGGGTGGAGAATCTTGAATGAGAGCCAGGCCTTCTGAGCTGAGACTGCAAGCCAGGCCTTCTCTTCCAACATCAGTGCCTGACCTCAAAAATGCGCTTCTGGAAGAATGGTCAAACATTCCCATAGACACACTCCTAAACCTTGTGGACAACCTTCCCAGAAGAGCTGAAGCTGTTAGACCCCTTTCACATTGAGCCGCGGGCGCGTTAGCGATAAAGTGCCGCGTTTTAGCGCTGTTTAAGCAGCGCATTTCTGCCGCTAGCAAGGCACTTTTAACCCCCGCTAGCGGCCGAAGAAGGGGACAAAAGCGTCCCTGTTGCGGTGCTTTCGAATCGCTTTTCAGGCTGCCCATTCATTTAGATAGGCAGGGCATTTCTAGAGCGATGTATACAGCGCTCCCAAACTGCCCCAAAGATGACTTTCCTAACGTCCCGCAAGCGCACCGCCCCAGTGTGAAAAGTCACACTGAAATGAATGGGAGGCGGTTTTCAGGCGCTTTGCAGGTGCTATTTCTTGCGCTAAAAACGCCTGAAAAACGCCTCAATGTGAAAGGGATCTAATAGCTGCAAAGGGTGGGCCAACTGAATATTGAACCCTACAGACTAAAGCCTTGTACACACGGTACGATTGTTGGACAACCGAGCGTCTGATTTTTGTCAAAAGGGCGTGTGCCGGGATCTTGTCTTGTATACTAACGGTACAGAAATTGTCTTGCCACAAACACGAATGTAGTGACGTACTACGAGGAATTTCAGCTCTGGAGCGCCACCTTTTGGGCCCCCTGCTAATTTTGTGTTTGGTGAGCATTGATTCCGAGCATGCGTGTTTGTACTTTCGACTTTTGTGTGACGGATTTGTGTACTGACCATACGAAAATCTGATGTGGAGCTGTGGTTTGACAAAAATGTACTAGCCTGTCATCCAACATTTGTTGGCCGAAAATTGGAAAACAATTGTTGAAAGGAGCGTACTAACGGTCAGAACTTCGGACAACAGCCTGTCAACAGACAATCCCCTTCTGATTTCCGTATCGTGTGTACGAGGCTTAAGACTGGGATGCCATTAAAGTTCATGTAAGGGCTGGCGTCCCAATACTTTTGACAATATAGTGTACATGGAATAAAAAAAAAAAACTTAAGGGAGAACTCCCCTTGATTTTGTTTTGCCGTAACCACTGAAAATAAAGAAGGTCAAAGTCATTCTGTGCCGCTGCCTAGTAAATGACTCCCAGGTTTACAGTTTGCAGTTGAGCCGCATTTTTATCACCTCCCAACTGCTCCCCTTTAAGTTACAAAGGCAGTGGACAGGGGTGTACATGCCATATTCACACAGCCAAAATAACCCCCCAATGAGAGGTGCTGCCCACCAAACGTGACCCATTTGGCTGAATGCCATGTACGTGGTTGTGGCATTGTAGTGTGGGTTTTTAGGGGTCAAAACAGGTGGTGGGGAAGCAACATAACATCTCCTTACCGCCTTTTAAGTGTCCCCTGAAGGGCTATCTACCGCCGATCACTCTTTAGAGGAAACCACAATTGTAAACAAGTCCTAACCCAGCCCTGAGAAGAATAAGAAGACAAAGTGTTTGCTTCAGTGGGGAACACAGAGGAAGTCATGGCTGGATGGGCTGATTGCCATTTTAAAGAAGCAGCTGCACAGGGGATGGAGTGGAGCATTGCTGGGAATTGTGGTTCTCTTCCTGTTGTGCACTACTGAGGATTGGTGGGAATTGTGGTTTTGTTCCTGTTGTGTACTGCTAAGGATTGCTGGGGGTTGTGGTTCTCTTTCTGTTGTGTACTGCTAAGGATTGCTGGGGGTTGTGGTTCTCTTTCTGTTGTGTACTGCTAAGGATTGCTGGGATTTGTGGTTCTCCTTTCTTGTGCACTACTGATGATTGGCGGGACTCGTGGTTCTGTTCCAGTTGTGTTCTAAGGGTTGCTGGGACTTGTGGTTCTCTTTCTGTTGTGTACTGCTAGGAATTGCTGGGATTTGTGGTTCTCTTCCTGTTGTGTACTACTAGGAATTGCTGGGATTTGTGTTTCTCCTTCTCTTGTGCACTACTGATGATTGCTGGGATTTGTGGTTCTATTCCAGTTGTGTACTAAGGATTGCTGGGACTTGTGGTTCTCTTTATGGTGTGTACTAAGGATTGCTGGGACTTGTGGTTCTCTTTATGGTGTGTACTAAGGATTGCTGGGACTTGTGGTTCTCTTTATGGTGTGTACTGCTAGGGATTGCTGGTCATTGTGGTTCTCTTTCTGTTGTGTACTGCTAGGGATTGCTGGGATTTGTGGTTCTCTTTCTGTTGTGTACTGATAGGGATTGCTGGGACTTGTGGTTCTCTTCCTGTTGTGTACTGCTAGGGATTGCTGGTCATTGTGGTTCTCTTCCTGTTGTGTACTGCTAGGAATTGCTGGGATTTGTGTTTCTCCTTCTCTTGTGCACTACTGATGATTGCTGGGATTTGTGGTTCTCTTCCTGTTGTGTACTGCTAGGGATTGCTGGGATATGTGGTTCTCTTTCTGTTGTGTACTGCTAGGGATTGCTGGGACTTGTGGTTCTCTTCCTGTTGTGTACTGCTAGGGATTGCTGGGATTTGTGGTTCTCTTTCTGTTGTGTACTGCTAGGGATTGCTGGGATTTGTGGTTCTCTTCCTGTTGTGTACTGCTAGGGATTGCTGGGATTTGTGGTTCTCTTTCTTTTGTGTACTGATAGGGATTGCTGGGACTTGTGGTTCTCTTCCTGTTGTGTACTGCTAGGGATTGCTGGTCATTGTGGTTCTCTTCCTGTTGTGTACTGCTAGGGATTGCTGGCATTTGTGTTTTTTTTCTGTTGTGTACTGCTAGGGATTGCTGGGATTTGTGGTTCTCTTTCTGTTGTGTACTGCTAGGGATTGCTGGGATTTGTGGTTCTCTTTCTGTTGTGTACTGCTAGGGATTGCTGGGATTTGTGGTTCTCTTCCTGTTGTGTAATACTTAGGATTGCTGGGATTTTTGGTTCTCTTTCTGTTGTGCACTACTGAGGATTACTGGGATGGTTGTGTTCTAGTTGTGTACTGCTAAGAATTGCTGGG
The DNA here is from genome assembly GCA_037952835.1 of Lithobates septentrionalis. Lineage (NCBI taxonomy): Eukaryota > Metazoa > Chordata > Amphibia > Anura > Ranidae > Lithobates > Lithobates septentrionalis. Next base: position 2,612,369 of record JBBDGP010000034.1, on the reverse strand, counting down.
ACTGCCCTGTATGTTACTACAAGACTGTCTGGTCACTGGGGCTTGTAGTCCTCCAGGCCCTGGACTTCTATTATGTGAATTATTGGAACTTTGTGCCCCACTTGGTATGCTGGCCGTACCTAGTCCTGCCCCCCCCCCCCCCCCCAATACTGTGTACTGAAGTACCCTCAAGTAACCCCCACAAGCTGGGCCTTGTGTGCTTCATCTCCTATTTCATCACAGCATTGCCCAATATGACATACGCCTTTTACTGTCAGCGCTGTGAACTGTCACAAGGAGGATGATCACTTCTGACCTGCTATAGTTATTATACAGGATTTGTATAGCACCAACAGTTTGACAATACATTTACAATACAAAAAAATACAACAGGGTTAAGAGGGCCCTGCTCAGAAGAGCTTACAATCTAATAGAGGTTACGCTCTTGCACCACTGTAGTCAGCGCGCCTTGTTGCGTCTTTTTGTTTTCAGACCAATCAATGCTTTTCCCCTGTCTGCTTATCATCCCCAACACCAGTGTAATAACTTTATTAACTTGACAAGTTCACTTGAAGCACGCAGTAGTGTGTCTGTCTCTGCTCCTATTATGGGATAAAGTCGGCTATCGGCCAAAAAAAAATCAATCTTTCCGATTTTGCAATGGAAACTATCAGGCAGATTGTGCAAACGCTGGGCTGGACCGCCTTCTAGTGCGGCACACTTACACACACGTGTGTGTGTGTGTGTGTGTATGAATACATGGATGTGAGTGGGTGGATAAGTACACATTACTTCCATCTACAGGGTAGAGGTAATTTCTATGGTAGATAATGGGCGTAATATATAACAAGCTCCCACCGTGAAGAGGTGCAGCATAAGAATCATGAACAGAGATGTGCTCATAGTCGTAGAAGAAGCAGGAACATCCTGCTAACCACATATCATGTCATGCATCTGATATGTCATAGAGATAGAGACTAAATCACATTTAACATACTAACACCATGCACTGCAGCTGCAGGAAACACGTCAATTCCACCCAGAGACGCTCTGCTTCTCATAGAAGCCGAGAGGCCAAGGCTGACCCATTTATATCGAGTAATACACAGAGAGATTAGAGAAGAGATATAGGCCTGAGAGTCTGAAATGACAATGTCCACTACAAGGGGAGATTGGCTGCCCTGAAGCAAGACTTACAAAATTAGTTAGATAAGCCATAAGAAATGGAGGTCATTTTAGATCGGATGTGTGCTAAGGATCAATTCTTTATTAAAATTAACTTGCAGTTTTAAAACTGAACTCCAAGTACACAGCTAAAAACACAGATAAAATACATACAGTCATGTGAAAAAATACACCACATGGAAATTGATTTTTTTTCACCATATCTGAACTAGGGTGACCACATGTCCCGGATTGCCCGGGACAGTCCCGCATTGCCCGGGACAGTCCCGCATTTTGCAGGTCTATCCCGGGTCCTGGGCACCTTCATTCCGGGACAATACAGTGTCCTGGAATACAGTGGGCATCCAAGCTGTCACTGGATGTGAGGCTGCTTGCTGTGTATCAGCTTGCGGTGGAACTGTAACTGACACCGAGCAGCCGCACAGCCCCACCCAGGACACACCTTCTGCTCACACCCCCTCTCCAGGCGTAGCAGAGCCGCCGTCCCACTGTATGACACCAGTCACAGTTCAATGCTCTCTTAACCCCGGGCCCGCCAGGCTTCGGTGCCATTCACCCCGGTATGTGTGTGTTGGTGTAGCACAGCTGAGCCCTCTATTTCCACGGGGCTTCCTGAAATGGGCTGGAACTCCAGGGGAGCGGCTTCCAGAAAAGCTGCTACTGCACCCCTTGTGCTATCTATACACTTGACAATTTTGTTGACAGCTTTGGAGCTGAAGATGTGACACCCTCTGCCCCCCCATCCCCCAACTAGTGAAGAACTACAGGTCCCAGCATGAACCTGTGAAATCTATGGGGTCATACCCTTAGATTTCAGTCAGAAATTTGTTTTTTTGTGGTCCCCTCAAATACTGTCTTCAGTTTACGGCAAACGTGTCCACTTTTACTGAAAACTTTATCTTTGATCAGTGTTTAGGAACACACAGTTCTAGAAGGCCTGGTCTTTACCTATTCAATAGCAAACTGTTATCTTGCTCGGATGTGTTTTTTTTTTTTTTTCTGGCAAGAGACTTTTTCTTAACACACCTCCCTTGCAGGTTGAATTGGTGCCAACTCTTTCTGATTGCAGATTTATGCACTTTGACCCCAACTGTTGCAAGAGCTATCTGAACATCCTGCAATCAATTTTAGGGTTCTTAGAGACGTCTTTAAACATCAAACTGTCAGCTCTTGGGATGAATTTGCTGGACTGACCAGTTCTGAACCAATTAGCCATTGTTTAAAATCTATGCCACTTATAGGTTATTTTTCTTACAGTGGAGTGATTTGTTTCAAATCATTTGATTGTCTTTTTAAATCCTTTGTCAGACTCATAGACATTCACATCTTTCTTTCTGGGGGGCCTTAGAGAGTTCTATTGATTTTGGCATTATGACACCACGCACGTCAATAGCAAAGTGAACACCAGACCCTAGACGTCTGAGGTCTAATTAACTTCCAAAGGAGATTCTGATCGTTGGCACCTAACCTGGAACACCTGAAATTATGTGGTAAATGTATGGGGTGTACTTACTTTCTCTGTATGAAAAATGTGCATTTTCATTCATTTAGAACATGATAAATGAATACACGTTGCCAGTTGTATGTGTCTATTGCTCATGTATTTCACCTTTATCTACAGGCTAAATCTAAATCAAGATCTTACTATATGTTTGCATGTTCAGCATTAATATATCTGTTGTATTAGCCTGGAGTTCAGTTTTAAAGCAAACATAAAGGCATGAAAAGGTAGGTGCTTGCCCAGGTTTGTTGGATGTCTATTCACTATTTAATCACAAAAGTCAAATTTTTTATTAGCCAGATCACCATTTATCCCACTCTTATGCTCTGGTGTGACCAGCCAAAAAAGCTCTGGACCAGTGCTGCAGCCGTCGCTATATCAGGGTCTTTGCAGCCATCTCTTGAATTGCCAAAACAGGGACTGTGGCCAAAATTAAACAAGGGGTCTCTAAACTTTCAAAAACAAAGGGCTAGTTTACTGCTCTTCAAACTTTAGGGGGGGCCAGACTGTGGCCAGTGGGAGTAGAATTTGCCCTGGAATTGGTGGGAGTAAACAGTGCCAAAGGCTTGGTGGTCAGTGGGAATAAAAAAAATTACATCATTGGTGTCAGTGGATGGAATAGTGCCCCATCATTAGTGTTAGTGGAGGGAATAGAGGGAATAGTGCTCCATCATTGTTATCAGTGGAAGGAATAGTGCCTCATCATTGGTGTCAGTGGGAGGAATAGTGTCCCATCATTGGTATCAGTGGGAGGAATAGTGTCCCATCATTGGTGTCAGCAGAAGGAATAGTGTCCCATCATTGGTGTCGGTTGGAGAAAGAGTGCCTCCTATTAGTGGAAGGAATAGTGCCCAAAAGCCAGATAAAGGTAAGCAAAGGGCCACATCCGCTGGATCGGCAGTTTGGAGACCTCTGAGCTAAACAAAAAACAACAGACTAGGGAAGCACATGCCCTAATAGTGCAATAAACTTCTTTAATAAGCAAAGATAAAATGGCACATAATGCACTCACATGCTCCGAGAATGATACCAAGCTCATCACACAACTGTGATAATCCACCTTCAAAACCCCTCTATCGATGCCACTAGATGTTATCCACTCGCTAAAGGCTCCTCTCAACGTGTCTATGTGTTAGGAAGGAGAAGCGCAGGGAGTCAGCCACAATAGCGGCTTGTGTATGACAGCCGGTGAGGTTATGGAGGACTGGCAGTCATTCAGTAGAGCAGCGTGCACCTAAAGAAGGCTTTGCGGGTTGCCATAGGTTTGAGGTCAAGGGTCACATCAGATGGCTCCACGGGCCACAGGTTGAGCATACCTGGTCTAGGTAATGGGAGAGTTTGGTGGTGGGTGGGGGGTTCAATAATGTTCTGAATGGGTTGCAGTGCCCTGTAGTGACATAGAGTGTGGAGGAACCACAGCGACAATCCTGGAAGTGTTGGATGCTGAAGAATACTGTTTGGAAGCTTTAATGCTGAAACGGAGGGAAGTTAGAAGGCATATGCTGCCTGAGAGGTGAGTCTAATACCTCTTCTACAGCAGACACCTGGATTTAGGATTTGTTTGAGACTTGACAGGATCACTTTAAATACTAGATGCACACACATCAATTATTCATTTTTTCTTTCATTGAGTTTTTATTTGCACATGGGACTATTTTCTATTGATGAATTACACTCACTAAAGCAGGCCATAGATGGATCAAACTTCAGTCAGTTCAGCAGGGACTGGCTAAATTTCGATCCATGTGTGGGCACCCCTGCTTGTTATCAGCAACCACTGATCGGTGTAATCTAACAGCGGAGCAGTCCTGGCTGTCAGAATACAATGGTACATTCCTCCATACACTTCACTTGTGTCATAGCTTCCAACTGTCCAACGAAGTCCCTCTGTCCCTCTTTCCTCCTCATTTGTCCCTCATTTTTGGTCTGATCTATATAGTTGTATTAAAAAAATGCACTATTTATCTATCCAAAGTCATATCTATGGTCAGTTTTATTGCTACTAAAATTATATAAAACATTTTATTCAGTCTACTTTTTATATTCTGCATGCTTCAATAGAGAAAACCTAAAAAAACTGACTATAATACACACTAAAAGACAAATGTGCGATGCTCTAGCCCTCTGATGTGACCCTCAACCTCAAACTGAATGCAGGAGTTTTGGTGTGCACCACCCCTGCAAGATATAATAGAAGTCTATGGCAAAGAGCAGCTAACCCTTAGGAAAGCCGCAGGTGCACTGTGCAGGTAAGCCGCAGCGCATTAGTGTGAAAGCAGCCTTATGGAGGGCTCAAGACAGAAGGGCTTGTTTATATTTGTGGTTTGGGGGTGCAGTAAAACCCCATAGTTGAGATGTCTTTTTACCAAACCCCAACCCCCAAATCACTGATCTAGAGTCAGGGGTTGCAATGGGCCTCCAGTGGGCCTGTGCGGTCTTCCACCACTTCCTCAAACGTAATCTTTCTAAAACTGAGCTTGTTATATTTCCTCCTTCACGCCCCCCCCCCCCCCCCTCTGACTTCACCATTAATATCAACAACACAACCATTGGTCCCTCCACACATGCCAGGGTCCTGGGTGTAATCCTTGACTCTGACCTCTCCTTCAGCCCCCACATCCAATCATTGGCTAAATCCTAGCGCCTTAACCTCCGCAACATCTCCAGAATTCGACCCTTCCTGACTAATGACACCACAAAGCAACTTATTCACTCCTTGATTATTTCCCGCCTCGAGTACTGCAACTCTCTCCTTAATGGCCTACCCTTAAGCAGGCTATCCCCCCTTCAGTCTATTATGAATGCTGCTGCTAGACTAATACACCTCACTAATCAATCCGTGACTGCTGCTCCTCTCTGCCAATCCCTTCACTGGCTTCCCCTACCCCACTGTATAAAATTCAAAATGCTAACCATAACATACAAGGCCATTCACAACATTGCCCCCCATCTACATCACCAACCCCATCTGCAGATATCGCCCAAATCGTCCCCTCCGCTCCTCCCAGGACCTCCTGCTCTCTAGCTCCCTTGTTACCTCCTCCCATGCTCGCCTTCAGGACTTCTCCAGAGCCTCTCCCATCCTCTGGAATTTCCTGCCCCAGTATGTCCGATCAGCCCCTACCCTGTGCACCTTTAGGAGATCCCTGAAAACTCATTTATTCAGGGAAGCCTATCCCACGCCCACATAACTGTCCCTGAGCCACCCCCATCAAATCATTCTTTGCAGCTATTACCTTTTGTACCACCACCCCCTCCCTTTAGAATGTAAGCTCTACGAGCAGGGCCCTCCTGTACCTTTTGTATTGAACTGTACTGTAATTGTGTTGTCCCCCTAATACATTGTAAAGCGCTGCGTAAACTGTTGGCGCTATATAAATCTCATATAGAAATAATAATAATTCTGTTTTACACTTGGACAGGAGGGGCGGCAGGGGCAACATATACAGGAACCGATCCATACATGCTAGAGCGAGAAGAAGAGTGAAGAGTGAGGGCCACTTAAGTGATTTGGTAACCGGTCGCAGGCCGCAAGGAAATTGAACCGTTCAAAATGTAGAATTTTTTTATTTGAATAGCACAATGAAGATCCTTCTGCAACTGCTGAAAGATGGCTTCTCCACCTCTCCCTCCCACCGGCATTCAGCAGCTTCAGGAGGAAAATTTTCATTGTGCTGTTCAAAATTAGAAATTAAAAATTTTGAACCATTTCATTGCGGCCCACGACCGGCACCAAATCATTTAAGTGGCCCTTGCTCTTCAAAAGGTTGAGCACCCCTGCTCTAGCCTCTATGTACTATTACTTCTACTGGACTGTTCTGAACATTAGTTCGCTATGTTATTACTTTGGATGTGTCCAATGGTTGGCCGGTTGTGTTCTCATGCCTTTATTCCTGCCTACTTGTGAAAACTTAATGAAGAATATTCAAAATAAAAACAAATTTTAAATTTTTATGAAATCTAATCCTATTTTTTAAAATTCAAACTTTGTAAAATATAAATCTACTGAAATATGCTGAGAGACAAGTGTGCTTTTCATGGATCCAATCAGAATGTCTCAACAGTCGGATTACTGAATAACCACACCGAGACAAGTATAGGCACGCCTACCTACTGGCATTGAGATGGTGAGGAGCAAGAGGCATTGAGCAGAAGTTCTTCACATTTTCGACATACAAAAAAATGAATTTCATTACTGCAGGAACCAACCAGCAGCTACTTCCCATACTCTTCTGGTTTACAACAATGTGGCCTCGTGTCAGAGAGTCTGAAGGAAACACGTAGTGTCCATTCTCCCACACTGTTCTTCTTACATTTATGTATTTCCCTTCATATACACTATACTATTTGTACTACATGTGTATTTTAAGACAAGCTAATGGAAAGGCGGTATACTAGTTCTTGGTGCAGTTTTCAGGGAGTGGCTCTTGGTACTGAGAACAAGTGACAACTGCCACAGCCGTCAATCTGTAGTAAATCTATCCTACACTAAAATGCTTCCAAGCATTTAACCCTTTCCGGCTTAACCTGGCCTCAAAAGCAAACCTGTGCTTTGCCCAACCAGGGCGAATGTAAAAAAAAAAAACATGCATACTCACCTAGATGGTTGTAGCATTGATCCAATGCTGCAGTTGTCCCCCACCAGCTGTACACTGAGAACTAAATGATCAAATGCCGCTGATCACTCAGTTCTCAGGTCCGCTCTGAGCACAGAGTGTTGACTGTCAGTCACCGGCTCTGTGCTCTGCCCTTCCAGCGCTCACTGGAGGGCTGTGGAGGGGGTGGGAGAGGCTGGCTCTGGCTCTCAGTGGCACACTGAGAGGCTGGGCCAGCTGTTGGCCAGGCATCTGGGTCCATCCCAACATTATTATCAGGATTAGGGTTGCTCCCTTATCTTTAAGCCAAACCTGAACACTTTAGAGGCCTGGCATAGGCGTGCGCACAGGGTGTGCCAGGTGTGCCTGGGCACACCCTAATCACCCCATGTGCATTAGCATTATCCAGGGACAGCACCAGGTGGGTCGTTGAGGGTGCCATTGACCAGTGTAAATGCCCTCATTTACTCATTAAAGGCTAGGTTCAACACTAGGAACACGTTACACCCATATTTAGGGCGTAACATAATATGCTCCCTATCAACTGTCTCCCACCACCAGAGCCTCCTTTCTGTGACGGCAGGTGGCGTTCATGTGTGTTTGAGATTTGGGGTGCACACCCTAATGCAATAGGCTGCGCACACCTATGAGGCCTGGGATACCTTTGGGTGCCCCAAGGAGAATAGTGATGTGGTGTATACAGCATGCCGGAGCATACAGTGAGTGTGGTCAAAGTGCTCATGCTGACATCATGGTCCTGTCCCCCCAGTGATGCCCAACCTATCCCCAGACAGCCGCGCGCAGCTCCCGTACGGCAACAATTTTATGTGTGACTATCGGATTTGTGTGGGACTATCTTGGTTACTTGGCGAGCCACAGCCCAGTCTGAATAGTGTGTCTGGGTTTCAGTCCGCCTTAAACCAGGACACATGATTCAAAACCTGGACTGTCCTAGTGAATCCCGGACAGGGAGCAACCCTAGGTGGCATCCTTGCACAGCCTGAAACGGCTCTGTGTTCAGCCAACAGCGGGCTAAAGCTGAATCTGGGTCACAGGAGAGCCTTGAAGAGCCAAACGAGCCTTGGTCATACTTCTCCCTGTCTTCAGAAACACATATCTAATCACCCTTTCTTCATTCCTAAGCCACTTTGCTCAGCTGCCTGGTGCACGAGAAGCCACCATTTGTAAGCAAAAGGTCACTGAAGTCACAGCTTATGCAAGTCTATGGCACAGTTGCATACCTCCCAACTTTTGAACTTCAGAATGAGGGACACTTGAGGAAGGAAGTAACCTTGCATAGCGCGCTGCGGCAAATGTGGGCGTGGTCAAACTTTTGATAGTGGGAGGAGCTTAATGGGCATCATTAAACAAAACTTGGGCTTCCTTGTATCTATAAAATATGCTTTTATTATTGTTGCACAAGCAAGAGTCTCATGGATACATACATATCCCAGCACATTCATTTAAAAAAAAGGATAAAAGAATGCAGTGTTTGGAGTGCATTACGTACAAAGTGCAGGGTTGTAGGATGAGCTATATACAGAGTGCAGGGTTCTGGCATGAGCTATATACAGAGGGCAGGGTTGTAGGATGAGCTATGTACAGAGTGCAGGGTTCTGGCATGAGCTATGTACAGAGTGCAGGGTTCTGGCATGAGCTATGTACAGAGTGCAGGGTTCTGGTATGAGCTGTGTACAGAGTGCAGGGTTCTGGCATGAGCTGTGTACAGAGTGCAGGATTCTGGCATGAGCTGTGTACAGAGTGCAGGGTTCTGGCATGAGCTGTGTACAGAGTGCAGGGTTCTGGCATGAGCTGTGTACAGAGTGCAGGGTTCTTGCATGAGCTGTGTACAGAGTGCAGGGTTCTAGCATGAGCTGTGTGTGTACAGAGTGCAGGGTTCTGGCATGAGCTGTGTACAGAGTGCAGGGTTCTGGCATGAGCTGTGTACAGAGTGCAGGGTTCTGGCATGAGCTGTGTACAGAGTGCAGGGTTCTGGCATGAGCTGTGTACAGAGTTCAGGGTTCTGGCATGAGCTGTGTACAGAGTGCAGGGTTCTGGCATGAGCTGTGTACAGAGTGCAGGGTTCTGGCATGAGCTGTGTACAGAGTGCAGGGTTCTGGCATGAGCTGTGTACAGAGTGCAGGGTTCTGGCATGAGCTGTGTACAGAGTGCAGGGTTCTGGCATGAGCTGTGTACAGAGTGCAGGGTTCTGGCATGAGCTGTGTACAGAGTGCAGGGTTCTGGCATGAGCTGTGTACAGAGTGCAGGGTTCTGGCATGAGCTGTGTACAGAGTGCAGGGTTCTGGCGTGAGCTGCGTTCAGAGTGCAGGGTTCTGGCGTGAGCTGCGTTCAGAGTGCAGGGTTCTGGCGTGAGCTGCATTCAGAGTGCAGGGTTCTGGCGTGAGCTGCATTCAGAGTGCAGGGTTCTGGCGTGAGCTGCATTCAGAGTGCAGGGTTCTGGCGTGAGCTGCATTCAGAGTGCAGGGTTCTGGGGTGAGCTGCATTCAGAGTGCAGGGTTCTGGGGTGAGCTGCATTCAGAGTGCAGGGTTCTGGGGTGAGCTGCATTCAGAGTGCAGGGTTCTGGGGTGAGCTGCATTCAGAGTGCAGGGTTCTGGGGTGAGCTGCATTCAGAGTGCAGGGTTCTGGGGTGAGCTGCATTCAGAGTGCAGGGTTCTGGGGTGAGCTGCATTCAGAGTGCAGGGTTCTGGGGTGAGCTGCATTCAGAGTGCAGGGTTCTGGGGTGAGCTGCATTCAGAGTGCAGGGTTCTGGAGTGAGCTGCATGCAGAGTGCAGGGTTCTGGGTTGAGCTATGTACAGAGTGCAGGGTTCTGGGTTGAGCTATGTACAGAGAGCATGGTTCTGGGGTGAGCTATGTACAGAGTGCAGGGATCTGTGATGAGCTGTGTACAGAGTGCAGGGTTCTGGCATGAGCTGTGTACAGAGTGCAGGGTTCTGGCATGAGCTGTGTACAGAGTGCAGGGTTCTGGCATGAGCTGTGTACAGAGTGCAGGGTTCTGGCATGAGCTGTGTACAGAGTGCAGGGTTCTGGCATGAGCTGTGTACAGAGTGCAGGGTTCTGGCATGAGCTGTGTACAGAGTGCAGGGTTCTGGCGTGAGCTGTGTACAGAGTGCAGGGTTCTGGCGTGAGCTGCATTCAGAGTGCAGGGTTCTGGTGTGAGCTGCATTCAGAGTGCAGGGTTCTGGCGTGAGCTGCATTCAGAGTGCAGGGTTCTGGCGTGAGCTGCATTCAGAGTGCAGGGTTCTGGCGTGAGCTGCATTCAGAGTGCAGGGTTCTGGGGTGAGCTGCATTCAGAGTGCAGGGTTCTGGGGTGAGCTGCATTCAGAGTGCAGGGTTCTGGGGTGAGCTGCATTCAGAGTGCAGGGTTCTGGGGTGAGCTGCATTCAGAGTGCAGGGTTCTGAGGTGAGCTGCATTCAGAGTGCAGGGTTCTGGAGTGAGCTGCATGCAGAGTGCAGGGTTCTGGGTTGAGCTATGTACAGAGTGCAGAGTTCTGGGTTGAGCTATGTACAGAGAGCATGGTTCTGGGGTGAGCTATGTACAGAGTGCAGGGATCTGTGATGAGCTATGTACAGGGTGCAGGGTTCTGAGATGAGATTTATACAGGGTGCAGGGTTCTGGGATGAGCTATATACAGGGTGCGGGGTTCTGAGACGAGCTATATACAGGGCACAGGGTACTGGATGAGCTGTATACAGGGTGCAGCAGAGGCGTAATTAGAACCTTCAGGGGCCCTGGTGCAAGAAACCATGAAGGGCCCCCCCGACCTCCAGCATGGGCCATTCCCTTCGAGCCCAGAGCCCTTCCCACTGATCCCATCACCCTTCATGGTCCCACAGCAGATTGGGCCCGGCCATGGGGGCAGAAGGCCAGGGCCTAGTTGCAAGTGCAACCTTTGCTGGTAGTTCCGCCAGTGGTGTCAGTGTGGACTGTGAATGGTGTCAGTCAGTAGGGCAGTGGACATGGTCAGTAGAGCAGTGGAAGTGGTCAGTATGGCAGAGAAAGTGGTCAGTATGGCAGAGAAAGTGGTCAGTAAGGTAGTGGACATGGTCAGTAGGGCAGTGGACGTGGTCAGTAGAGCAGTGGACGTGGTTAGTAGGGCAGTAGACATAATCAGTAGGGCAGTGAACAGGATCAGTAGTTTTTTTTTATTGTTGTTATTTTATTTTTGTTATTATTTTTTACCATTATATTTTATCCATTTTATTTTTTAGAGTTTTTTTACAGTTTTTGATGGGAGTTGGTGGCAGTGGAGGGCAGTATGATGGGAGGGGGTGTCAGTGGAGGGCAGTATGATGGGAGGGGTGGCAGTGGAAGGCAGTATGTTGGGGGCGGAGGCAGTGGAAGGCATTATGATGGGAGGGGAGGCAGTGGAGGGCAGTATGATGGGGTGGAGGGCAGTATGATGGGGTGGAGGGCAGTATGATGGGAGAGGAGGTAGTGGAGGGCAGTTTAATAGGAGGGGGGGTTAGTGCAGGGCAGTATGATGGGAGGGATGGTAGTGGAGGGCAATATAATGGGAGGGGGTTTAGTGGAGGGCAGTATTATGGGAGGGGTGGTAGTGGAGGGCAGTATGATGGGAGGGGGGTTAGTGGAGGGCAGTATAATAGGAGGGATGGCAGTGGAGGGCAGTATAATTGGAGGGGGGCAGTATGATGGGTGGGGGTGGCAGTGAAAGGCAGTATAATGGGGGGGTTAGTGGAGGGCAGTATAATAGGAGGGGTGGCAGTGGAGGGCAGTATAATAGGAGGGGGGGCAGTGGAGGGCAGTATAATAGGAGGGGGGGCAGTATGATGGGATTGGGGCAGTATGATGGGAGGGGTGGTAGTAGAGGGCAGTATATGGGGGGGTAGTGGAGGGCAGTAAAATGGGAGGGGGGCAGTATAATGGGGGGGGGGTAGTGGAGGGCAGTATGGGGGGACTGTACAGCATGACTGGAGAGGGGCAGTGTATGGGAGGGAGCAGAGTTACCATGAGTGTACTCAGAGTCAGGGCAGTGCAGGGAGCATTTCTCCTACCTTTATTCCAGCGCAGGAACAGCCTTCGGGGAAGACCCGGAGTCGGGGGCGGAGTCAGGGGCGGAGCCGGGGGCGGAGCTTAGGCGCGAAGAGGACTCCTCCTTTGGCTAAATGCTGGGGCTCCACTCAGGGAAGACCCGGAGTTGGGGGCGGAGTCGGGGGCGGAGTCAGGGGCGGAGCTTAGGCGCGAAAAGGACTCCTCCTTTGGCTAAATGCTGGGGCTCCACTCAGGGAAGACCCGGAGTCGGGGGCGGAGTTAGGGGCGGAGCCGGGGGCGGAGCTTAGGCGCGAAGAGGACTCCTCCTTTGGCTAAATGCTGGGGCTCCACTCTCCTCCTTGTCGTGACGTCACTGGTTGTTAGACGCCAGGCGGGCCATGCCTAGCAACCAGTTGTTTTGGCAGTGAGCCAGGCAGCGTCTGGGGGTGAAATGAAGCGGTCGCGGCCAAAACTAGTACAGCAGGCAGTGAGGGACAGCGGCAATGCGGCAATTTTTAGGGGGGCATCAGATCGGCCAGTGGGGCAATTCCGGGACATTGTATTGTCCCGGAATGAAGCTGCCCGGGACGCGGGACAGACCTCCCACAGCGGGACTTTCACGGGCAATCCGGGACGGTTGGGAGGTATGCAGTTGCAAGGTAAGTAAACATCTAGAGAGGGAGCAAAAAGGCCTTGCTCACACCATGTTTGTCGAGCTGCATTTTTCTGATGTTCCAATTTTTTTTCTGTTTTAACACTTTAAAGCCATGAAAAAAATGGGTTTGGATTATCGGTTGAATATCAAAAGAAAAACCTTCAGTAACACAGACAATGCAGAACCAGAAAGTTTTCAGCATGCAAGCAAACATATAGTATTAATAAAGTTCCCTTGCAACTGACGGCAGCTAGAGTATACTGAGATTTGCATCAATGACAGTTTGTAGCCTTGGAGCCCACCACTCCCTGACTAGGGTTACCACCTGTCCAGGATTCACCCGCACAGTTCGGATTTGGAATCATGCGTCCGGGTTTCAGACTGCCTGAAACCCGGACACATTTTTTAGACCAGACAATGGCTTCCCAGCAGGGTTGCTGGCTGCAGTTGTCTAAGCTGAGAATGTCTGTTACACTCTCTTTCACACTGCCCAAAGCCAGCACTAACACCCCCCCCCCCCAAACACAGACAGGAGAGGAGAGAGGACGCAATCTGCACCTCTTCCCCCCACCCCTACCCCTCTGTGTCTGCCCACACTCCAATCCCCGGCGCTGTGCCTCAGAACAGAAAAGTAGGTTGGGGAGGGAGATTTGAAGTCCAGCAGCCTCCGATACATCTGGATGAGGGGTGCTGACTGCCAAGGGGTGAGTGAGCTCACCATCCATCCCTGTCCGTGACTGAAGTCTCCCCCCTTCGCTCTCCTGTCTATGAGTAAGTACACTAAGGTAAATCAGGGTTTTCAGAGCAGCCCTTACATCAGATTTCCCCTTTACACCAGAGGCCACAGTGTTTCCCCTTATATCAGAGTCTTCTCTGTACATCAGAGTTCTCAGTGTTCCCCCTTAAATCAGGGTTCCCAGAGCATCCCTTATGTTAGAGTCTCCAGAGTCCTTCCTTACATCAGAGTCTGCAGAGTCCCCTCTTACAGTGAAAGGGAACTCTGCGAGTTAAGATGTAAAAGGGGAACTTTGTGGATTCTGATGTCAAGGGGGACTCTTAACTCTTAACTTGATATTATTAGAAATGTTATTTAACCGCTTGCCGACCGCCTCACATACATTTACGTCAGCAAAAGGGCTCGTACAGGCAAAATCACGTTCCTGTACGTTCCCCTTTAAGAGACGGCCAGCGGGTGCGCGCGCGCCCGCGGCAAGCTCCGTGAGTCGGATCGCGGGTCCCGCGGACTCGATCGCCGCGGGCATACCCGCGATCGCCTCACGGAGAGGACGAACGGGGAGATGCTGTTGTAAACAGCATCTCCCCGTTCTGCCTAGTGACAGTGTCACTCGATCTCTGCTCCCTGTCATCGGAGCAGAGATCAGTGACGTCACACTTACAGCCCATCCCCCTGACAGTTAGTAATCACTCCCCTAGTACTGATTTAACCCCTCCCCGCCCCCTAGTGGTTAACCCCCTTCACTGCCAGTGTCATTTATACAGGAATCAATGCATTTTTATAGCACTGATCGCTGTATAAATGACAATGGTCCCAAAAATGTGTCAAAAATGTTCGATGTGTCCGCCATAATGTTGCAGTCACGATAAAAATCGCTGATCGCCGCCATTTAAAAAAAAAAATTTTTTTTAATAAAAATGGCAAAAAACGATCCCCTATTTTGTAAACGCTATAACTTTTGCGCAAACCGATCAATAATTGCTTATTGCGATTTTTTTTACCAAAAATATGTAGAAGAATACGTATCGGCCTAAACTGAGGTAAAAAATTGTTTTTTTATATATTTTTGGGGGATATTTATTATAGCAAAAAGTAAAAAATAATGCGTTTTTTTCAAAATTGTCGCTCTATTTTTGTTTATAGCGCAAAAAATAAAAACCGCAGAAGTGATAAAATACCACCAAAAGAAAGCTCTATTTGTGGGGAAAAAAAGGACATCAATTTTGTTTGGGAGCCACGTCGCACGACCGCGCAATTGTCAGTTAAAGCGACGCAGTGCCGAATCGCAAAAAGTGCTCTGGTCAGGAAGGGGGTAAATTCTTCCGGGGCTGAAGTGGTTAATAGCAAAATACATGTATAGTTTATACTATAAAAAAAATTGCTGTGCGCCACTAAAGTGTTCGGGTTTGACTTGAAGAAAAGGTGGCAACCCTATCCATGACACCCCATTTGACTGTTGTATTTCTTGATAGGGACAGCACTAACAGACGGATCAACCCTACAACATCTGACTTGGAGAGAGTTCCCTGGCTTTTGGCTTCTGGTGCCTTCCTCATGCAGCTAATTCTTGGAAAATTCGAGTGACCCAATCCCCAAACTAGAACAGTTATCAAAGTGTCAGAAGGAGCAAAACAGTCCCAGACAGCACCGACTAATGCCAAAGCACCACAATAATGCTGCAAGGCTGCTTCCCCAGCAACCAATGGCAACATTCATGGAAGGAAGATAGAAAGTATATGCTAGTGCCAGGGAACAGTCAACAGGGTACTTACTACCCACATCCTTTATGCCAAGTTTAATAGAGAACTTCCGTGAGCAGTTTGAATACTTTATTTCCTAAATAGTTTTAGCACGAGTCAAAAATGTTTAAGGAACTTTGAACAACTATTCTTCATTTCTTTAAAGAGGAACTGCAGTCTGCTCACATAATTTGTGATAAAAACATCTTTGCCATTCCGAAGCTTCCCTCCAACCACTTTGCATATTATTTTATATATATTGTGATTCTGTACTTGCCAAATATGCTGCAGAAATCTCCCTCCACCGAGTCTGGCTGCATCCATTTTAACTGTGGGCAGCTGAAGCTGCTGCCTGTTCACTTCCTAGATTTACACAGACACACAGAGGCACACCTCCAGCTCTGCAGCTCTCATTGGCCCTCCTATGACTCATCCCCCCTCCCTTCCTGGCAAACTCTCGCGAGAGTGAGAGAGAGAGAGTTGTGCATGATGTCATAAGCCTAGGCTTTTTTCCAGACAAGAAACAGGAAGTGGGCTGTATAAGGTATTTACTGGCAGAAAAAAAAAATGTTTTACTATCCAAAGTTAAAACAACAAGGGCAGAAGATTTAATAGATGGAAAGATGAAAAAATGATTGAAGGTCCACTTTAAAGTGGAGCTCCATTCAGAGCCCTTTATTTACCTTGATCGACTGGGGAAGAGTTCATTCCCCTCTGGGCCATTATTGCTGCAAGGTGGGTTCCCCCCAACCCTTGTGTAGAGCTGGGCGATTTTCTAAAAAAAAAAAAAAAACTCGATTCACGATTCGAATCGATTATTTTTTTTGGACCCTGCGCCGGTCCTGAGGAGCTGCAGGCAGGGATTTTTAGGCGAGCCCGCGGCTTTGACCCAGTCTGCGGCGTCCGGCCTCGCGGACTAGGCCGCGGCCTCGCCTAAAAACTCCCGCCCGCAGCTCCTCAGGACCGGCGCGGTGAAAAAAGAAAAAAATCTGAAAAAATTGATTTGCCTTCATTTTGAATCAACTCGATTCAAGATTTAAATCAATTTTTTTCCCCAGCCCATAACCAACGCTTCACTGTGTGGAAAACTTTCTTAGGTCCTCTCGTAAATCCACTCTAGATATATATCTTGGCAGATACCACTAGAGTTCTTCGATCTTATTTCACCAGTTCCCTAGTCACCAGTCACCAGCCTTCTAGTGGATAATCCATAGTATTATATAGAACAGGCATTCCAAAGAAGAGAAACTGGCAGTTTATCTGAAATTAGAACTCTGGCAAGACAAGGAATGAAGGCTGAACCCCCCACCTGGGCCACAGACATAAAATAAACAGGAATTATATTATACCCTGTTTCCCCGAAAATAAGACCTAGCGTGATTGTCGGTGATGGCTGCAATATAAGCCCTACCCCCCAAATAAACCCTACCCTGTTTCCCCGAAAATAAGCCCTACCCTGAAAAGAAGACCTACAAGGACTTTAACTAGGGCTTATTTGGGGGGTAGGGCTTATAATGCAGCCATCACAGACAATCACGCTAGGTCTTATTTTTGGGGAAACAGGGTAGTCACCATCACACCATGTTGCTCAGAGAGGAGCACACTTTTAAGTGGAACTCCAGCAAATTTTTTATTTTATTACACTAAGGCCGGGTTTCCCAACCACGGTTCCATGGAATCCTAGGGTTTCTCCAGGGGATGCTAGGGGATCCTTGAGCAATTAGCAAATTTGGCCTCTCAGATAAGTTCCCACTGACATCATTGATCTTTTTAGCTATCTGTAAGGAGATAATTCTTCCCAATACCCACAAGTGTAAGAAGCATTCTTCCTACTGACCATCACATTAATGCATAACGAGCTGTAGATATATACGTTCTTAGCAGGGGGTTCCCTGTGACCGGAAAGTTATTTCCAGGGTTCCTCTGTGTTGAGAAGAATAACAAAAGGCTACACTAGGGGATGAGGTGGCTAAAAATAAATAAAAGATGGCATTCTAGATCCAGAATCCATCTAGATAACCATTTGATTTGTCACAAAGATCATTCGATAACTTTTTAGGAGCATCTACTGTACATATACTTCATGAGCTTACTTGACACCAGGGGCGTCGCTAGGGGGTGGCTTTTGGGGCTATAGCCCAGAATCTGGGGCCAATAGCCCCAAGTCTCTGCAGGGGTCCCCAAGGGGAGGGGAGGCTCTCTGGGGACCCTTATGTAAGTGGGGGGCTCTCTGGGGACCCTGATGCAAGGGAGAGGCTCTCTGGGGACCCTGATTTTAAGGCAGAGGCTCTCTAGGGACCCAGATTTAAGGGGGAGGCTCTTTGGGGACCCTAATGTAAGGGGGGCTCTCTGGGGACCCTGATGCAAGGGAGAGGCTCTCTGAGGACCCTGATTTTAAGGCAGAGGCTCTCTGGGAACCCTGATGTAAGTGGAGTGGCCCTCTGGGTACCCTAATGAAAGGGGGAGGCTCTCTGAGGACTCTGATGTAAGGAGGAGGCTCTCTGGGGACCCTGATGTAAGTGGGGGCTCTCTGGGGACCCTGATGTAAGTGGGGGCTTTCTGGGGACCCTGATGTAAGGGGGGCTCTCTGGGGACCCTGATGTAAGGGGGCTCTCTGGGGACCCTGATGTAAGGGGGCTCTCTGGGGACCCTGATGTAAGGGGGCTCTCTGGGGACCCTGATGTAAGGGGGCTCTCTGGGGATCCTGATGTAAGTGGGGGCTCTCTGGGGACCCTGATGTAAGTGGGGGCTTCCTGGGGACCCTGATGTAAGGGGGGCTCTCTGGGGACCCTGATGTAAGGGGGGCTTTCTGGGGACCCTGATGTAAGGGGGGCTCTCTGGGGACCCTGATGTAAGGGGGGCTCTCTGGGGACCCTGATGTAAGGGGGCTCTCTGGGGACCCTGATGTAAGTGGGGGGCTCTCTGGGGATATATATACACATACACGTATATTACTGTATATACATGTGTATGCCCGCCCAAGCGTATGACTTTCTTTACTACGCTGCTATGGGCTCTAGCCCCAGATCTTTTGTAGACCTAGCAACGCCCCTGCTTGACACTATGGTCAATGTCTGGAATGTACAATGTTTGCATTTGGGGTTAACATCAGTGATGTCTCACAATGCACTATAGGCAGCCCAGGGGTGTGACAAAAGGCGTGTTCCCTAAATACGATTGACAAACAGTATACATTATGTATATGAACTGGGACTAATAAACAGTAACAAAGACTGTCTCTACTGAGCCACTGTCTCTACTGAGCCTATGGTAGCCTAAAATGGCTAACAGCACACAATTCGTTTTTAACATGTCCAATGTAAGTAAGGATCAAGAGTTAGACATTGAGAATTTTGCAGAACTCAACAGAAGGAGGGACACCGCACGGCATGTGGAGGCAGTCTGGAAAAAGAGTACCAGGGACATTTCCCCAGTGGAATTCCCGAGAGGCAAGCAAAGCAACACAGTTTACCGCTATCCAACCATACTTAAAACAATTTTGGGTGTACCAAGGATTTAAAATGATGAAGTTACACACAATGAAAAGTAAGAATGAATGAAAGATCCTACACAAAGCCCTCACCAAAACTGCAGACTTCGATGTTTCCGGAATTCCTGAATGCTCCTGTTTATCCGCAGCTTCTTCAAGTACGTTGGAGAAGAACAGGGAAAGAAGACAGGTGAGTGAGGGGTCCGGTCCTGCATCTTTGTCCGCGCCACTGCCGGCTCCTCGGCCATCGGCGGCAGGAAAGCATCGTCCTCGTGTGCGGTCATCCTGGGGGTCTGCTCCGGGATCACCGGTAAAATCCCTTTTTTCTGGCTGGAGGCAGCCTGGGGCTCAGATTTCTCCATCAAGAGGGTAAAACAGAAAGCGCAGAAGTATGAATATAGATTTTCAAGCTGAAGTGACAGATCTGGTGGAGATAAAAATCCAGCAGCCCAGCGGAGGCTTGCGGTAAAAGTTGAAAAAGAAAAAAAGTCAAGCGTACAGTTTGCGTTCTACAGGACACCAAGGGCTGGCTCCTGTGTGTTTCCAACGTTCAGGATCTATTCCTTCCCCCAAGACATCCTGGGAAATAAATAACACATGGAAATTGTGGGGAAGGATGCGTGATCAGAAGTGGGAGATGAGCAATTCAGAGATCTCACGCACGAGATAGAAATATATATATATATATATATATGTATATCTTTCCTTATTTTCCTGCAGTCATCTGTAGGATGTGGCGTGTTAAGTCCTGACGTCTCTGCGTTCTTGTAGACAAGATTCAACAGGCGATTACGGCATGGGAGCAAGGTGCAGGTCCTGATTGTGTATTCTCAGCAAGGAGGCTTCACACATAAAGTTTGATCTGGGATCAATGAGTTCCTTGCAAGGGGTCCCTCCCGTGTTTCTAATCCTGAGTTAAGGCAAGAACTTATTCAAGGTATTGGCCTTCTGCCTTCGGTTTGACCACGCTGTTTCCGTTTTGTCAAAAAGCAGAAGAAGGGGAAAAGCAGATAAGTAAGAGAAGGAGAGAGGGAGGGGAAAGGGGAGAAGGAGAGGAGGGCAGAACGACAGATACTTGGAGAGGAGACTCAGAAACACTGCGCTCTCTTCTTCTAGGAGAGGTATCTGATCGCTGCCTCTTCAAAGATCTGATTCATGTGTCATCCGCAGTTTTGTCACTAGAGGTAGAAAATGTGATTATAAACCGTAAAAGGGTATATACACTCTCAGGTTATTACTTATAAAGCAGCTGGAGAAAACCAGCGTTCCATTGTGCCCTTCTGCTTTCTATTTGCTGTTTTTCTGCTGCTGGATTTTTAGACCAAAATATCAAAAGGTGTGAAATGACAAGCAGAGAGAAGTGCCATGAGTGCAAACTGTGAAAGCACAAAGAAAACCGTCAACACCCAGCAAAAAAAAAAAAAAAAAAGGAGAATTACTTTGGCAAAAAAAAAAATAATAATAATAATAAAAATAAATGCACCCCAGCAAAAAAAAAAATACACTTCAGCTTCGGAAGATTTACTCCTCTTCATGACTAGGTAATTTTTTGCGTTACTTTAACTGACAATTGCGCGGACATGCGACACTGTACCCAAATAAAATGTACTTTTTTTCCCCCACAACAAATAGAGCTTTCTTTTGGTGGTATTTGATCACCTCTGCGTTTTTTTATATTTTTTCTGCTATAAAAAAAAATTTAAAATTTTGAAAAAATAAAATAAAATTTTTAACTTTCAGATATAAAACATATCCAATAAAAAAAATGTAAAGAAATCTAGCTTCTTCATCAATTTAGACCGATATGTATTCTGCTACATATTTTTTGGTAAAAAAAATCCCGATAAGTGTATATTGATTGGTTTGCGCAAAAGTTATAATGTCTACAAACTGTGGGATATTTTTATGGAATTTTTTAAAAATTAATTTTATTTTTTTACTAGTAATGGCGGCGATCAGCGACTTATACTGGGACTGCGATATTGCGGTGGACAAATCGGACACCTAACTGACACTTTTTTGGGACCCAGTGACACTAATACAGTGATCAGTGCTAAAAAATATGCACTATCACTGTACTAATGACACTGGCAGGGAAGGGGTTAACATCAGGGGCGATCAAAGGTGTGCCTAGTCTGTGTTTGTGTACTGTGTGGGAGGTGCTTTTACTAGGGGAAGACCTGGATCCTTGTCGCTGCTTTGCAGGAACACAGGTTCCGTGCCTTCCCTACTTACAGAACAGCAATCTGCCTTGTCTTCATAGGCAAACTGATGTTCTGCCTTTGTACCAAATGATCGGTGGGTGTCGGCGGACATAGAGTTCATGGTACCCACTGATCAGCCCCCGCTGTGTATAATCACAAGGGGAACGAGCCGCCCCCTACCTACCCGGAAGTGCAGGATCACGTATATATACTGTACATGATCCTGCGCCCAACCGCCACCTTGTAGCAGTAAAACTGCTATAGGGCAGTCATGAAGTGGTTAAAGGAGAACTTCACCTTCTGCACAAAAATACATAATATAATAATAAGATTAATAATAAATGCACCCATACAGCAAAAAAACCCCTAAAAACGAGCATTTAATATTTTTTTTCATTTGAGTCCACGAAGCATTGCAACCGCACTCTTTGGACTGCAGATGCAATACTTTGATTTCTCCAGTCACAGGTTCATACCAAAGTATGGACCTTCAGCTATGGATGAAATATCAATGGACTACAAGCGTGATGATGTCACCACACTTGTGCTTCATTAAGAACTACACTGTAAATGGATGACGCGCCCGTGTGGGAGGAGCCATGTACAGCCACAATGGATTCAAATCTGACAAGAGCCTATGGGGAAAAGGAACCCCTGATGAGGGCCTAAATATGGGTGTAACATGAAACACAGTCAAGAAAGTGACGTTAGCTTTTAAAGAGTAAGTTGCTGCCGGTGTAGCAGTCCGTACACCGTAACACACAGCCCCGGAGTGCGCATCCATCATTAAGCTCACAATGGCAAGCGCTTACTGTTCAGAGCTTCTTTGTTCTGGAAAACCTTACCAGAAGAAGAAGTCTCAGATGTGCTTCTCACTGGTTAGCACGCATAGCTCCCAACTGTCCCCCATTGGCTGGCTTGCTGTTTGACAGTTTTTTTATAGGTAAAGGCGGGGCCACTCGGTGACATCATCACCAGGTGGCACCGCCCCCCCAGCATGCACCGGTTGGTGACGCCACAAGGGGGTTGGTGCCACCAGGTGACCCCGTCCTTACCTAAATAAAAACTGTCAAACGGCAAGCCAGGCATTCGGCGGTTGACCTTCACGGCGGGCAGAGCGAGTTTTTTCTTTACACTTTCGGATCCGGCGGTGCAATTGACGATGGCTCTACATCTGGTGACACTTTTTTTAAAAAATTATTTATAAAGGAATTGTAAAAATCTGTGTATTGTTTTTATTTATTTAGAAAATTTTTGGTGAATGGGTAGAGGTACTATGTATCCCATACTCATTCACATGGGGGGGGATCTGGGGGCCCCCTTGCTAAAGGGGGCTTCCAGATTCCGATAAGTCCCCCGCCCGCAGACCCCCCAACCACAGCCCAGGGCTGTGGGGAAGAGACCCTTGTCCCTATCAACATGGGGACAAGGTGGTTTTGGGCGGGGGGGAGCAGGGCAGCTGAGTCTGGGGCGACACTTCCGGGTCTGGGGCCGCGGCGACCCGCTTCCACAGTGATTATATACAACAGAAGCTGATCTGTGAGTACTGCGGACCCGATGTCTGCGGGCACCCACCGATCATTAGATAGAATGCCGATCTGCCTATGTAAACAATGCAGATCGCTGTTCTGTCAGTAGGGATGGCATTGATCCTGTGTTCCTGCAAAGCAGGGACAAGGATCCATGTCTTCCCCTAGTAAAAGCACCTCACACAGTACACAAACACTGGCTAGGCACACAGTTAACTCTTTGATCGCCCCTGATGTTAACCTCTTCCCAGCCAGTGTCATTAGTACAGTGACAATGCATATTTTTAGCACTGTATTAGTGTCACTGGTCCCAAAAAAGTGTCAAAAGTGTCAGTTAGTGTCCTGACTGTCCGCTGCAATGATCGCTGCCTTACTAGTAAAAAATAAATAAATTCAAAAAAATGAAAATTTCCCATAGTTTGTAGACTTTAACTTTTGCGCACACCAAGCAGTATACGCTTATTGGGATTTTTTTTTTTACCAAAAATATGTAGCACTATACATATTGGTCTAAATTGATGAAGAAATTTGATTTTTTTTTCATTGGATATGTTTTATAGCAGAAAGTAAAAAAATTATGTTTTATTTTCAAAATTGTCGGTCTTTTTTTGTTTATAGCGCAAAAAACTTAAAAACCGCAGAGGTGATCAAATACCATCAAAAGAAAGCTCTATTTGTGAGAAAAAAAGGACATACCAGTACATGCTATTTGGGTACAGTGTCGCACGACTGCGCAATTGTCAGTTACGCAAAAAATGGCCTGGTCATGCAGGGGGGTAAACTTTCCCAAGGGCAAGTGGTTAAAAAAAGGTAAAGGAAAATGACAAAAGCCTTTCTGGTTTCCTTTTAATAAAGCTATTATCACTAAGGAAAACTACAATTGGTGATGATGCAGGTTTACAGTAAATAGGAGCTCCATCAAGAAGACAAGCATTGTCAGGTTTGAATCAGAAAGGAAGTGGTCAGGATGGGGTTTCCTTAGAGCTTCTCCAGAAAACGAATGAACTGCAGACACAGTGCTGTGACATGATACATACTATTATACCTGTAAAAGTATTGATAGAAAAAGAGAAGGGGTGCAATAGGAATATGGAATCAGTATTCGAGTACTTACATTCATTGTTCATTTAACCACTTCAATATCAGACACTTTCCCCCCTTCCTGCCCAGGACAATTTTCAGCTTTTAGCGCTGTCGCACTTTGAATGACAATTGTGCGGTCCATGCAACACTCTATTCACATGACATTTTTATAATTTTCTTCCCACAAATAGAGCTTCATTTTGGTGGTATTTGATCACCACTGGGGTTTTTATTTTTTGCTAAACAAACGAAAAAAGACCAAAATTTTAGAAAAAAATAAAGGTTTTCTTTGTTTCTGTTATAAAATGTTGTTTTCTCCTTCACTGACGGGCACCGATGAGGCGGCACTGATGGGCACTGATGAGAGGGCACTGATAAGGAGGCACTGATATGTAGAATTGATGGGCACTGATAGGCGGCACTGATATGCAGCATTGATGGGCACCTATAGGCGGCACTGATATGCAGCACTGATGGGCACTAATAGGCGGCACTAATGGGCACTGACAGGCGGAACTAATGGGCACTGACAGGCAGCACTAATTGGCACTGACAGGTGGCACTGATGGACAGTAATAGATGGCCCTAATGGGCAGCACTGATGATGAGGTACTGACAGGTGTTAGTACCTCATCATTGGCTAAAACTGACATTAGGTGCATATGAAAGAACAAGCCTTTGTTCTGCAAATAAGCACTGAACACATTACATTGCAACAAGATCGTTACAATGTATTTGTGAGTAAAGCCTAATACTACTATTTGCAGACTTTATTCACACAGAAGCTGCTGTCAATACTCCTGAAACACAACGTGGAGTCTTGCCGGTTTCACTGGAGAGGGTGGCTGTGTCAGGGAAGCCCTGAGCATGCTTTGGTATACACAACTGGAGGGGACAGACTCCTTGTCACATAGCACCTTCGGTATGTGCTACCCTGTAGTTAGAAGGTCAGACCCCATGTCATATACATGGGTTCTCCTGTCTGTGTCACCTTGTGGTAGGAGAGACAGACTCAATGTTGCATAGCTCCTCCTAGGTGGAGTCATTTTGTAGTAGTAGGGACAGACTTATTGTCACATAGCTCCTCCTGGGTGGTGTCACCCTGAAGTAGTAGGGACAGTCTCCAAGTCACATAGCTCCTCTTGGGTGGGTCACCCTGTAGTAGTAGGGACAGACTCCATGTCACATAGCTCCTCCTGGGTGGTGTCACCCTGAAGTAGTAGGGACAGTCTCCAAGTCACATAGCTCCTCTTGGGTGGGTCATCCTGTAGTAGTAGGGACAGTCTCCAAGTCACATAGCTCCTCTTGAGTGGGTCATCCTGTAGTAGTAGGGACAGACTCCATGTCACATAGCTCCTCCTAAGTGGTGTCACCCTGAAGTAGTAGGGACAGTCTTCAAGTCACATAGCTCCACCTGGGTGGGTCACCTTGTGGTAGCAGGAGCAGAATCCGAGTCACATGGCTTCTCATAGGTGTGTCACCCTGTGGTAGCAGGCAGGGGCGTCGGGAGGGGGTGGCTAGGGGGGGCTGAAGCCCCGAATGTGACCCCCAAAAGCCCCGAGTATACGGAATGCTGAATTCCGTTGTTAGCCCCGAGCGCCGGCCGCGAGGACCAATCTGGTTGTGAGTGCGGCCGAAAGTGGCCGAGTGCGGCCGAAAGAATCCGACTGCCAGAGCGGCCGGGTGCGGCCGAAAGAATCCGACTGCCAGAGCGGCCGAAAAAACCGACTGCCATAGCGGCCAAAAGTGGCCGAGTGCCACAGGTCCCGCCTTCTGGAGCCTGCAGCGCCAATGTCAGGACAGCGGGACGTGTGACGTGATGTCCATCTTAGCCTGCAGGCTCCAGAAAGCGGGAACGCTACATCCCTGCTCAGGCGGGCGGCTCTCCTCTCCTCCTTGGCTCGGCTCCTCTCTGATGGTGACGAGTGACTGACTGCCTGCTGTGACCACACAGTGCACACACCACGGCTGAGCTGAGGTAGGTCAGACACACAGTGTATGTAGGTCAGGCAGGTCACTGTTAGTGTATGTAGGTCAGGCAGGTCACTGTTAGTGTATGTAGGTCAGGCAGGTCACTGTTAGTGTATGTAGGTCAGGCAGGTCACTGGTCACTGTTAGTGTATGTAGGTCAGGCAGGTCACTGTTAGTGTATGTAGGTCAGGCAGGTCACTGTTAGTGTATGTAGGTCAGGCAGGTCACTGTTAGTGTATGTAGGTCAGGCTGGTCAGTGTATGTAGGTCAGGCAGGTCACTGTTAGTGTATGTAGGTCAGGCAGGTCACTGTTAGTGTGTGTAGGTCAGGCTGGTCACTGTTAGTGTGTGTAGGTCAGGCTGGTCACTGTTAGTGTGTGTAGGTCAGGCTGGTCACTGTTAGTGTGTGTAGGTCAGGCTGGTCACTGTTAGTGTGTGTAGGTCAGGCTGGTCACTGTTAGTGTGTGTAGGTCAGGCTGGTCACTGTTAGTGTGTGTAGGTCAGGCTGGTCACTGTTAGTGTGTGTAGGACAGGCTGGTCACTGTTAGTGTGTGTAGGTCAGGCTGGTCACTGTTAGTGTGTGTAGGTCAGGCTGGTCACTGTTAGTGTGTGTAGGTCAGGCAGGTCAGTGTATGTAGGTCAGTGTATAATATAGGTTATATAGGTCAGTGTATAATATAGGTCAGTGTATGTACGTCAGTGTAATGGTGTAACCCCACCATCCTGCCCAAAAAAAACACCGCGACCCCCCCCCCCCCCGGTTGTTGGACTTCGGGCTGAAGCCCCTGGTCTTTTTGCCACCTAGCAACGCCCCTGGTAGTAGGGACAGACTCCAAGTAACATAGGTTCTCCTGTCTGTGTCAGAAGGTGAAGGGGCAGCTTCCATGTTCTCAGTTTCCTCCTGTTCTTTTTTTTTTCATGATGTTAACACTTTTTTATCACTAAACACAATCAACCAACAAATATTTTCTCATACAGACTATGAAATGAGGATCTGAAAGCAGAACTTCTGAAGAAGACACAGTGAGACTCGAAATTATGTAACTAGAATTGCCTGTGAGAATGAAGAGAGGAAATAACACATCTTCCCCATCCCCTCCAGCTCAGGCATATATTTTTCCATGAAAGAGATGTCTGGTCACGAAGGCTAACCATATACCCACAGGCTAAACAAGAGAAATCTACTGATCCCTCTATCTACGCTATACTGCATGAACTGAGAAATCTCCCCCACTGACTATTATTCTGAATAGCTGCGGTGAATGTTCAATAATTTCCTGCCTGGTCCCTTCGATTTTTAGTTCAAAGGATGTCTAGAGGGATGGTGTACACAAGGCCACCCATGGCTTGAATTTTGACTGGTACATTGGGAACCAGATAAAATTCACTTTGTGTATGACCAGCTGAACCTACATTTCCTGCACAGAGAGGGATCGCAACACAAGCCCTTGGCACAACACCACAAATATCCAGGTCAGAGCTGAGGAGGTCCACAAAACATTCTACAATAAAGCCCTGTACACACGGGCAGAATGTTGGGAGACATTTGCCAGTTCGGAAAAAAAAAATAAAATGGCCGACATTCTGCCCGTATGTATGTCGGTCTTTTCAACAGAAGATGGCTATTTGGCCGGCTTCTGTTGGACGTGCATGCTGGAAAACCAGCAGCCGACCGACTCTAGATCCGAGCACTCAGCCAATGGCAGAGAGCGCTGATCAGAGTGTTCTGGCGGGGGGGGGGGGGGGGGGGCGGCCGCCCCTCTGTCAGAACACAACAGCTCAGCCAGGGAGATCGCTGGACTAACCTTGCATGGTTATTACACTGTCTCCAACCGGAGCTGTCAGGTTTTTTTCACCCATCTACCTGCTGGGTTGTTAATGTGTACCCGGCTTTAGACATGATGCTAAACAAAAAGCTCTAGTTCATCAAAGATAAGTAAAGCCGGTTACGCCAATGTCACACACACACAATGGGATTTTCCGACAACAAATGTTGGATGTTAGCTTGTTGGCGGAAAGTCCGACCGTGTGTATGTTCCATCGAACATTTGTTTTTTGGACTTTTCGCCAAATGTTGGCTAGCAGGTTCTCAAATTTTCCACCAACAAATGTTTGTTGTCGGACTTTCCGATCGTGTTTACACAAGTCCGTCGGACAAAAGTCCACGCATGCTCGGAATCAAGTACGAGTTGGAGATATAACTAGCGTTCGGAATGGAGATATCACATACGTCTTGTACGTCACTACGTTGTAATTGTTGGCCAACCTTTGTGTGACCGTGTGTATGCAAGACAAGTTGGAGCCAACGTCATTCGAACAAAAATCCAAAGTTTTGTTGTGGGAAAGTCCAATCGTGTGTACGCGGCATAACAGTTTTTTTTTTTGTGCAACCCGGCAGGTAGCACGAATAAAAACTGACAGCTCCGGTTGGAGACACTGTACTAACCATGCAAGGTTAGTCCAGCAATCTCCCCCGCTGAGCTGTTGTGTTCTGACAGGGGCGCCCCAGAACACTCCAATCAGCGTTCTCTGCCATTGGCTGAGAGCGCTGATCAGGAGTCGGTCGGCTGCTGGTTTTCCAGCATGCATATAAACAAAAAATTCGGTGCTACTACCCATACATCACATAGAAAGCAGAGATCCCAGGTGCTCGATCCACAGTCGCTGGCTGAGCAGGTAAATGAGGAAAAGATGATCCGCACTCCGGTCTCTGCCATAATGTTAAAAGTCATATAAAGTTATAATGTTAGTCATAAGTTATGACTAAGGCCTTATAGGCTGAAACGCGTCAACTGTTCTTATTTGCGTTTGGTCACTGTGGCTTGTCAATAAATATTATACTTCTTAAGAGCAATCACCAGAGTGCGGATCATCTTTTCCTCATTTTCCAGCATGCATGGCTGGCTTCTATCGAACAGACCGACATACACATGGGCAGAATGACGGCCGTTTTTTTTTTTTAACCGGTAAATGTCACCTGACATTCTGCCCCTGTGTACGGGCCTTAAGTGTGTGTAAGGAGTGAGCAAAATAACAGAAACAGCACATAAAAAGTTTCAATTCACACAGCAGCAAAGATAATCATATTTATCAACTAGCATTATGTTTAAGCGAAAAGAGAATTGTGAAAAGAGAAAAAGTGAGGCATACAAAGAACTTTTCCCCGCTGGTACATAGTATTCGAACAGTGTGAGTTTCCGCTGTGAGAATACACTGGTTAGTGGCTAGAGACGGCTGATCGAGAAAAAATTTCCAACAAGCCCATTCAACAAAAGCCAATTTAAAATTTGAATTCTGTCAAACAGGCATGGACACACATGCATCGAAATTCAGCCGGTCCCTGCTGAATCAGCCGAATTTCAATCCATCTATGGCAAGATTTACTCACAAGCTGTTTTCTTTCTTAATTTTCTCATCCTCAATCTTTTATAAGGCTGGATTCACACCTATGCGTTTTTTGTGCTTTTTGCATTTTGCAGATTTGCTCTACAGAGGAAGCCATGTTAAATGCGCTGTAGTGCAAATCTGCAAAATGAAAAAAGCACTAAT
Organism: Lithobates septentrionalis; assembly: GCA_037952835.1. Classification (NCBI taxonomy): domain Eukaryota; kingdom Metazoa; phylum Chordata; class Amphibia; order Anura; family Ranidae; genus Lithobates; species Lithobates septentrionalis. Next base: position 2,583,141 of record JBBDGP010000034.1, on the reverse strand, counting down.
AATGCATAGGTGTGAATCAGGCCTTAGGCTCGATTCACATCTATGCATGTTGCTTTTGAGCATTTTTGGAGTTTTTTTGTGATGCTTGCCACGACTTTGAGCAGCGTTTTTGTAGTGTTTTTGCTGCGTTTTTGCGGCGTTTTGCGTTTTTTTTTTTTTCTTTTTACAGTTTTTTTTTTAGACTGTATACAGTCTAAAAAAAAAACCCGCCAAAAACGCATCAAAAACGCTGTAAAAAGGCTGCAAAAACGCTGCACTTGCGTTTTTGATGTTGGTCCATTGAATTCTATTACATGCAAAACGCTGCATTTTGCATGAAAAAAAGTCCCTGACCCTTTCCAAAAATGCAGAGGTAAAAAAAGGCATTGATGTGAACATGTTCCATAGGAACCCATGTTAAAAAATTCCCATGCATTTCTGCAAAATGCAAAATGCATCAAAGAACGCGCTAGTGTGAATGGAGCCTAAGGCTCGATTCACATCTATGCATGTTGCTTTTGAGCGTTTTTGGAGTTTTTTTTGTGATGCTTGCCACGTTTTTGAGCAGCGTTTTTGCAGCGCTTTGCATTTTTTTTTTACAGTTTTTTTTAGACTGTACACAGTCTAAAAAAAAAAAAAAAAAAAAAATGCTGCAAAAACGCTGTAAAAACGCTGCACTTGCGTTTTTGATGCTGGTCCATTGAATTCTATTACATGCAAAACGCTGCATTTTGCATGAAAAAAAGTGCCTGACCCTTTCCAAAAACGCAGAGGTACAAAAAGGCATGGATGTGAACATGTTCCATAGGAACCCATGTTCAAAAATTCCCATGCATTTCTGCAAAATGCAAAATGCATCAAAAAACGCGCTAGTGTGAATGGAGCCTAAATACTGATAGTTTACTGAGGACCTAACAGTGATGCATGCTAACACTCACTTGTTCGTAACTACGGGGAAAAAATATTTTTGGTTAGTGTGAAACAAGTAAGGACTGAGTTCCAAAGAAAAACCATCTTGTATGCTCAGAATGGTTCATTTTAGGACAAAGAAAAAGAAGATTTTCCATTTTGCAAGATGCAAAGACAGTAATATGAGGGCTGTTAAAAGTTACAGAATTGAATTACACAAGTAAATCACTTCCAGAGGTTGGAACTGACTGAACAGCCTCCAAATCGAGAGGGTACATATAATTGGATACAGACAGAGAAATATAAAACGTACACTACAAGAATTCAGAATTTGAACATAAGTTGTATTATTCTTCATACAATACAATTTTGCTATGTGCACAATTTACACTCCTTGTCTACATTACCCAGATTTCCTGGTATCTCAATTGCTATTTCAAATGGACCTTTCAGTAAGTTCACATATAGTATCTGCATGAATACATTCCTTGTCATGGACATATTGGATAGTAGACCCTGAGTGCTATCTGCACATTTGGGGAGGGTGTGAACCCTAAAAAGGGCACAGAGAACCCTGCAAGAAGTGGTGGACTTTCCTGGTGGGGGTACTAGGCTGTGGCCCTCAGACAGAGGTTGAGAGGAAATTTCTGAAAGAGCCCAGGTCAAAGGTCAGGGCAGGCAGCGGACAAACATAGTCAAAATACAAGCTGAAGTGGTTAACCAGAGAAACCGGCATGCAGGAGTGCTGAAACTAACGCAGACTGGAACCTTGGCCTGAGAGTAACCTATTGCTCAGGGAACGGGTGCAGACTTTAGCCAAGCTAAATAGTGAGGTGGACTGACAGGTGGAGAAGGGACTGGCCATCTTGCTGTTATATCAATCAGTTAGGGTTGCTCCGATACCTGAGACCGATATTTTCAGGCTCGTTCTTTCATCTGTCAGCGGGATTCCCCCACTGACATCTGAAATGTAAAAAAAAAAAGCCAGCAATTATCAGTTTTGAAGGAGCCGCCGCGTCCTTAACAACCGATGACGCTGTCAGTGGAGTTCCCCTGTCGTCAGCTGAAGTGTAAACAAAGTCCTGGTAAAAAAAAAAAGCAGCCCAATTTTTATCAACAACATTGCTCTGCCCCTGAAACAGATAGATAAGAAGAAACAATGTTATCGATCTTTCTGTTTATTCATTTACAGATCAAAGGGATGAACTTTGGTCCGCAGATGAAGTCAGTTTAACCACTTGCCGACCAGCCGCAGGAGTACTGCAGCAGAATGGCACGGCTGGGCGAAACAATGTTATGTAACGTCGCTTCGCCCTGTGGCCACTAGGAGCACGCCCGCCCCCCCCCGAGCCGATGGGAGTGCCCATCGGTCACCATGAGGCTTCCGTGATCGCCGCTGACACACGGAGAACCGGGATCTGTGTGTCTAAACACACAGTTTCCGGTTCTCTGAGGGGAGAACAGACAGATCATCTGTTCATACAGAGTAGGAGCAGCGATCTGTCATCTCCCCTGCACAGTCCCCTCCCCCCTTCAGTTAGAACATACACTAGGAAACACATTAACCCCTTGATCGCTTCCTAGTGTTAACCCCTTCACTGCCAGTGACATTTTTAAAGTAATTAATGCATTTTTATAGCACTGATCGCTGTATAAATGCCAATGGTCCCAAAAATGTGTCAAAATTGTCCGATGTGTCTGCCATAATGTCGCAGTCCCGATAAAAATCGCAGATCGCCGTCATTACTAGTAAAAAAAAAAATTAATAATAAAAATGCTATAAAACTATCCCCTATTTTGTAGACGCTATAACTTTTGCGCAAACCAATCAATATACGCTTATTGCGATTTTTTTTTACCAAAAATATGTAGAAGAATACATATCGGCCTAAACTGAGGAAAAAAATATTTTTTTATATAATTTTTGGGGATATTATTATAGCAAAAAGTAAAAAAAAAATGCTGGATCAGATCGGGCTCAGGTAAGAAAAAAGAGGGGTCGGGCAGCACAGAAGGTTTTTCACCTTAATGCATAGAAGGCACACCTCCCAACATTTTGAGATGGGAATGAGGGACACCTACTAGCAAACATATGTAGGCATAAGACACGCCCCCATGCCACGCCCCCTTAAAGGGGAAATAACCCCCAAAAAATGTTAATTAAATCCACAAGTGTTTTTTTTACCACTATTATTCCTTTATATTGGCTTTTAAAACTGAAAAATGCAGCAATTTAGAATTTGGATGAAAGGTTTAGATCTGGGAAACACTTTTTGAAAGAAAAAAAGTGCATTTTATACACAACTATATAGGTCAGACCAAAATGAGGAGGAAAGAGGGACAGAGGGACATTGATCCAAATCAGGGACAGTCCCTCAAAATCAGGGAAAGTTGGGAGCTATGAGAGAAGGTGAAAAACCTTGAGACTTTACAAGCCCTTTAACATTAAAAAGCAGTTCTTGAGCTTCTGTCAATTGACTTTGCCTAGGCTCAGAATGATCTCATTAGTCTGCTGCAGGCAAGAGGAAGCATTTTCCCAGTCTCTTCTCCCCCAGTGATTAGCCTGCCACATTGTGACTTTGTAGCAAGTCACAAGGTGAGAGGGTGCAGGAGGGGCCGATCCGTGTCAACTACTTTTGAACACAGACAAGAACTGCGCAGACACCGGTATTTACATCTTTGAGCCGGCATCAAATGCTGTCAGAACAAAGATGGCTGCCTCCTGCCAGAAAGAAGGTTAGATGCATTTATGGATGTAATGAGTTCTCTGAGGGTGTCCTCTGCTGCACGTTGTTGTCACTTGCTTAGATTGAATTGCTGAGATTTGCCACGAGCGCACATGAAAATCTGACAATCCAGATAGGTATATTGAGCGAATCCAGTATTGGAGAGATTTCACTTGAAGTCGTAAATATCATTAAACAATAAAGCACAGCATGATTCATGCCTCTGTATTGTTATCACTACCTTGTAAATATATAGCCTTATTTTTAGTCATAAATATTGGTTAACCCCACAAAATGGCTGACTCAGCTGAGTGTAGGCGACACGCATTCTTGAAGTATTTTGCTGTCTTAGAGAGCTGGTATTATTAGCGGGGTAATAGTATAATAAAACGGGCATCACGGTGCTGGTATAATTTCATGTGAAATCTACAAAACGGTACATTCGAAAAATGGAACGCTCTGAACTCGAGTCGTGTGACATGAGTAGGTGAAACACACTGAGCATGTGTAATCAGGGTTTTTATCTTCCTAAAGGCTTTTCAGTGCAGGAATATTATAAACTTACAATACAAGTCCGCAGATCAAGTCTTATGTGCCAGCTACCATCTCTCCAGAGTCTCTAACACTCTTCCAACCCTATCTAGCTGTCTGCCTTACACAGCTACCGGGTTTCCCCCCCGAAAAGACTGTGTCTTATATTCATTTTGGCTACAAAAAAACCTCTAGGGCTTATTGTCAGGGGATGTCTTATTTATTTACGGTATGTACAATAATCTACATTTATTCAAATATGGGAATGGAAAAAACACCGCGCTCTAAAAAGTGTTAATACTACTAACCCCCAGACGACGTCAGTTACTAGACAAAATGTACGTCGGGAAGGTGACGCTCTGACGTCATCGCCTCACATTAGGACGGGCGCTCGCCAGCTGGCCGGCGATTTTTGCTCTTTTTTTCACTGCAAAATTGTAAGTGTTTTACCAACTTTTTAATAAATTTTATTTACGGAGTCACACTATGGATACCTTTCTTTTATTTCTATGGTTGCAATTTGGGGATTGGTACTTCCCTAAATCCGTCCGCGGCCACGCCGCCAGAGGGATGCTTTGATGCTGGTTGGATATCCAGGTCTTCAGTCCACCTGCTGCCTGTTACAATACACAGAGTGACGCTGCAGATCCATGTCCATCTGGCCTCCGGTTTATTTGATTAAGCTCATTCAGCTTGCTATTTGGTAAGCATGCACTTCAGGTGGTGAAGGATCTCTATGATGGATGTTTCCCTACTTTCCCCCTTTGCACACCGATCCCTATGAACAGCGATCGAGGGCTTCATCCCACTGCCTAGTGGACTATCTGTCTATTTGATCCATGGACTTGGTTTTTTATTTGGTTTCACTATATACTTTGTGGTATTGATATATGCATCTGGTAATAGTTACATACCAGTTTGGTTTTTCACAATTTCACCCAGTTAAAGATTTCATATTATTTGTCACATATATTCACATATATGTTTTCTAAGGTATAGCACAGTTCCTTTTTCCTTACATTTATTCAAATACAGTCATGTCATCTTCTTTTTGGGAAAAAAAAAATTCCTGATCCTTTAAAGCACATATGTCAAACAAAAAAGTTCCTGTGTCCCCTGTCTTCTCTCCCCCTGTCAGCTCAGGAGTCAGCATTACGACATTCTGTAATCCCAAAAATAAACCTTGGTTAAAGTAACTGTAAAATTATGTAATCCGTTTCGTAAAAAGATGACATAATGCGCAGTGTGTCTCCTTATGTAACTTTATTGTGGAAAATACCTTATTTACAGCGCCGCTGGGCGCTAACGTAACCGCCGCAGCTCTTCTTCCCTACTCCCAGCACTGGGAGGGGCTGCTGACATCAGCCGGGAGGAGAGGAGAAGATCTCCAGCGGGTCATGTGAGTAAAAGAGGTACAGTGGAACCTTGGATTATGAGCATTATGCGTTCCAGGAGAATGCTTGTAATCCAAAGTACTCACATATCAAAGCGAGTTTACCCATAGGAAGTCAATGAAAACGAAGATAATTTGTTCCGCATTGACTTCTATTGCATGCAATACCGCATGTGTCCAGAGGTGGGGGGGGGGGGCGCCGGAGAGCCTCGGAAATACTCAGGGACAGCTCGGCTGAACTTGGAAACCCTCGGAAAGGCTCGGAAACACTCAGGAACGGAGTGTTTCTGAGTATTTCCGAACGGCTCCGAACCGTTCCGAGTGTCACTGGCGCCCCCGCACCTCTGGCCACATGCAGTACTGCACACCACATTAGCTTGAATTGTTGCTCGTATTGCGAGACAACACTCGCAAACCGAGTCAGGATTTAAAAAAAAAAAAAAAGTTGCTCGTCTTTCAAAACGCTTGTTAACCACGTTACTCGTTAACCAAGGTTCCACTGTATTTTCAACAGTAAAGTTACAAAAAGAAGACACACTGCATATTATATAATCTTTTTACAAACGTATTACATGTTTTTACAACGACTTTAACCAGGGCTTATTTTCGGGGTAGGGCTTATATTGCAGCCATCCCCGGAAATAACGCTAGGTCTTATTTTGGGGGAAACAGGGTACTTCTCAAATGCATTGAGGCTGAACCTTTCCATAACACCCCCGCCCACTATGGATAGTTCCCCCATTTTATACTTCCCCTCTTATTATACCTCCTCCATTCCTGTATCCCTTGACCCTACATAATTACAAAGAATAGATCCAGCAACTCCAAACGTCCTTGTTGCTTTTTTATTGGTGCATAAAAGAAAGTGAGTAAAAATATACAGGGGCTCACACGTTCTGGCTTACAAGCCTTGGTCACAGCACCTTGCCCCCTTTCCCCCACCTTCTTTCTCTTCCCTCCCTCTTTTTTCTTCCTCCCTCCCCATCTCAATACTTCATTTTTCCCTCTATTTCCTTCATTTACTGTACCCTCGCAGAATTTAAACTTAGAAAGTTGGCAAGTATAAGACAGTTGCTTTGGGCCCCACAACAATGATGGGGCCCAGGGCAGCTGCCCCTTTTGCCCTGCCTTAAAGACGGCCCTGAATGGGATACATGCAGGGTCAGCAGCACTAAGTAGGCCCATAAATTGGGCTTCTGGCAGGGGAGGAGCTGCTGGAATGTAATGGAAGAGAAAAACAAAAGATTTACTACACAACGATTTAGCATTTCAACATTCAGGTATTTCAACCTGAACCAGAATTCAATTTTTTTATGTGACTTCTTTAATCTGGAACTTAAAGTAAAAATGAAAAAAGGGCGACTGGGCAAGCTTTTTATTGTAGAAGAGACATACTGCGTTTCTTTTGTTTGCAAATGATTCTTACCTGCCTGCTCACCTTCTGATTGACATTGTACACTAAGCTGTGCACTGCTCAGTGTACTTCTCACCTGCCTACTCACCTTCTGATTCTCATTGTACACTAAGCTGCGCATGCTCAGTGTACAATATCGACATCTGTCGGGATGAACAATGGGCTAAGATTTCAGCATTGGTGTAAGGTAAACCAGATTCCCAGCACCAGAAAACCAGTGCAGGCTTACCGTATGCTCATATTCGAGCGCGTGTGCATTGCTCACATGCTTATCCTTCTAGGCAAAGAGGCAACAGATGTACTTTTCCAGTTCATTGTGCTCGCATTCATGCTCAGTCTCGCACACGTATGCGCGCACTTGCGCACACCAATTAGCGTACGCACTTGGTTCCCAGTGGCCTATTTAAACTGGTTTGTCACCATGAGCCGTTGCTGAATGGCCCTCAGCTTGTACCTGTATACCTGAGACCCGATCCATGGAACCTGCTTACCCATACCTCCCAACATTTTGAGATGGGAATGAGGGACACCTACTAGCAAACGTATGTAGGCATAGGACACGCCCCCTGTCACACCCCCTTAAAGGAGAATTAACCAAAAGAAAAAGGTTAATTAAATCCACAAAGGCTTTTTTTTACCACTATTATTCCTTTATATTGGCTTTTAAAATTTACAAATTCAGCAATTTAGATTTTGGATGAAAGGTTTATCAGTGGGAAACACTTTTTTGAAAGAGAAAGTGCATTTTATATACAACTATATAGATCAGACCAAAATGAGGGACAAATCAGGGGGAAAGAGGGACGGAGGGTCATTGCTCCAAATCAGGGACAGTCTCTCCAAATCAGGGACAGTTGGGAGCTATGCTTACATGTGTATGACCCGGCTTTCTCCTAAACTTCGCCTTTGCTCCTGCATTAAACCTTGTTCCTCTGATCTCCCTGACCTTGGCCTGTTTACTGGACTTGTCTTTGCCTGCTGATTCTGTACTACGCTGCCTGGCTGTTACCGACCTTAGCCTGCTTCCTGAACTTGCTCTGCCTGCTGACTCAGTCCCTTGTTGCCCGGCTGCCGTTGGTCGCTACCTGCATACTGGCTCTGCTACCATATTCTGCTCTGGTGCCAAGCTGCTTCAGTATCCTGTCCTGAGGACTGCGACCCCCAGCTTCATCTACCTAAAGGGCAGATTTTGCCAGCCAGCTATTCTGGCACTCGTGCCACTCCCTGCCCTCACACTCTCTGTATCCACCTTCAGAAGTGTTGAGGTGCAGGAGAGGCCTCCACAACATTCCAGTCTTCCCCAGGCAGGGTGGATAAAAATCAATGATTTTTTTTAAAAAAATCAAAAAAATCAGATTTTTTTTATTTAAATAAGATTTTTTTAATTTTAATTAAATTTATTTTAATAAAATAGTTTTCTATTTAAGATACATAAATAATTTTGTTTATTCAACGTGAAATGTAGCTTAGTTATGTAGAATGAGGCTGTATATTCTGCAATATTTACATTTTTGGTAAACCCATTCAATGAATCCAAGCTCTGCAAGCTGAGATAAAATGCACTGCATTGATGCAGGCACACAATTTCACAGTAATCTTGAGATAAAACAAAGTTCAGGAATATTTTTTTATCCCATTTTTTTGCAAATCCATGTACACTACAAACTGTACGATTGAATCGATTCTGATATCGCTGTTTTACTAACCCGACAGCTTATTATTTTAAATAGGAAACCTTTATTTTGTTTGCAAATATTAAGTATTCTAACTACCAGCAAGAATAAGTGTGTACATTTAAAGAGCACCTGTCATTTCAGACCCATCATGGCAGCGCCTGTTAGCGGGCATCCACTCACCTGCTGCCGCCATGTCCCTCACCTTGTTATGTCAATGCCGCATCACCAGCTGTCCCATTACAGTAAATGGGACTGTCGGTGAGTCAACAGCAGGTCAGAGGAGGAGCCGCTGTGGGACAGAGATGACAGTTGCTCTTTAAAAATTATGATTTCAATTGAGTTGATTTAAATCAAGCCTTTTTACTAGTGATTGAAATCATGATTTAAATTGTGATTTAAATCGACTTGATTTAAATCAAATCCACCCTGTTCACCAGGTACGTGATAAATGGTGTGGGAGCCTGGAGATATTCCATCACTGGAGGTGGGGCGAGTGTCGTTCTACTTTGATAAAACCCTTATTTATAGTTCTGCATGGACTTCTCAGTCCCTATAGCTACATAAATTATTCGTTATATACGTGGAACCATTTTTCTTTTAACTTTTATTCTACTTAAAGTGGTATTCCGGCCGAAATTGTACTTTTTAAATAAAAATACCCCTATAATACACAAGCTTAATGTATTCTAGTAAAGTTCGTCTGTAAACTAAGGTCTGTTTTGTTAGTTTATAGCAGTAGTTTGTTATTTTATAAACTTACAGCAGGCCGTGGCCATCTTAAGTGTGGGCATCTGAAGCCGGACTGTATTTCTTCCTAGATCTCATCCTTGCAGATTTCGCACATGCTCAGTGCAGCACAAGCAGTGTAATAGGTTTCAGGTCAGGTTTACATAGCAACGGCAGTTTCAGAGGAAGTTGCCGCCCCTTCCCAGAAGGCACTGCAGACAGGAAATGATGCGATGGGCCGCGGCCAGGGAGGAGGAAGTGAAAAATGAATACAGCAGATATACAGTAGGTGCTGGGAAAATAAATAAAAAAATATCCAATTTGTTTACAGTGCACAGTTTAGTGAGGGATGCTGAAGAGTTGTAAAAGTGGGTGGAACTCCACTTTAACACTATGGAATGAAAAAACCTCATATAAGAACAGTGGCAAGGAAACAAAGAGAAGACATAGCTCCCAACTGTCCCTGATTTCGAGGGACTGTCCCTGATTTGGAGCAATGTCCCTCTGTCCCTCTTTCCCCCTCATTTGTCCCTGATTTTAGTCTGATCCATATAGTTGTATATTATTATTATTATACAGGATTTATATAGCGCCAACAGTTTACGTAGCGCTTTACAACTTGAGGGTAGACAGTACAAATACAATACACTTTAATACAGTAGGAATCAGAGGAATCAGTATATAAAATGCACTTTTTATCTATCAAAAAGTGTTTCCCAGTGCTAAACCTTTCTTCCAGATTCTAAATTGCTGCATTTGTACATTTTAAAAGACAATATAAAGGAATAGTAGTGGTAAAAAAAAAAGCCCTTCTGGATTTATTTAAACTTTTTTGGGGTTAATTCTCCTTTAAGGGGGTGTGGCAAGGGAGGCATGTCCCATGTCTACATACATTTGCTGGTAGGTGTCCCTCATTCCCATCTCAAATTGTTGGGAGGTATGGAGAAGATGTTAGCAAATCTCCCAAAGGAGATTGTTCTTCTTGTTATAGCACACCATGATAAAAACGCTTACATAACAAGATATATGAAATACTCAGCAATGTGGAAATACACAGGATACCTTGATTTAATCACTAAGGTCGGAAGTCAGACACAAATATTACTTACAGGAAGCCTGCAACAAGATAAATACAGGGGGGGGGGGGGGGGGGGGAAACAATTGTAGACCTTCTGAAAATTCTAGTTGCTGGGCTGTCATGTCAATCATCCGACCTTTAACCCTTCTGAGTTACTGGCCTGGCTGGAACGACCATGAAGCAAATCCTATACATATACATGTTTGGGGTTGGAGACTACTGAAGCTACCTGCTGTTCAATGCACATTTGCTTCCTATTACAAGACTGTATATAACAGTTAGATGAGGGTCCGGTCCTGCTATTGTGCTTTGGGTCCTTTCACACTGATACGTTTTTCCTGTGTTTTTTTTCCTTGCAAGAAAAAACGCAAGAACATTCTAAATCCTAAGGGACTTTTCACACTACTGCGTTACAGTGCGTTTTGAAAAGTCCTGCATGCTGCATCTTTTGGTGCTGTTTTGAAAACCACACCAAAAACGCAGCTTGCCATTGAATCGAATGGAAATCACGGTAAAAACGCACCCCGCAATTTGCGTATTTTGGTGCGTTTTTGAGTCACATGCCCATTCATTTTTTACAGGTGAAGGTGGCCCAAAAATGCACCAGAAAACACAGGGAAAATGCATCTGAAACACAGCAAAATTGTGGTAAACTACCTTCAAGGGTGATTAACTACTTGCCGACCAGCCGCCGTCATTATACAGCGGCAGGTCGGCTCGTTCCTGCAAACCGCCGTAGGTGTACGTCAAATCATGTCGAATCACGATTTCAATTGCGACTTAAATCGTGATTTAAATCGTGAATTAAATAACTAGTAAAAAGGCTTGATTTAAATCAACTCGATTTAAATCATAATTTTCTAAAAACACCTACCCTGACCCGCTGTTGACTCACCGCCAGTCCCATTAATGGGATGGCTGGTGATGTGGCATTGACCCGACAAGGTGAGGAATGTGGCAGCAGCAGGTGAGTGGATGGCCACTAACAGGAGCTGGCATGATGGATTTGAGATGACAGGTGCTCTTTAAATGTAAGGACTCATTCTTGCTGGTAGTTAATATTTGCAAATATAATGAAGGTTTCCTATTTGGAATAACAAATAGGAATAGCTGTCAGGTTAGTAAAAGAGCGATTCCATCATACAGTTTGTAGTGTACATGGATTTGCAAAACAATGGGATAAAGAACGATTCCTGAACTTTGTTTTATCTCATGATTATTGTGATATTGTGTGAATGCATCAATGCAGTGCATGTTATATCAGCTTGCAGAGCTTGGATTCATTGAATGAGTTTACCAAAAATGTAAATATTGCAGAATATACAGCCTCATGCTACATAACTAAGCTCCATTTCATGCTGAATAAATGAAATGATTAATGTATCTTAAATAGAAAACTTTCTTTGGATAGATTTTTATTCTAAAATCATTTTAATAAAATAAATTAGATTAAAAAAAATTGATTTAAATAAAAAAAAAAATCAGATTTTTTTTTTTTATTTAAATCTGATTTTTTTTTTTTTTTATTTAAATCTGATTTTTTCGATTTTTTTTAAAAATCATCGATTTTTATCCACCCTGCCCACCAGGCATTATAACCTTTCCTTACTCTATCCAAAATGCCTTTAGCTCTACTTCCTGGTGACCGTTTACTTCTGTTTTAAGACATGATGCCAAACATACTGAAAAATGAAAGCCTGGACATCATCCTATTCCGTCTTCTATCATCTACATGCAATAACTGACTTGCAAGTTTGGCTTTAGCTAAAATGACTTTCAAATGTATCTATTGGCAGCAGATGAAAATTGATGTCCCTGATTCCAGTCACACAATGAATTTTTAAGAAATCTAAGTGACAGGGTCATCATGGAGGGGTTGATGATTTCCCCATGACTTGTCCTTCCCGTTAATTAGAATTTATTAGCAGTGGGAGTCCTGCAATCCTCATGTGGTGAGACATGGGACCTGAAAGGCTCTGATTACCTTGCAGGTGAGGGGGCTCTAATTGTCTATTCTGGTAATGAAGCCAGCGGGTGGGGAAGGTCACCTTGTGTAATTGAGATTCTCCTGAAAATGCTTGCAAGAGACGCCTAAACTGTGTTACAGTAAATAAATGATATAAAGATGTCCAACAGTCCATTAAGTGTACCCATCATGATATATTCCTTGCGAACTCCACAGTGTGAAAAACAACAAAAACAGAAATAGATGGAAATTCTGAAATATCTATGGCTGGAGAAACCATTGCTGTGGGATCCCAGGACAACTAGACATGTGATCAGTAAAGAAAAGCTCAGGAGTCCTCCAGACTTTATCTGAACATCAAAATTTGAACTTTTATACTCCAATCAGTTGTGGCCTGGGCTATCCTGGTAATGCACATGTAAACAAAGGGGTGGTGTAGGCAGGTGTAGTTTATTTTCTCCACTGCAGGTGGTGCTCAACGGCAGTGGGAGTGCAGAGGGAGAGGAAGTCAGGAGGAACAGGGTTCCTCTATGGTTTCCTGGGTCACTGGAGCAGCGATCCAGTTGGATGCCGACAGCCCATGTGACTCTGGCGGCCATCTTGAGTCAGACAGACTCTATTTAAGACCCTGGCTCCTGGGTTTGGAACACATTTAGTGTGTGGATAGTGAAGGGACAGTATTAGTGGCAGGAAAAGGTTTCAGACAAGTAGGGAAAGCATAGGGATCCATCATTCTGCCTGGAAATGACCGACCCTCAAAACAGATGCTGTCAACTCGGCTGAGACCTGCTCCGCTACACTCTGCTGTCATCCATGAGTGTTCCTGGTTGGGCTTCCTTCCGCTGGGCTTGTTGTAAACTGTTTTAGTTTGACTTCAATACATGTTCTTTCAATTGTATCTGGACTGAGAGTGTGTCCACCAGGACACGCTGCACCCACCCACAGTGGGATGCTGGAGACGTCAATGCCCTTATATGGACACACGCCCATATTTAGTGAATGTCATTTGCTAAATATGGGCATGTGTCCATAAAGCCAACATCCCGCCTATTAGTTTACATGCGCTGAAGGGCGTATAATATATAATGCAGTTCTGTACTTTTTAATAAATTGTTAAATGAATTTGTATTTTCAAATAAAACTAGTGCATGCAATGGAAAGTGGCTTGATATTGGTTTCTTATAATGGTGAACATAGCAGAGTTCAGACTGGGAGATGGATGGGCAGGACTAGCAGCCAATCAGGTGTGCTCTATGCAAATATGCTGACAACAAAAGTGCCGATAGGAATAGAGAGCACAGTAAGCACAAGGATGACCTTATCAGTTTCCTGCTGCTCCTTCACTGTCCAGTTAGTAGGATGGAGAGAGGAAACCACTGTACAGCCTACCTGACACCCCCCCCCCCCCCCCGAAAAATATCAAATTATATAAAATACCACAGCCGCAATGCTATGCAAAGCACATGTGAACAATGCCTTCATTTTTTATTATTATTTTTAGAATTTTAATTTTTGAATTCTATTATTTATTTATTATTACATTTTTTTAAGTGTCCTGTTGGGGGGCTTCGGCAAAAAAAATCACATTTGATACAGAGAAAAGGACCGAGGACAGAAATCCATCAGTACCTTTCTCTGCAGCCTAAACTGCAGATGAATGAATAGGAAGTGCTCTGAGCTTTAATGTTCCTTCGCAAACTGAAGCATAGTAAACACAGTTTACTATGCTTCAGTGATGAATATCCGCAGGAGTAATCGCTACTGATATGACATATTTACCAGCTCCCAGCTATCCATTCTGAACTCGATCCTCCTGTGTGCCCTCAACAGCTGCAGGCAGGAGAAAAGAGGAGAGAAGCCAGAAGTACTGCTGGGGGAGGCGGGCACACAGGGGGGCAGGACAACAGGTGGAAGGGGCGCAAATATAAGAACCGACCCCCCTGCAGCGCAGCCTGAGGGACAAAACCGACAGCTCTGCAGGGGGATCCACAAGAGTCACAAGGCAGTACAGCCGGCCCTCCTGCTCGGCAGGTGCCCGGGCCCCCCTTTTGAATTGATGGGGCCTGGGCCCAGTATAGGAGGGCGAGCAGTCCTGCTTTATCAGCAGCCCTGGCCACACTGCAAGGCTTAACTGCTCTAGGGAGAATAGAAAAGTAGATTTACTTACCTGATCCTCTGCACTGCTAGACCAGTCCCCACATGCTCCAATGGTCCAAGACAGTGGTCTCCAAACTGCGGCCCGGGGGCCGGATGAGGCCCTTTGCTTGCCTTTAACCGGCCCTTGGGGCTCTATTCCTCCCACTGATGACACTACTCTGCCACCCGACAACGGGGCACTATTTCTCCCACTGTAATGGGTCCCTATTCCTCCCTATGATGACCACGATGGGCCACTAATCCTCCTCCTAATACCTCCTAATAGCAAAATTTGAGTCCTGCTGGCCAAAGTCTGGCCCTCCTAGAGTCTGAAGGACAATAAACCTGTCCCTTTGTTTAGAAAGTTTGGAGACCCCCGGTCTAAGGTCCTGTTGTCGTCAAGGCCAAAGCAGAGTATACAGACCTGGATTGGATGTAAAGAATGCAGAGGAACAGTCCACATGGGGTGCACCATCTACTGTGAAGGTGGATCGGAAGGTGGATCGGGTAAGTAGAAGTACTTTTACTCTCCTCTAGAACTAAACGAACAGTTAACACTCGCAGTGCTGGCACGGCCCCACAGCAAAGGAGAATGTTCAGATTCCCCAGAGTGGGGCTTTAACTGTAAGTGGTGTCATCCACCTGGCTGCGCTGTGTGGCAGACAGAGCCATCGGATGGACTGATACACAAATACTTGGGTAGTACAGCTCCCATATATCAATCTCATCCATTGTTTTATCTGTTTGCCATGAGTTCAGCTTTAATCTCATTCTATATTAGCAGAAGCTATATGTAGCACGGCTTATTTTGAAATTCATGTTGAAAATAATTTTTTACAGTAACACTCAGATCTAGTCACCACGAATCCCTCACGTGTCTGCTGCACTAGAATCAGGTCTGGTTTCTCTCAACAGCCACCCAGATAACACAAGAGCCGGGATCATATAAAGAACAGCGGAGAGAGCTCTTCCAGATACCAGACTGCTCAGTTTCTTCCAAGACAATCACCAAATAAGGCTGGTCAACAACAGCACCAATTTTTCACCTGATCAGATGAAAATTCCACTAGAAGGAGATAGAGACAACCGCAAAATTCACCATGACTGATAAATGTTAATGACTCCTATTCTAAATTAGGACTTTCCTCATTGATGCCTCCCCTGAACGTTCCAATCAGAAGTACTTTGAGATGTCGCAGATTGAATACAGAGGCCGCAATTCCCCCGGCCCAGCAAACTGTGTGAATAAATTCATTGATAACATCTCTCATTAAAGTGGATCTAAAACCCAAAACCTAAAATGTAACATATTGCAGCCTACCAGTCCTTGGTTCTTGGTGGCTGCATTTGTTTTTGTTTTTTTCTGACCTTTTTTGTGCTTTATATTTTCATCTGGTAATCCTGCAAATAAAATCAAATTCCCCCCTACTCCACATTACTGGAAGTATCCACTCAATTCCCAACACAGAGCGCTACATAGAGTGCATCTGGGATTCAATACTTTAACCGCTTCAGCCCCGGAAGATTTTACCCCCTTCCTGACCAGAGCACTTTTTGCGATTCGGCACTGCGTCGCTTTAACTGACAATTGCGCGAACGTGCGACACTGTACCCAAACCAAATTGACGTCCTTTTTTCCCCACAAATAGAGCTTTCTTTTGGTGGTATTTGATCACCTCTGCGGTTTTTATTTTTTGCGCTATAAACAAAAAAAGAGCGACAATTTTGAAAAAAACACAATAGTTTGTACTTTTTGCTGTAATAAATAACCCCAATTTTTTTTAAAAAAGCTAATTTTTTCCTCAGGAGCGGCGCTTCTGTCAGATGGGGGTGTGTGCGCTGATAATCAGCACATTGATTATCAGCGCAGCCCCCATCAGAGGTGCCCACCACAGCTGCAAATCAGTGCCCATCAGCTGGCAGTCAGTGCCCACCCAAATTGCCAATCAGTGCCCATCAAAGTGGCAATCAGTGCCCCATGAGTAACGCCTGTCAGTGCCCTTCAGATAACCATCAGTAATGCCCGTCAGTACCTCCTCATCAGTGCCGCCTATCAGTGCCCATCGATGCCACCTATCAGTGCCCATCAGTGCGGCCTATCAGTGCCCATCAATGCCACCTATTATTGCCCATCAGTGCCACCTATCAGTGGTGCCTATCAGCGCCACCTATAAGTGCCCATCAGTGCCGCCTATCAGTGCCCATCAATGCTACCTATCAGTGCCCATCAGTGCCACCTATCAGTGCCCATCAATGCCACCTATTAGTGCCTATCAGTGCCGCCTATCAGTGGTGCCTATCAGCGCCACCTATTAGTGCCCATCAGTGCCGCTTATCAGTGCCCATCAGTGCCACCGATCAGTGTAGCCTATTGGTGCCCATCAGTGCTGCCTATCAGTGGTGCCTATCAGCGCCACCTATTAGTGCCCATCAGTGCCGCTTATCAGTGCCCATCAGTGCCACCGATCAGTGTAGCCTATTGGTGCCCATCAGTGCTGCATATCAGTGCCCATCAATTCTAAATATTACTGCCTCATCATCAGTGCCAATTAGTGCAGCCTCATCAGTGCCTATCAGTGAAGGAGAAAACTTAATTTTATAACAGAAACAAGGAAAAACTTTTTTATTTAAAAAATGTCGGTCTTTTTTAGTTTGTTTAGAAAAAAAAATAAAAAAACCCCAGTGGTGATCAAATACCTTTAAAGGAAAGCTCTATTTGTGGGAAGAAAATGATAAAAATGTAGTTTGGGTACAGTGTTGTATGGCCGTGCAATTCAAAGAGTGACAGCGCTGAAAGATGAAAATTGTCCTGGGCAGGAAGGGGGGGGGGGGGTATGTGCCCAGTATTGAGGTGGTTAAAGACAATCAGTCAATACTTACACATTTGGGGGGGATATTGTGTGTTCATACATTATTAGAGTGTTTATTAATGTGTTTTCTATTTACTTCATTAGTTTCTAGGATGTAGGCTTGCCAGTGTCTCAGCAAACAGTAATGCTGGGGGGTGGGGGGAACGCTGAGACATTTGTTCCCCACCAGGTTCTGCTGTGTAATTTAAAATGGAACTAGACCCTCCTATCCTTTACAACCAAGGAAGCTGCCATCTTGGTCTCCATTCGATTCGCAGCCGCTCATGCGATCAGTTATCGCACCAGCTATTTGATTTGGTTTTACAGATCAGTTGAGAGCATGAGCAACTGTGACAGTTCTCATTCATGGCATGCCTTGGATGTAACAGTTTTGGGACACAGTTCAATCGATGCCGCTATAGGGGCTGAATAATGGCCATGGAATCTTCCCACTGACCGCTATATATTCAGTATCATTATACAGTACAATGCGGTGTGATCGGGTGTTTGGTATCTTAAATTTACCTCCTGCTAAGTCAAGCATGTAAATCTGTCTTCATTACACTAATTGCTGCTTCATTAACTGCTGTTCTAACTCTGCGCAGCCTGTAAACTCTCAGAACTCCCCGAAGACGCCTGAGCTGTGATACCAAGTGTGCTACTAGCAGTACTTATAAATTAAAATCAAATGAAATGCAGGTCTGCTGCATACAATAGGAAATGTCCACTTGCTTCCCTCTGGAAAATAGATCAGTGTTGCAAACCATCAATCTAATACCCAAAAGCTGAATCTCGGTATGTCCATTCACCAGTGCTGGGCTTGATGGCAAAAAAACCTTTGAAAAATACCATAATTCGCCACTAGAGGGCAATGTGCTACAAGCATACTAACTCCCAACATATGCTGTAGTTATCCTGGGGATGAAAGGAAACATTTTCACTTATGGTTGCATTTAACCACTTAGAGCCGGTTCACACTGCTGCGATGCGGGAACCCTGCGAATCCACTGCGTGTCATTGCATGTCTCATTGGCATTGCATGTCTCCCGGCGGCAATTCACACTGCCCTATGCGAATTGCTGGGAGTGTCAATTAAAAGTTAATGGCACCCCCAAATCCGTTCGCATATCGCAGTGCGATCTGCAAATTCGGACAGGAATCGGATCGCATGGGCGTGAACACCCATGCGATCGGATTCTGCAGTGGACCAAAAAAAGGGTCCTGTGCGAGTTTGGTCTGAATGCAATGCAAATTCAGCTATACTATCTGTATGGCTGAAATCGCATCACACAGACATCGCATGTGATTTGCACTGCAGTGCCATGCAAATCACATCCGATCTCTGACAGCGCAGCAGTGTGAACCAGCCCTTACCCTGGGTTCACACTGATGCGATGCGAGAACCAGCACGATTACAGCGCCGGTTCCTGCATCGCTCCTCTCCTGCAGGCGGTTCACACTGCCCTGTGCGAACCGCTGCGGGTGTCATTGACACCCCCAGTTTAGTTCACAGATCGCAGTGTGAACTGTGAACTCGCACAGGATTTGGATCGCATTGGTGAGAACAGCCATGCCATCCGATTCTAGTGCGGGGAAAAACAAGTCCCTGCACTATTTTCTGTGCGAATCCGATGCGAGTTCAGCCTGTAAACTGTATAGCTGAACTCGCATTGCTCAGAGATCGCAGGTGATCGGCACCTGCAGGGCGGGTGCGAATCACATGCAATCTCTGTGATTGCACTAGTGTGAACCCGGGCTTAAAGACCGGAAGGATTAGCCCCTTTAATGACCAGGTCATTTTTTGCAATACGGCGCTGCGTCGCTTTAACTGGCAATCACGCGATCATGCGACGCTGTACCCAAACAAAATGTATGTCTTTTTTTTCCCACAAATAGAGCTTTCTTTGGGTGGCATTTGATCACCTCTGCAATTTTTATTTTTTGCACAACAAAAAAAGAACGACAATTTTGAAAAAAAAAAAATATTTTTTACTTTTTGCTATAATAAATATCGAAAAAAAAATAAAAAATAAAAATCTTTATTAGTTTAGGCCGATATGTATTCTTCTACATATTTTTGGTAAAAAAAAAAATCACAATAAGGGTATATTGATCGGTTTGCGCAAAAGCTATAGCATCTACAAAATAGGGGATAGATTTATGGCATTTTTATTATTATTTTTTTTTTTTTACTAGTAATGGCGTTGATCATCGTTTTTTTTAGCGGGACTGCGACATTGTGACGGACAGATCGGACACTTTTTTGAGAACAGTTATACTACATTTATGCTATAAAAATGCACTGATTAATGTATAAACGACACTGGCAGGGAAGGGGTTACCACTAGGGGGCGATCAAGGGGTTAAGTGGGTTCCCTGGGAGGTGTTTCTAACTGTGGGGGGGGTAGGACTGACAGATAGTAGAGAGATCGCTGTTCCTAATCACTAGGAACAGACAATCACTCTATACTCCCCTGACAGAACGGGGATCTGTTTCTTTACATGCACAGATCCCCGATCTGGCTCTCTCTGTGAAGCAATTGCGGGTGGCCGGCGGACACCGCTGCCAGCGGACAACGCAGCCGCCGGCCACGTGCATCGGCTCGGTCCACGTGCCCCCTGTATCTATTGCACAAAGCGAAGTCGCAGTATAACCTGCCGCAGTATAATGACAGCGGCTGGTCGGCAAGTGGTTAAACATCCAATCACATGCATCGGGGGGGAATCCACTGTATGTGAACTGGGTGTTTAAAATAAAAACATGCTTACCAACAGGCAAAAGTACTCCCCTGGTACAATTCGCTCTATTTTCTACTAAAATTATACCTGATTAGTTAGAGCGGTAGTAAAGTCTTCTTTTTGACTTGTACCTACAGGTAAGCCTATAATAAGACTTACCTGTAGATACAATGTTTAGAAGATATTCACATTTGTAGAGGCTGGTGACATCACCGTCTCATGTGCACTGCGCTCTGAATGGACGGCATCCTGTCTACTACCCACATCGTAGAAAAGCTATCAGTAAATGATGTATTACATGATGTACATTTTTACTCAGTCACTATGAGATGCGTTTTCTGTATTCTGCAAAACACCTGGTTGATCCTGCTGCTCTTTATCTCCCCCTTCTGTTCAAGTCCCCAATGCAGCTAGTTATTTTACAGAGCAGTGTTGGCAGCTCTGCACATTCTCAGTTTTCAGTGAGTTTCTATGCTGAGCATTTCCTCCCTATCACATCTGAGCAGCCCATGTGACTATAGAGTCACACATGTGGGCGTATACACAGTGGTAAATGACAGCCCACTCCCTCCCTCCTCCTCCATGCCCATTAACCAGCTAAACACAATGGAGGTGGGATAGTACATGTAGATTGATGGAGGCTTCACCTCCCTCTTATTCTAAGACATAGGCTGGAGGGGTAAGACAGCCTGTGAGTGGCAGAAATCCACCCAAAACCACGTTATTTCCACAAAATAATAAAGATTTGATTTCAAATATACAGTATATTTGTATGACAATTTTAAACAGTTTATTGATATTATTTATTATTTTTACTCTGTATTCCAAAGGCTGTTTTTTTTTTTTAATTTTGAACATGTGACCAACAGCAGAGGACTAGAAGCTCCTCCTGCTTATGTTCCCCTGCAGACAGTCTGGGAAAGAGCTGGGTCATGTGACAGTTGTTTATCGATTAGGAAAAAGCTACTTTTTTATTTTTTTATTATTAAAATAATCACAATCATCAACCATCATCCACATATAAGAAATAGTAGGGACAATGTCAATTACACAGTGTGTGTTTAGTATCACTTTTAAGTCTGTCATAATGTGCTAGTATGCTTTGCAGACATGGATGAGCGAGTTTGGGGTTGAGGAACTTGACTGGCCTGACCTCAACACGATAGAACACTTTTGGGATGGATTAGAGAGGAGACTGTGAGTCAGGCCTTCTTGTCCGAAAATCAGTGCCTGACCTCACAAATGCACTTCTGGAAGAATGGTCAAACATTCCCATAGACACACTCCTAAACCTTGTGGACAGACTTCCCAGAAGAGTTGAAGCTGTTATAGCTGTAAAGGGTGGGCCAACTCAATATTGAACCCTACGGACTAAGAATAGGATGGCATTAAAGTTCATGTGTGCGTGTAAAAGCAGGCGTCCCTAAACTTTTGGCAATATAGTGTATATAGACCAGGCCTTTCCTGGCACTTTTTTGTTTTCATGTAACAATCAGTATTTTGCTAGAAAATTACCTAGAACCCCCAAACATGATATATTTTTAAAGCAGAGGCCCTAGAGAATATATTGGTGGGTTTTGAAATTTTTTTATGTCACACAGTATTTGCACAGTAGTTTTTCAAATGCAATTTTTTGGGAAAAAAATACACTTTTTTAAACTTTTAATGCAAAAAAAAACAACAATGCATAACCCATTTTTTTTTTTTGGTAAAATATAAAAGATGATGTTACGCCGAGTAAATAGATACTAAACATGTCACACTTTAAAATTGTGCATGCCCGTGCAACGGCGACAAACTGTATACATTTTACTATCCATCCAAAGCTTTAAAAGCCTTTACAGGTTACCACTTTAGATTTACACAGGGGGTCTGGTGCTGGAATTACTGCCCATGATGTGACGTTTGTGGTGATACCTCACATGTTTGGGACGACCACTATTTGTGTGCATACGGGACCGATGAACACGTTCGCTTTTTTATTTTTTTCCCAAAATTATTCATTTAAATAGTTTTTTTTTTTATATCACTTTTATTACTGTCACAAGGAATGTAAACATCCATGTGACAGGTCCTCTTTATTGACAGATCTGGGATCTATAAGACCCCAAATCCCTCCCCTGCCCTTAAAAGCATTCCAGATCGATGTTTTTGAATGCTTTCAATATTTTAAAAATGGTTCCGTTGACATCCGGGTGAACCGGAAGTGACGTCATGTCGCTTCCAGGTTACTATAGCGGAGAGCCGATCAAAGCTGATCCCGGCCTTGTTTGGCTCTCCGGACAGCTGGCGGACATCCTGCCTGGTTGCTTGGGTCTCCTGGTGGGACAAGAGAGCCCAAGTAAGCAGCGGAAGGAGGTGGGAGGCACCACTCTCACTGCTAGTAAAAGCAGTCCGACAGCTTGTTAGCCGCTATGATTGCTTTTACGAGAGAGCCAACCGCTTGCTGTAAAAAACGGTACAGGCGTCATCCCAGTATAACCAAAATCCCAGAGACGTACAGGTATGTCGCTGGTCGGAAAGTGGATATATGCACTATAGTTTAAGAACATTCAACTAACAGGGAAAATAATAATAGGGAGACCTCAGCATTGTGTACAGTCTATGGAGATTCTTGGTGCAAACCAAGTAAACTTCCATCTGTGAAACAAAATATTTAGCCAGTGACAGCTGGCGTTTTATTTCTATTTTTTTGGGGCGGCGGCAAACAACCAGCCCCCCCCCCCACACACACACGCTGTCGGAGGGTCACCCGCACCCACCACCCAAGGGCGGTCATCCAGCCCGCACTTACCCCATCTAAGTCACAGGCGGGCAGCTCTCCTACGAATGGTGGGTGGTGGCTACGATCGCATCTCCCTCCTCCTCCTCCTAGGCGTCCAATAGGATCGGGTGACGGGTCTCAGGATCCGCTTCCTGATTGGCCGGGAGGAGGATAAGTGTGACAATAGCGAATATTCATTCGCTATTGTCACACAACTGGGTGGGCTCGGGGCGTAGTGTTCTGCGCCCCGAGCCCACCCTTTTTTGAAGCCTATTAGAGCCTCAGGCTCTAATCACCTCCTTTAAAAGAAGAAAAAACCCCATTGGAATCCATGCGTCTGGCGCCCCGCATGTAGATCAGGGGGCCGGATGCATAGATTCCGGGGGGCTTCGCCTGTGCGCCCCTAATGGATGGGCCGCCACTGCATTCAGCAGCAGTATTATTATTACAACTGTTAAATGTGACAGCCTCCCGCGCAGGGCTCTTGGTTTTTAGGGCACATTCAGCTGTCATAATGTAATTGTTTATATGGTGGACCTCTATCCAAGGGCATTGTTGATTTTCCGGAGTTCTGAGTATTTGGGGATTGAGTTATGCCATGCTACACACAGAACCATTGCTTCTATCTTATTCACACACTAATGTATTTAAAGGTTTTAATCACGTACCCCCCCCCCCTCTTCTGTGCTTAAGGCTCTCACTCGAAACTGTCAGTCAGCATCAATGTCTCCCCCCCCCTCCAGCCTGTTACACAATGCCATTTTATGGGCGGGGGGGGGGGGGGGGGGGGTGAGTAAGTTATTTTGGTGATTCTCACTCCCACTTCCTCATTCCTCGTCTAGACAAGGAAAAAATACCCTCAGCCCACCCACAGCCTCCTGGTACATATACAGTGGGGAAAATAATTATGGTAACTGTCAGAAGTTCACCGTCAGAAGTTTTTTCACCTTAATGCATAGGATGGTGCAAGAACACGAGGGTTTACACCCCCTTTAAGGTTTCTTGAAGTGGCAACTTGAAGTTCCAGCTCCCTCCATGCATTTTATATAGCATTAAGGTCTGGAAACTGACTAGGCCACTCCATGACCTTAATGTGCTTCTTCTTGAGCCACTTTGTTGCCTTGGCGGTATGTTTTGGGTCATTGTCATGCTGGAAGTCCCATCCATGACCCATTTTCAGTGTTCTGGCTGAGGGAAGAAGGTTCTCATCCAAGATTTTACAATACAAGGCCTCAATGCGGCAAAGTGCGGCAAACAGCCCCAAAGCATCATGTTCCACTTTAAGTTCCACCAGTTTCCCCCCGGGAACAAATACCTGTAAGTGTACACCCATGCATATAATATGAAAGTATACAGTATATCTGACACTAGGGCCACTTTAAAGTGTTACTAAACCCAGGACCCTGCATTCACTATATCTGGTCTCCCACAGTACACAGGACATGGAAATGCAATTATTTTAGTAAATATAAACTGCTAAATACCTTTTCTCATCAGCAGTATATAGCAGTCTTGTGACTTCTATCAGTTCCTGGTTAAAGCTTGTAGGAGGAGTTTTCATACTTCACTGGCTGTCCTATCAGGATGCAGAATCCCTGACCCTCTGTCTGGACAGCGCTGATTGGCCCTGTGCTGATCACATGCACCCTCCCATGAAAAAAAAAACAACTCTCTAGCAATAAACACCAAGCTGAGCATGTGCAGCCTGACTCCAGTAACTTTGTCTTATCTGGACATGTTTTGGGACAATGCAAGAAGGGGAGGATCTTTGCATACAGGATCCAACAGCCTTTTTACACAATGCAGAGGATTAATCCCTTAGGTTCCACAGTGAGTATAACAAGCGTACTTTACTGCATATACAGACTGATTTTACTGTTGTGGGTTTGGTAACATTTTAACTAACAAGTCTAGACAATAAGATATTACCCAGTAGCCTGCCACCTGGTGCTCACCACAGTGTATCACACTTGATTGCCCCTAACTACTTGGACACAGACATAAGCTGCACGATCTAACCATGTGAAGTGTTAAACACGGAGAGAATTTGTACAAAAAACAGGAGGATACCAGACTACTTAATTCATCACACATCCCGGCCTGCCTGACATCCCATAATAGCTACATGATTGTCACAGTGACTTGACTATTTTTCAGGATGCATAGCGGCCAATTAAAGTCATCGTCCTGGTACAATATTAGCATTTCTAATGTAATCCTAATTAATGCATTTGCTAAAACAGCCCATGCATGACGCCGAGAAGGTTTTTTTTTTTTTTTTTTTTTTTTCAGTCTGTGAATATTCTCAGAATATTCAACCAGCTTCTTTCTTCCTGGAGAAGACAGCAGAGCATGAGAGACAAATGGAATCCTTCCCTAAAGGCAGAAGAACATGATAATTGTGAATTTACTTTTTTGAAACAATCTGCTTTGGCAGGGCAGGAATAGGGGCCATGACAGTGTAGACATGGAGGTAAAAGCAGTTACTTGGGGAACATTATCTGTGGGGAGCATGAGAAGGAGGTCTTTACTTTGCCTCTTGACCCTTGGAACTCCTCAGGGGCGGGGCTTAGTAGCACTAAGAAGCAATAGAGTCTTGATCAAGGAAATGCATGAAGCCAAGAATGTTTTTTTTTTTTGTTCAGTCTGTGAATATTCTGAGAATACTCAACTAGCTTCTTCCTTCCTGGAGAAGACAGCAGAGCATGAGAGGCAAATAGAAATGTGCCCTAAAAGCAGAAGAACATGACAATTGTAAATCTATATTTTTTGCAACATACTACTTCAGCAAGACAGGAAAATAGGGGGCATGCAAGTGTAGACATGGAGGTGTAGGCAGTTACTTGGGGACATTATCTGTGAGAAGCATGAGAAGAGGTCTTTACTTTGCCTTTTCACCCTTGGAACTCCTCAGGGGCAGGGCTTGGTAGCAGCACTAAGAAGCAGTAGAGTCTTGATGAAGGCTATGCATGAAGCCAAGAATGTTTTTTTTTTGTTCAATCTGTGAATATTCTGACAATACTCAACTAGCTTCTTCCTTCCTGGAGAAGACAGCAGAGCATGAGAGACAAATGGAACTGTGCCCTAATGGCAGAAGAACATGATAATTGTGAATTTATGTTATGCAACAAACTGCTTCAGCAGGGCAAGAATAGGGGGTATGAGAGTGTAGACGTAGAGGCGAAAGCGGTTACTTGGGGGACAATATCTGTGGGAAGCATGAGAAGAGGTCTTTACTTTGCCTCTTGACCCTTGGAGTTCCTCAGGGGTGGGGCTTGGTAGCAGCACTAAGAAGCAGTAGAGTCTTGATTAATTAGATCTTGCTTCTATATCCATTGCCTGCCCTCCCTTTAGCCTGCCCACTACCATAGCTTGGTACAGATGAAAAGGAGGAGCCATGAAATTACATGGTAAGTATAATGCCAGGGTGAGTGGGTGGTGATGGAAAAAAGAGTAGGATGAATTTGTCAGGATACAAGGAGGAACGTTAAAAAAAATCTGTATATTTTGAGTGCATAAAGAATGTGCAGAATTAGTCTGCGGAGAGAGACTGAAGAGTGGGGGTTCAAAATTCTAGGCTTAAAGAACTAAAGCCTAATTAAAGTCTCAAACCCTTTGACCTCTTTATATTCCTTTACCCTTTGTTTTTATTTGTGGCTGTTTTTTGCTAGAAAAAGCCTCTAAATACCCGGTTTTCTCAGTGAAGATGTTGC
Source organism: Lithobates septentrionalis (assembly GCA_037952835.1). Lineage (NCBI taxonomy): Eukaryota > Metazoa > Chordata > Amphibia > Anura > Ranidae > Lithobates > Lithobates septentrionalis. Next base: position 2,556,542 of record JBBDGP010000034.1, on the reverse strand, counting down.
CTCCTGTTGCTTCCTGTTCTCCCACTCCAGTGCTCTGTGCTGGCAGAGCTGGGTGACAACTACACCACTCAGTTACTAAGTGCTGATTACGGAGAGCACTGGGCCTAATTCTGGTGCCTACTGGACTGCACCATATTTAAACACCTGAAGGCTGTAAGTACAAAGTCTATCTGACTGCATATTTGTTTTATCACTTCGGTTGGGCATTAAAGACTTTTACAGTGGATATAAAAAGTCTACACACCCCTGTTAAAATGTCAGGTTTCTGTGATGTAAAAAAATGAGACAAAGATAAATCATTTCAGAACTTGTTTCACCTTTAATGTGACCTATAAACTGTACAACTCAATTGAAAAAACAAACTGAAATCTTTTAGGGGAGGGAGGGGAAGTAAAAATAAAAAACTAAAATAATGTGGTTGCATATAACTGAGGATGTAGCTGTGTTCGGAATTAAGCAATCACATCAAACTCATGTTAAAATAGAAGTCATTACACACCTGCCATCATATAAAGTGCCTCTGATTAACCCCAAATAAAGTTCAGCTGTTCTAGTAGGTCTTTCCTGACATTTTCTTAGTCGCATCCTACAGCAAAAGCCATGGTCTGCAGAAAGTTTACAAAGCATCAGAGGGATCTCATTGTTAAAAGGTATCAGTCAGGAGAAGGGTACAAAAGAATTTCCAAGGTATTAGATATACCATGGAACACAGTGAAGACAGTCATCATCAAGTGGAGAAAATATGGCACAACAGTGACATTACTAAGAACCGGACGTCCCTCTAAAATTGATGAAAAGACAAGAAGAAAACTGGTCAGGGAGGCTGCCAAGAGGCCTACAGCAACATTAAAGGAACTGCAGGAATATCTGGCAAGTACTGGCTGTGTGGTACATGTGACAACAATCTCCCGTATTCTTCATATGTCTGGGCTATGGAGTAGAGTGGCAAGATGAAAGCCTTTTCTTACCAAGAAAAACATCCAAGCCCGGCACATCACCAAAAGAAAACCATACCCACTGTGAAGCATGGTGGTGGCAGCATCATGCTTTGGGACTGTTTTACTTCAGCTAGAACAGGGGCCTTAGTCAAGGTAGAGGGAATTATGAACAGTTCCAAATACCAGTCAATATTGGCACAAAACCTTCAGGCTTCTTCTAGAAAGCTGAACATGAAGAGGAACTTCACCTTTCAGCATGACAACGACCCAAAGCATACATCCAAATCAGCAAAGGAATGGCTTCACCAGAAGAAGATTAACATTTTGGAATGGCCCAGCCAGAGCCCAGACCTGAATCCGATTGAAAATCTGTGGGGTGATCTGAAAAGGGCTGTGCACAGGAGATGCCCTCGCAATCTGACAGATTTGGAGTGTTTTTGCAAAGAAGAGTGGGCAAGTATTGCCAAGTCAAGATGTGCCATGCTGATAGACTCATACCCAAAAAGACTGAGTGCTGTAATGAAATCAAAAGGTGCTTCAACAAAGTATTAGTGTAAGGGTGTGCACACTTATGTAACCATATTATTTTTGTTTTTTATTTTTACCTCCCTCCACCTAAAAGATTTCAGTTTGTTGTTCAACTGAGTTGTACATTTTAAAGGTCACATTAAAAAGTGGAAAAAGTTCTGAAATTATTTATTTTTGTCTCATTTTTTTTTACATTACAGAAATCTGACATTTTAACAGGGGTGTGTAGACTTTTTATATCCACTGTATATGGTCGGGTAGACTGATGTTATCAGCCACTGACTAGGCATACAAGAAAAGCCTATTGGTGTACTTGGGCTTGACTGGAGTGAATTTTAAAGTATAACCAAACGCAACACATTTTGTTTAGTTTTGTACAGGGTGGAGAGAGATTAGAACACCTGTCTCTATTTGTCCTGTTTACTGTTATCACTGAGCGTTAAAGTGAAGGAAAATTCTAAATTTTGGTTGTCACCAAAACAGGAATAGAGGGAAAGGGTCATAGGGACACTAGTTCTGGTGGCAACCAGGGATTCCCTCACTTCAGAGGGTTTTCCTATCACTTCCTGTTGTTGCTTTGGGACAGGAAGTGAAGGGAAATCTCCCCAATGAGACACAGATAGCAAAAAACTGGCATAGGTTATAACCCTCCCTTACCCTATGTAAAATGAAAAAAAAAAGGGTTTGCTTTAATTCCACTTTAAATGTTGCTCGCCCTATAGAAAAGGAATTTAAATAGAGCTATATATCTCCTGTCTTGAAAACCAGGCACATTTCCAAGAAAAATTAAAAAACAGTCGCTGACCCTGCAGTTGGAGAAGCAAAGCAGGAACTAAAAATGTCCACTAGATGGCGATGTAAGCACTAAATATAATGGGGCATGTTACTGCACAAAAAACCCTCATTGTTCCTGGTTAAAGCATTTGGTAAAAGCTTTTATTTATATTTCTTCATCCATGTGAATACACGTTGTACAGTAAATTGTGAAGTGGACTATAATGTAATTTTTGTCTTGTGAAAACCTGTGGAATGTAACAGGGAGGCTTTGTGCTCTGGAGTTCTGTAATCATACTGGATGTTCACAGCAATGTCTTCATCGGGGGTGATCGCCGACTGCTGAAACCCCGGGGGTCCCCAAAGTAAGAGAAGGCAAAGTGGGATGCAAAACCTTTATCTATACAATACAAGGAAGCAGAACCACTATTTATACAGTGCATAGATATAGTACCACTATTTATCTATACAAAGTATACAAGGATGTAGTACCACTATATATCTATACCAGTGGTGGTCAACTTTCTTGCTATGGGGGGCCTCAAGTGTGACCCTTGACATAACCAGGGCCACACATAAAATCTAGTGAATGCTCAATGTCAGAGACAGCAGACACACAATAATATAGTCAAAGACCAATGGGATGATACAAGAGATGGTCAGAAGCAGCAGACATGCTATAGGAGATGGTCAGAGACAGGACATTATTATTATTATAATACAGGATTTATATACCGCTGACAGTTTACTTATATATACATTTATATAAGTGTCTCGCAGTCTCACATTCCTTCCTGTGCTATAGACACAGCACTATAGATCAGCCTTAAAGTGGAGCTTTACCCATAACAAGTTGATAAAAAAAATAATGTTCTTTAGCAAGGAACATGCATTTCACATTAATTATTATGCTACCAAAATGAGTGAGTGCTGTAAATTGCCTCCAGCATTGCTCCTGTTTCTTCTTGCTGAAGGTTGCCATTTTGTTGAAGCCCAGAGCCCATGTGCAGCAGTAAATCTTTAGGCAGTCAGCATAATCCCCTCTAGTGGCTCTGATTTTCAGCACTAAGTGCCAAAAAATGGACAGCAACTAAGCATGTGCAGAGCAGTTTGAGACAGTGTATTATTACTGGATTTTAAACAGTATAGACACTTATTTTTAATGTTTTACATAGCTATAACTGCAAAAGGGGCCAGCCTGAAGTAATCTAGCAGGACTTCGTTTTCTAAATAAAGTTCCACTTTAAGGACTACTTTAATGCTCTTTTTTTTTAAATCCTTTCAGCTCCTGATCATTTTGCTCGCTAATAAAATGAGTCCATGTCAGCCCAGGTTCACCTTGACATCTTGATGGATGCAAGATTTTTATGATTTAGTTTACTTCTATTCTCTCTGGGATCTATGGTCTCCTAATTGACAAGTGCAAAAAGATAAATGCAACTTGTTCAAGGGGTTGACTGTTTGGTGAGTCAGACTACCTGCAAATTATTGATGGTCAGGCAACTTAAAGCCCAACTCCAGTCTCACCAGTTTAGCATACCTTGTACAGTGCAGTGTGTCCTGGGCCTAAATGCGTGTTCATCTGTATGGTATACTGCTATTCCTCTAAGAAGCTATCCATGGTGGATCACTTTTCAGAAGGACTTTGATAGGTGGTGAGAAGATGATATGTCACCTTACCATCTGCTTTAACCCTCAAAATGCTAATCCATTGTGCCTCATTCATGTGCATTTGAATGGCTCGCATTTGGAGGCAGCACTGCCTGCTGAAAACGGCGTGCCATTCAATTTTGTACAGCCCTGGGCATTTGCATGCCCTAGTTTTGGTGGGGGGAGGTAAAACCACATCTTTACCAGTGGCCGCCCTTTTGACATGGGCATTCTGATCAGGTCCGCTCATCAGTTTTTCAGGTGGATCTGGTTCGGAAGGTCTGTGCATTCCTATGGACAGGCAATTTAAACTGACTTGTGTCCGTTTATATCCACCTATCTCTATGTCCGATCAGGCCTGCTAAAAAAAAATGGGAGAGGACCTCTTCTGTTTAGGTCGGAGGTAGCCGAGGTTGTTAGGAGGAGGTAGGTAGGAGGTAGAGTCTGTTTACTCCCAGTTGCCCATACAGCATACATCTGCCCGCTCTGCTCCAAACATCAGAGGATCAGATCACAGATCCCCTGCTGATCGAAACGGATCCTGCCCCGCGTGAAAGGGGCTTAAGGCTTCGTTTAGACTTGCAGTTGGAGGGCGCCAAAAATGTGCGGTTGAGCTAAGTTTTGACGCCCACCAACCGCCTCCGCCCCCCTTTAAGCTGCAATAAGCAGCGGATGGGGGTGTTTGCATGCTGCAGGCCAGTGTTGCCAACCGTCAGTATTTTTACTGGCAGCCAGTAAAAACGGGCACTTTTCTCCTACCAGTAAATGCCATTAAGAGGAAAAGGTTGTAGGTGCAAGTAATTATTGCACTACCCTGTGAAAGAAAAAAATGAGCTGCTACATATGAATGTGACAAAAATTCATGAATGGCAGTGGGTGAAAATGTAGCGCTAGTAAATCAACAGTGATAATAAACTGTGCAAATGCATAAACAAACATGTACATAGGTATAAAAAAAAAATAAGTCCCAACTATGTGAAAGTAAGGGGACAGCCAATAAGTCCCAAGTGAATCAGCCCCAACGAATGGCAAATTCACCACAGACAAAGGGTTGTTCATATAGCAAAGGAAGAAACAGCTGAGTGGTATAACATCTGTAGAGTAATGGCATCCATAATGAAATGAGAATGGGTACTCTTACTGAAACCAATGGACCTGGATGTCAGCGACACCAGGTCAGACAAGCATGGATAACCAGAACCACGGTTCAGCTGGAACGGTCCAAGAAGTCATCAGAGGTCCAGCACTCTCTCGGTGAGGTCTCATTGATGGAGGCAGCCACTAAGCCGTAAATGACCAGATGGGGGACTCAAACAAGCTCGCAATATGCAAAAAAGAAGAGGACTTCCAATGGTGCAGATCAAAAAAGGTGGGTTTTTTATTCTTCATAAAAACTGGCATACAGATAAAATGTGATCACAGATAGAAAGCAATATGGAAAGTGATGAAACAAAGCCCTGGGGTTGCCAACCCATCCTCCCAGAGCATCAGAGTACATGGAGCCGGCAGCAGCAGAAGCAGGTGGCCGCAGAGGGAGCAGGAGCTGCATAGGCTGATGCTTCCTATGTAGCGCCAGCTCCTGTCCCAGGCGGAGTGAAACCGAGTGCACTTTGTCTGGGATCTTGCTAGCAGCCTGGAGAGCAATGCCAGCAGAAGCAGAAAGAGGAGGAGGAAACGGTCAGTGTATTAAACAGCACATACACTGCACTTTTGCAACAGGCACATAAAAGGGTTATTAGACTGCTTTCACACTAATCCACAGGTGCAGAGCAGTGCACCTGCGGTTTTCCTGAAAAAATTCACTTTTTGTTACATTTATGTAGCGGTGGCACAGGATGACCTTGGCCTTTGGTCATTCAAAATGACTAAAGGTTGAGGTTATTCTGCACCTGCATCACATAAATGACTATTTCAGGGAGAGTTGTAAGCATTGACAATGTGCAATCAGTAGTGGCAGAATAAATATATGCATTTTAACTCGTATGGACATACTAAGCTGGGTATATGTCCATATGAGCTCAGATGCAGTGCTTACAACCTTCTAGGAAGGACAGGAGATGTCCTAGTCTGCTTGTCCTGACGTGTTTCAGTGATGGTAACCTCTGCTTATGCTTAGTGACAATTGTCCAGATTTGTGACTGCTCTTCTTTTAAAAACCAAAAAAAAAACCCCAGTGCTGTCACCACAATCATATTATACGTTGTAGGAATTCAGTTAAAAAAAAAAATGGCGCTGCAGCTGCCATATGGCCGAATGCCTATTTCATCGAAGTCATGTTCTAATCTGATAAGTGGGCACAAGGAGATTATACAAGGATGAAAGGAGCCAGACTCTATAAATGGCTATTTTTAACTGGAAAGTGACAGAGAATTGCTGCTGTAATAGGATTATTCCAAATGCCGAGCATGATTCTAATATTTCTTGGGAGCTGTGCGGATTCTACTTCGCCAGGGTGAAGCGGAACCAGGACAATCTGACAGATTCTCCAACAAATACAAGGCCAACGAGTTGGGGGGGTCACATGTGTATTACATAAACATGGCATATGGCTTGATGTAATAACCGTACCTTGCTGCTCGGCTGTACATTCATTCAATCACTCTTGTATCCCCTGTAGAAAGTATTGTCTGGTATATGGAGCTGGTGGAGGTTTACTAATCAAATGATTACTAAAAATAGTGATAATCCGGCATTACAGCATATCCTTACACCTCCGGGGTCTCTCCATGGACCAGTCACACTGCTGGGTTTAAATTTTTCCTGCCAGGAAACACCGACAGCACTACTCCACATTTACATTTTGACAGGTGAGCAATCTCTTTTCCTCTCGAAGGAGCTTGCACAAGCAGTCTGGTGTCGTGTCAGTGACATGTCTACTGAGAACTACTCACTCTTCCACCTTAAATTAAAAAAATGTTTTTTGTTCTCAACATATGGTGGAATGCCCCCCCCCCCCCCTACCCCATTCACAATTTTTGGACTAAAATATTTGATATCTATCAAGTCACCAGTCCCAATATTCATATGTTCCCTGGAAATCCCTATCCTCTTCATTATCCCAGGGTCTATTTCCAAAGCAATGCAAGATCTTCTTATATCCTTATTACAAACATTGCAGGCTGTAGTCCCCCACCACTGAAAGTCTACCCAAACCCTGGAGTGGTTTAGGAATTTACATACAGTGGATATAAAAAGTCTACACACTGAGACAAAGACAAATCATTTCAGAACTTTTGCCACCTTTAATGTGACCTATAAAAAGTACAACTCAATTGAAAAATAAACTGAAATCTTTTAGGGAGGGGAAGTAAATAAAAAAAACCTGAAATCATGTGGTTGCATAAGTGTGCACACCCTCTTATAACTGGGGATGTAGCTGTGTTCAAAATTAAGCAATCACATTCAAACTCATGTTAAATAGGAGTCACTACACACCTGCCATCATTTAAAGTGCCTCTTATTAACCCCAAATAAAGTTCAGCTGTTCTAGTAGGTCTTTCTGGACATTTTATTGATCGCATCATACCAGTGTCGCCAACCTACCAGATTGAAATTTACTGGCACAACACCCGAAATTTACTGGCACCACCACGTTTTTACTGCCATTTCACAAAAGTTCCAAAATTACATTTTTAGGTGTAAATTTCAGTATTTAGGCTACAAACAGGTATGCTAGGCAAATAGCAATGTGATTTAAGGTAGATTTTAAGGTAAAAAAACATATTTTTGTTATTTTCGACATAATAAGGAATTATCTAGTCCAATTACCTCCTGCCTCCATCACCTGTCACCATTACTCCCTGCCACCATCACCCCCTGCCAGGCTGCCTCCATCCCCCTCTGCCACTATCCCCCTCTGCCACCATCACCACCTGCTCCATCCCCCTCTGCCATCATCACCCCCTGCCACCATCCCCTCTGCCACCATCACCCCCTGCCACAATCCCCCTCTGCCACCATCATACCCTGCCTCCACCCCCCTCTGCCACCATCCCCCTCTGCCACCAACACCACCTGCTCCATCCCCCTCTGCCATCATCACCCCCTGCCACCATCCCCTCTGCCACCATCATACCCTGCCTTCACCCCCTCTGCCACCATCATACCCTGCCTCCACCCCCCTCTGCCACTATCCCCCTCTGCCACCATCACCACCTGCTCCATCCCCCTCTGCCATCATCACCCCCTGCCACCATCCCCTCTGCCACCTCACCCCCTGCCACAATCCCCCTCTGCCACCATCATACCCTGCCTCCACCCCCTCTGCCACCATCACCCCCTGCCACAATCCCCCTCTGCCACCATCATACCCTGCCTCCACCCCCCTCTGCCACCATCATACCCTGCCTCCACCCCCCTCTGCCACCAACACCACCTGCTCCAGTCCATCCCCCAGTGCCACCATCCCCTTCTGCCACCGACCCCCTCTGCCACCATCATACCCTGCCTCCACCCCCCTCTGCCACCATCCCCCTCTGCCACCAACACCACCTGCTCCAGTCCATCCCCCAGTGCCACCATCCCCTTCTGCCACCGACCCCCTCTGCCACCATCATACCATGTCTCCACCCCCCCCCCCCTCTGCCACCATCACCCCCTGCCACAATCCCCCTCTGCCACCATCACCCCCTGCCACAATCCCCCTCTGCCACCATCATACCCTGCCTCCACCCCCTCTGCCACCATCCCCCTCTGCCACCAACACCACCTGCTCCATCCCCCTATGCTATCATCACCCCCTGCCACCATCCCCTCTGCCACCATCATACCCTGCCTTCACCCCCTCTGCCACCATCATACCCTGCCTCCACCCCCCTCTGCCACTATCCCCCTCTGCCACCATCACCACCTGCTCCATCCCCCTCTGCCATCATCACCCCCTGCCACCATCCCCTCTGCCACCATCACCCCCTGCCACAATCCCCCTCTGCCACCATCATACCCTGCCTCCACCCCCTCTGCCACCATCACCCCCTGCCACAATCCCCCTCTGCCACCATCATACCCTGCCTCCACCCCCCTCTGCCACCATCATACCCTGCCTCCACCCCCCTCTGCCACCAACACCACCTGCTCCAGTCCATCCCCCAGTGCCACCATCCCCTTCTGCCACCGACCCCCTCTGCCACCATCATACCCTGCCTCCACCCCCCTCTGCCACCATCCCCCTCTGCCACCAACACCACCTGCTCCAGTCCATCCCCCAGTGCCACCATCGCCTTCTCTCACCGACCCCCTCTGCCACCATCATACCATGTCTCCACCCCCCCCTCTGCCACCATCGCCCCCTGCCACAATGCCCCTCTGCCACCATCACCCCCTGCCACAATCCCCCTCTGCCACCATCATACCCTGCCTCCACCCCCTCTGCCACCATCCCCCTCTGCCATCATCACCCCCTGCCACCATCCCCTCTGCCACCATCATACCCTGCCTTCACCCCCTCTGCCACCATCACCCCCTGCCACAATCCCCCTCTGCCACCATCATACCCTGCCTCCACCCCCCTCTGCCCCATCCCCCTCTGCCAGACTGCCTCCATCCCCCTCTGCTACCAACACCACCTGCACCAGTCAACCCCCCTCTGCCACCATCCCCCTCTGCCACCAACACGACCTGCTCCAGTCCATCCCCCTCTGCCACCATCACCTTCTGTCAGCGTCGGCTGGGCTGTCACTCTGTCCCAGACTCCTCTCGGTCCCCGTAGACTCTGGATTGCCTGGTCCCGGATGCAGGGCTCCCCTCCATAACCATTCCGCCGGTGCGTGCTGCTCAGCCTCCGAGACCTGCTGCTCCAGTGCTCCAGATTTTAAATGTTGGCGCGCCTGGTGGCGGGATGTGCTAATACATCACTCGCCTCGCCACCAGTAAAGCGCGCCAGCGCCGCTCAGACTCTGTGAGATCCGCCCCCCCGCCGGCCGAATAGAGGATCTGCTCGGCAAGCTCCGGAACTGCGCATGCGCAGTTCCAAGCCGGACCGATCACGGCTATTTTTTACTGGCACATTCCCGCTACTACGGACATTTACGGGCGGCGAAAAAAGTGCCCGTTTTTACGGGCTGCCCGTAAAAATACGGGCGGTTGGCAACACTGCATCATACGGCAAAAGCCATGGTCCGCAGAGAGCTTCCAAAACATCAGAGGGATCTCATTGTTAAAAGGTATCAGTCAGGAGAAGGGTACAAAAGAATTTCCAAGGCATTAGATATACCATGGAACACAGTGAAGACAGTCATCATCAAGTAGAGAAAATATGGCACAACAGTGACATTACCAAGAACTGGACGTCCCTCCGATGATGAAAAGACAAGAAGGGAGGCTGCCAAGAGGCCAACAGCAACATTAAAGGAACTGCAGGAATATCGGGCAAGTACTGGCTGTGTGGTACATGTGACAACAATCTCCCGTATTCTTCATATGTCTGGGCTATGGGGTAGAGTGGCAAGATGGAAGCCTTTTCTTATGGAGAAAAACATCCAAGCCCGGCTAAATTTTGCAAAAACACATCTAAAGTTTCCTGAAAGCATGTGGGAAAATGTGTTATGGTCTGATAAAACCAACGTTGAACTTTTTTGGCCATAATTCCAAAAGATATGTTTGGCGCAAAAACAACACTGCACATCACCAAAAGAACACCAAACCCACAGTGAAGCATGGTGGTGGCAGCATCATGCTTTGGGGCTGTTTTTCTTCAGCTGCGACAGGGGCCTTAGTCAAGGTAGAGGGAATTATGAATAGTTCCAAATACCAGTAAATATTGGCACAAAACCTTCGGGCTTCTGTTAGAAAGCTGAACACGAAGAGGAACTTCTTTCAGCATGACAACAACCCAAAGCATACATCTAAATCAACAAAGGAATGGCTTCACCAGAAGATTAAAGTTGTGGAATGGCCCAGTCAGAGCCCAGACCTGAATCGGATCGAAAATCTGTGGGGTGATCTGAAGAGGGCTGTGCACAGGAGATGCCCTCACAATCTAACAGAATTGGAGTGTTTTTGCAAAGAAAAGTGGGCAAATATTGCCAAGTCAGGATGTGCCATGCTGATAGACTCATACCCAAAAAGAATGAGTGCTGTAATGAAATCAAAATGTTTACTTACCTCCACCTAAAAGATTTCAGTTTGTTGTTCAACTGAGTTGTATAGTTTATAGGTCACATTAAAGGTGGAAAAAGTTCTGAAATGATTTATCTTTGTCTCATTTTTTTACATAACAGAAACCTGACCATTTAACAACGGTGTGTAGACTTTTTATATCCACTGTACATACAACCTATAGAAGAACTCACAGTACCCCCCTCACCCCATAACAGGTATTCAACCTATCAACCAGTCACATGGAGTGTCTGTGTAATTTCCACGGTCTTCCACAAACCCAAAAACTATTAAATAAGTGAGCAAAACCCTTACCCATTGGGGGCACTGGGTTTCTCTATTTAGGCTCCCCTTTTCCTATTTAACTATCCTGCCTTCTCTTCCCCCCTCTCCCTTACCGTTTACAGAGTTCTCCTTATATTTCTCTCCTTTATTTACCTGAGAGCATTTCCATGTGTTAACTGAAGATCATGTAATCAATCCTATACAGTGCCTAACTTGTCAAAGCATATACAGTGGGGAAAATATTATTTGATCCCCTGCAGATTTTGTAAGTTTGCCCACTTACAAGTAAATGAAGGGTCTATAATTGTTATCATAGGTGTATTTCAAATTATAGAGACAGAATATCAACAAAAAATCAAGAAAAAACACGATAGGTTATGTTAAATGTTATAAATTGAGTTGCAGTTCAGTGAGTGAAATAGTATTTGATCCCCTACCAACCAACAATAATTCTGGCTCCCACAGACTGGCTACACCAGGGATATGCAATTAGCGGACTTCCAGCTGTTGCAAAACTACAAGTCCCATCATGCCTCTGCTTCTGGGTGGATGTCAGAGTCTTGCTATGCCTCATGGGACTTGTAGTTCTGCAAAATCTGGAAGTCCGCTAATTGCATATCCCTGGGCTACAGTATGTGCTCATGTGGTACACAGATCAGTCCTGTTATTTAGGAAGGTGCTCCTAACGACAACTCGTTATGTGTATAAAAGACACCTGTTCTCAGAATCTCTTTCTTTCATTCAAACCCACCCTCATGGGCAAGACCAAAGAGCTGTCAAAGGATGTCAGGGACAAGATTATAGACTTGAACAAGGCTGGAATGGGCTACAAGACCATCAGCAAGAAGTTTGGTAAGAAGGAGACAACTGTTGGAGCGATTTTTCATAAATCACAGAAATGCAAAATAACCATCAATCGCCCTCGGTCTTGAGCTCCATGCTAGCTTTCACCTCATGGGGTAAGTATGATCATGAGAAAAGTGAGGGATCAGCTCAGAACTACATGGGAGGAACTTGTGAACAATCTCAAGGCAGTTGGGACCACAGTCACCGACCAAACCATTGGTAACACAATATGCATTGAAACCCTGCAGCATCCGCACGGTCCCCCTCCTCAAGAAGGCACATGTACGGGCCCGTCTGAAGTTTGCCAATGAACATCTAAATGATTCAGAGAAGGATTGGGAGAAAATGCTGTGGTCAGATGAGACCAAAATTCAGCTTTTTGGCATTAACTCTACTCGCTGTGTTTGGAGGAAGAAAAATGCTGACTATGACCCTAAGAACATCATCCCTAAAGTCAAGCAAAGAGGTGGAAACATTATTCTTTGGGGCTGTTTCTCTGCTAAAGATATAGGCTGACTCTGCTGCATTGTGGGGCCAATGGACCGGGCCATGTATTGTAAAATCTTGGATGAGAACCTTCTTCCCTCAGACAGAACACTGAAGACGGGTCGTGGATGGGTCTTCCAGCATGACAATGACCCAAAACATACCACAGCGGCATCAAAGCAGTGGCTCAAGAAGAAGCACATTAAGGTCAAGCCTTTGTCAAAGTCTCCAGACCTTAATCCTATAAAAAATTTATGGATGGAGCTGAAACTTAGAATTGTCAAGCGACAGCCAAGAAACCTTAAGGATTTAGTAAAGATCTGTAAAGAAGAATGGATCAAAATCCCTCCTGAGATGTGTGCAAACCTGGTCACCAACTACAAGAAACGTCTTACCTCTGTGATTGCCAACAAGGGTTTCTCCACCAAGTAATAAGCCGTATTTGGTTGGGGATCAAATACTTATTTTACTCACTGGGCTGCAACTCAATTTATAGCATTTGTATCATGATTTTTTTCTGCATTTTTGGTTGATATTCTGTCTCTATCATTTAAAATACACCTATGATAAAAATTATAGACTCTTCATTTATTTGTAAGTGGGCAAACTTACAAAATCTGCCTGGGATCAAATAATTATTTTCACCCCTGTATACAGTGGCTTGCGAAAGTATTCGGCCCCCTTGAACTTTTCAACCTTTTGCCACATTTCAGGCTTCAAACATAAAGATATAAAATTTTAATTTTTTGTGAAGAATCACCAACAAGTGGGACACAATTGTGAAGTGGAACGAAATCTATTGGATATTTTAAACTTTTTTAGCAATTAAAAAACTGAAAAGTGGTGCGTGCAAAATTATTCGGCCCCTTTACTTTCAGTGCAGAAAACTCACTCCAGAAGTTCAGCGAGGATCTCTGAATGATCCAATGTTGTCCTAAATGACTGATGGTGATAAATAGAATCCACCTGTGTGTAATCAAGTCTCTGTATAAATGCACCTGCTCTGTGATAGTCTCAGGGTTCTGTTGAAAGCGCAGAGAGCATCATGAAGACCAAGGAACACACCAGGCAGGTCCGTAATACTGTTGTGGAGAAGTTTAAAGCCGGATTTGGATACAAAAAGATTTCCCAAGCTTTAAACATCCCAAGGAGCACTGTGCAAGCGATCATTTTGAAATGGAAGGAGTATCAGACCACTGCAAATCTACCAAGACCTGGCTGTCCCTCTAAACTTTCATCTCAGACAAGGAGAAGACTGATCAGAGATGCAGCCAAGAGGCCCATGATCACTCTGGATGAACTGCAGAGAACTACAGCTGAGGTGGGAGAGTCTGTCCATAGGACAACAATCAGTCGTACACTGCACAAATCTGGCCTTTATGGAAGAGTGGCAAGAAGAAAGCCATTTCTCAAAGATATCCATAAAAAGTCTTGTCTAAAGTTTGCCACAAGCCACCTGGGACACACACCAAACATGTGTAAGAAGGTGCTCTGGTCCGATGAAACCAAAATCAAACTTTTTGGCCACAATGCAAAACGATATGTTTGGCGTAAAAGCAACACAGCTCATCACACTCAACACACCATCCCCACTGTGAAACATGGTGGTGGCAGCATCATGGTTTGGGCCTGCTTTTCTTCAGCAGGGACAGGGAAGATGGTTAAAATTGAGGGAAAGATGGATGCAGCCAAATACAGGACCATTCTGGATGAAAACCTGTTGGAGTCTGCAAAAGACCTGAAACTGGGACGGAGATTTATCTTCCAACAAGACAATGATCCCAAACATACAGCAAAATCTACAAAGGAATGGTTCACAAATAAACGTATCCAGGTGTTAGAATGGCCAAGTCAAAGTCCAGACCTGAATCCAATCGAGAATCTGTGGAAAGAGCTGAAAACTGCTGTTCACAAACGCTCTCCATCCAACCTCACTGAGCTCGAGCTGTTTTGCAAGGAAGAATGGGCAAGAATTTCAGTCTCTCGATGTGCAAAACTGATAGAGACATACCCCAAGCGACTTACAGCTGTAAACGCAGGAAAAGGTGGCTCTACAAAGTATTAACGCAAGGGGGCCGAATAATTTTGCACGCCCCACTTTTCATTTTTTTATTAGTTAAAAAAGTTTCAAAAATCCAAAAGATTTCGTTCCACTTCACAATTGTGTCCCACTTGTTGGTGATTCTTCACAAAAAATAAAAATTTTATATCTTTATGTTTGAAGCCTGAAATGTGGCAAAAGGTTGAAAAGTTCAAGGGGGCCGAATACTTTCGCAAGCCACTGTATGTATACTAAAATGTGATAAGGGATATTTAGAGGAGGATAAACCAACTGCACAAAACTCCTCTTCCACTTATTGTTTTTCTGCGCTAAGAAATGTAGTGGAAATCCCACACCTTTCCCACTCTAATGCCGCGTACATATGATCAGACTTCTCGTTGGAAAAAGATATGACGGCTTTTCCGACGGGATTCCGCTCAAGTTTGCCTTGCGTACACACGGTCACGCAAAAGTTTGCTGAACTTATGACCGTCAAGAACGCGGTGAAGTACAACACTACGACGAGCCGAGAAAATTAAGTTCAATGCTTTCGAGCATGCGCCGAATTGTTTCCGAGCATGCGTAGGAATTTTGGGTGTTGGAATTGCCACAGACGATCGCATTTTTGGATAGGAACTTTTGCCGACCAAAAAATTGAGAGAATGCGCTCAATCTTTTGCTGGCTGGAATTCGGCCAGCAAAAGTCCCATGGAGCATACACACAGTCGCATTTTCCGAAGAAAAACTCTCATCGGTCTTTTGCGGGCTGAAATTCCAATCGTGTGCATAACGCATTGGCTCGGTCTTTATAACCAGGTAATTCCCATGTATAAGCTAACACATGAGGCTAAAGGATGGTAAAAAAAAAAAAAAAAAAACATAGGTCACTCTGGTTGGACTCCCAAGCTACGATACCGCCAGATCATTTTTTTTCATATATATCTACAAAAATATGCTGGTGTAGGCTGCAAGGCCACTAGTTCAACTTGTTGTTTGAGCTACTGTATATGATAGCAAGATTGATATTTCCCATGATATGCAACTGATGATTTTCCTTTTTGTACTGAGGCACTATTTCTTTCTATATGTTTAAACCAGTGGTCTCCAAACATTCTAAACAAAGCGCCAGTTTACTGTCCTTTGGACTTTGGAGGGGCTGGAGTGTGGCCAGTGGGAGTAGAAAATGTCCTGGCATCTGTGGGAGCAAACAATACACTATCTTTGTTATAACGGGGAGGAATAGGGCCCCATCACTAGGGTCCATGGGAGAAATAGTGCCCTATTGTTGGTATCAGTGGCAGGAATTATGCCCTATTGTTGGTGTCAGTGGAGGAATAGTGCCCCAATGGCCAGATAAAGGCGAGCATCCGCTCCCGTCCCTATCCGGTCCCTGAGCCACAGCTTGGAGACCACTGGTTTAAACAATAAAATTTAGCCTTTAGAGTGAACTAAAAAATTAGGATATGCTGTCTTATAAGGAACATCAAGAAATGCTAATTGTGCCTCATCAAGATGTCCAAAGAACCCAAAACCTGGAGAAAGCCGGTGGGAAGATGTTGGTACCGGCCAGGGAGCTTGTAGACGTCGCACGGAAGGAAAGGTGAGAACTGATGGATTAGTTCAGCTTTGAATAACTATATAGTTTGGGGAGGGGTACGTGAAACACAATAACCTTTCGGCAGGTAAGGCGGTTTACACGTGTTTTAACTGAATGTTTGACCCGAATTCTGCGATAACATATCACTTTCTTCTTCAACGTATGCTCTCCTGTCACTGAGCTGTCTACAGTGTCTCCGACCTATCACGAGCTAAGCCTACAGGGAACATCTTTTCTCTCATCAAGTCTGACCTATGTACTACACACAGCCCACATTTCAAGTCAATGTTTTCTGCCCTTTGGAATAATTCACCTTAAACATAAAGGGTAACTGTACTTGCAGGCCTCTTGCACACGGAAGTAAAAAACAGTACGTTCTTTATTGATCTGGATATAGATGCACTGTTGTCTATGGAATCATACAGACAGCTGCAGAAAAAGACGAGTAATAGAGCGCTAAGTAATGGGCCCTAAAACAAAGATAGACAATTTTATTTGAGCGCAGTAATATATGCAAGTACACATCTTTACGCATGCTTACGCACATACGCGTATATTGCAATACTGGCAATGAAGAAGAGTTTTATGCTTGAGTAGCAATAACTCACGGTGGAGCTGCTGATTTTTAGCGGGCTGTTACCGTCACCTTTTTACCTGTAATTTCACCGGTACCGGGTCTAGGGTCCCGTTGAGCTTATTATCAGACAATGTAGGCACCAGTCACTTGAGTACTTTTCCAATGCTTTAATGGGAGATAACTGGAAGAAGTAGCAGGAAAGAGGTAGAAGAAGAGTTGCAGGGAAGTTCAAATGCCTTTTCTTGGCGTAGCACTAAGGAATTTAAATCTTTGGGATGAATATATCCTCAGCTCAGGATTAAATCTTTGCCCGCCCGGATAGGTCTCTCTCACCAACCTAGCAGCCGGAACGCAGCACGAACAAAAAGTCTCTGCCACAGACTTGGGTGAAACAAAACTGTATGATCCTCTGCCACAGGATGTAGTAGTTTTCGATGAACAGCAAACACAGTAACAGAACCTTTAAGCCGACCCGGCAGTACTTGTGCGGTAGAGTAGCTTAGGATGCGTCCTCCAATCGAGTCACCAGGCCCTTCTTAAGGCCAGCCTTGCATGGTCCCTTCCAAGATGGGTCCTCCCCTGGATCTTCCCGATTGTCCGGCTTCCTCCCGCAGGACAGACAGCACAGGACCATCCGAGCAAAAGCAGGCCCCAGACAGGCTTCTGGGTCTACCCGCTCGCTGCCGCAACGCAACCCTCCAGGCCGGAGGGCCGCGAGCTAGAACTCACTAACACATACCTCTAGGCCAGGAGGCCCACGAGGTAAAGCTTTTTGAAACATGGCGCCTGTCCCATAAATACCCTCTCCCAGAATGCAACCCGGAGGACCACCTCCACAGAGTTGTCTACGGGACAGAAGAGCACTCATACACTTCAGCTTGTTGCTTTCCAACACTGACCCATGGTGACAACGACACCCACAGGCAGAATGCGGAACTGCGCGCAACACAGCCAAACTAGAACAGAGGCTAATCTAACTGTAAATTAAATCTGAACTATATACAGAACAGATGATCCACTAAATTTACCTAGAAGCGGTAGATTGAAAAATCTACCAGCGCTACACTTGAATACACTTACACGCCTTTACACTCCTTTACTCACGTTTATGCATGGTCTTTACAGAACATTTTAATCAGGATCTTTTTGTCAACAAGATCCTGCGTATAAACACCATGAAAATTCTTACCTCTGTGTGCAACTGGCCTTAACATACAGTAGATAAGCTCCTTTGGATTTAACCTTTAACCTTTCTCCCCCTATGCCATCTTTAGCAGGTGCAATGACATGTTCAGGTCAGTGGATACCTTGCTCATCTGTCAAGAGCTATAAGTGATTATTTCTATGCAACAATTTACTTGTATGATCATTGAAATCCACATTCTTATGCAAATAGTCACCCCCTGTATACGTTTGACTATAGCAGCCTTTTCAAATTCCAGAAGAACCGCTAACATAAAGTTCAGGTCTCAGAGAACCCCTTACAAAACCAATTCATTGAGAGTTGATGGTAATATTTCCCCTTACATTAGTGGTCTATTAAAAGAATGCAACTTTTACAGTGGTAGGCAGAATGCCACCATTACAAATTGCTAAAAACTGAATTGGTGTTACGCTACTGGCTTTGCCAAGTGGCATTGATCCTGGAACCATGCAGCCTTCATCAAATTGGAAGTCATTCACTCACAGCTCAAGGAACCCCTAGCAAACTCTGAAGGAACCTTAGGGTTCCACAGAACTCTAGTTGGGAATAGCAGGTTTACAATGTGGAGATCATGTCTCCAAACCAAGGGCTTGCTACCTTTTTATATGTGCGTTCTGTTTTCCACATATGGCTGTCTGGAATGAACAGTCTACTGGTATTCTTTGATAAATGACATGGGTGAATATTTTTTAAGAGTACAGCTAACTACAGGAAGCCAATTTATGACAACCAGAGAAAAATAGAAAAAATGGTTCTTTTGAGAAGCAAGATTTACATATACAGTAAATTTATTTTTCCGTATCTCTGGATCTACTGATTGCTTAGACATGCCGTTTGCACGGAACGTTACCCTCTGCTCTGTACTTATTCATCGTGTCTGGATTCATCATGTTCATCAGTTGAGATTTCCCACATTTCTGACAGATTAACTTGTCTTGCTGGGTGTATGCCAGGTTTACTTCAAAGATAAGCTCTCATTTTCTTTACTACTTAACGCATAGTCTGCTGTTCTGTGCTCTCCCCCACGCCCTATTGGCTACAGCATGTGATGGGGCCAATGGAAGTTTTGGGAAAGCATAACCAGACACACTATTTGCTGACCAAGGAGGAAGATATGGCATTATGGGGGGACAATATTAGGCAATGACCCCAGATTGGGAATTATGTGCCCCTCTACATCATGTTCCTATTACTTCTTCCATAGTGAGGGTGCCTTCAATGCCCCCTTCTGGTTAGTGGCTGGAGCCACTTCTACTTGGTAGACACCCTGTTGATTTTTATTCTAACATGAAGCTGGGCACTTTGTGGACAAACCGACTGTTCATGAAGGCACCAGGAGGAGCATCTCCAACCACACACAGAAGCTTCCATTTGGAGAGGAGGGCTTGCTGCCCAATCTCACTGCACTGCCCTGCCTGGCAATTAACAATCCCTCCTTCTTTTATCAGCTTTTGCACTTCTCATGTCCTCTCTATGGCAAGTGAATAAGTATCATCGATCGGTTACGTCCAAGGAGCAAGCAGGTGACAAGGGAAGCTGCAAAGACAACCCAGCAAATAGTAATGTCACTAATCTATGTGTGCAGTGTGGCACATTTGAGCAGAATTACAAATCTTTTGGCAGTTAAACATTTCAGATCTTTATGTTTGTGCAGTACCCTCCTAGGTAGGTGCTAGGATTAGTGTATTGTAGTTTTTGGTTGCTCTACTTAAAGCCCCATACACACTATTAGATTTTCTGCAGATTTTTGTCTTCAGATTTACCAAAACCATGTAGTGCAAGGGCCTGCCTGATTGAATACAAATTGAAACTCTTAAGGTTTGACCTCATATTATATGGTTTTGGTAAATCTAAAGACAAAAATCTGCAGAAAATCTAATAGTGTGTATGGGCCTTAACAGAGGAACAGCTAGGTAAATTTAATTGCTGCCTGCTTAAAGCTGGAAACAAACTATACAATTTTCTGTAGATTTTTTCCTTTAGATTTACCAAAACCATATAATATGAGGTCAAACCTTAACCTCCCTGGCGGTTTTCCCGAGTGTGGCTCGGGGTTAAAATTCAGGACCATTAGCGGTAACCCCGAGCCACACTCGGGATTACATCGCAGGATCCTGGTGTGGCTTTACTTACCTTGTCCCCGGGATCCTGCGATGTTCCCCGCTGTGTCTGCGGGCTCTGTCCTCCTCCGAAGCCTCTCCTTGCCAGGCTCCGTTCCCTGCGAGCGTCGCGACGCACGGGGGCAGAGCCTGGCGGCAAATTAAAAAAAAGTAAATATCATAACACATACAGTACTGTAATCTTACAGATTACAGTACTGTATGAAATGATTTCACATCCCTTTTGTCCCCAGTGCTTTGGCCCATGCCCTGCATGCAGTTTTATGTGATATATACTGTTCTTTCTGCCTGGAAACTGGAGATTGTCCATAGCAACCAAAAAGTGTCCCTTTACGTCAAAAGCGGCTTTAGACCAGCTAGAAAACAGCGATAATAAATTAGAACACTTGCAGAATTGAGCGATAGTGAATCGGGGGGAAATTTATTTTATTGCTATTTATTTTTATTTTTTTTAATTATTTATTTTTATTTATTATATTATAATTTATGTTTTTGTGTTTCAAACTTTATCATACCCGGGATATCTACTAGACTCTTGTTTGGACAGATTTAAGTGTGTTATGCCGCGTACACACGAGCGGACTTTACGGCGGACTTTGCCCGGCGGACTGGATTTCGTCGGACAATTCGATGTGTGTGGGCTCCAGCGGACTTTGTTTTCTCAAAAGTTGGACAGGCTTAGATTTGAAACTTGTTTAAAATGTATCCGTTGAAATCGAGTCCGGGCGAAAAGTCAGCCGTCTGTATGCTAGTTCGACGGACTAAAAAGCCACGCTAGGGCAGCTATTGGCTACTGGCTATGAACTTCCTTGTTTTAGTCCGGTCATATGTCATCACGTACGAATTCGACGGACTTTGGTGGATTGTGTGTAGGCAAGTCCGTTCATTCAGAAAGTCCGCCGTAAAGTACGTCGAAAAATCCGCCGGGCAAAGTCCGCCGTAAAGTCCGCTCATGTGTACGCGGCATAATTGTTAAGAATTACAGACCTACAATATAAAACGCCAAATTTCCATGCAAAATAATTGTACCGCTTTCAGCACCTAAAATCCGAAAAAATCATACCGCCAGGGAGGTTAAGAGGTTCAATTTGTATGCAATCAAGTAGGCCCTTGCACTAAATGGTTTTGGTAAATCTAAAGGAAATCAGACAGAAAAAGTTGTATAGTGTGTATGGGGTCTAACAGAGAGCTGTGATCGCTAGTGTAACCTGCTCAGTGTGTTCTGGCGCTGCTCATGCTTTCTTGAGTTTCACTGTGTCCTAGCAACTATGCAACGTGCTGAATTATAGGCAGAAACCATGCAGTTGAGAGCATGATTATTCATACAGCCCTGCCCAATAACAAGGGTAGATGCCCCTAGGCGTGCTGAATGCCTGTATTTATATCTAGGAACACATGGGCTCTGGGTCTTTCCTAGCAGAGGATTGCACCGGGCTGGGGGAGAGGTGTTGCCTCCCCCGGCACTTGCTGCTATGTGGCCTCAGGTAGGCGACCTGAGGGCCGGAAGTCTGTGTGGCTGACCCTTGTCCTACCAAAGAGGGAGAGTCTACAGTGCATCTGGTCTGGTATCACGGAGGGTGAAGGCTGCCGGTGGCGCTTCAGGAGCCATGTGAGTGCAGACACCCTAAGGCGCCTTGTCCAGGACTGTTCACTACTTTACAAAAGGAACATTGCTCAGTTCTGCAATCAGTGTGTTGCTGCTGTGTGTGCCTTCTTCAAGGACTTCTGTCAAGTTTCACTAGTAGAGGAAGTTAGAGTCCTCGGTGTGAATACCGGTAGTTCAGTTTGGAAGTATCCCACTATATCCCCTTACCCTATCCAAGTTGTCCAGTAAAACAACAAAACAAAACCCTTCGACTGGTCATTGGAGTAATAAGCGGAAGTGAGTGTGTACCTGGCTGTGTGAAGCTACCTTGTACCGAGTTGTGTAACAAAAAGTGGGGAAAACCCAGGCAAAATACCAGCAGCTCCTGTGGGGATAGTGCATGGTGTATAAAAGTTTGCTTGCAGTTTTGCTTTACATTTTTATCTCAGCCTTCTATGTGCTGTCCCAATACTTAAAGCAGTACTAAAACAAAAACTAAAAATGTAATATGTTGCAGCTTACCAACCAATAGATGTGGTGGCTGCACTATATT
The DNA here is from genome assembly GCA_037952835.1 of Lithobates septentrionalis. Taxonomy (NCBI): domain Eukaryota; kingdom Metazoa; phylum Chordata; class Amphibia; order Anura; family Ranidae; genus Lithobates; species Lithobates septentrionalis. Next base: position 2,534,263 of record JBBDGP010000034.1, on the reverse strand, counting down.
TCTTTTTTTAGGCTTTTTATCCCCTCTCTTTTCACCGGATGATCTGGCCAGTAACACACCTCCTGTATTAATATAATAATAGTAGATAGGTTTTTAATATTAGACAGAGTAAATGTCTTTAATTTGGCAAATCCATTGACTTCCTGATTCCTTGCCTAGACAAGGATGACGCAACTACTGGCATCCACTGTCTCCTGGGATATCCACATCACACATTTCAGGAGGCAGTGGACCCAAGGACAAGGTGCTGTATAGTGCCATTGCAATCCTGTTTTCACATGCACAGATATGATGCAGGTCTCTGCCAGGTTCCAAATATCTGACATGTCTGTTCATACACAAGCAGGAATTTCAAGATGGTGGTGCAGAAGGAGAGCAGCACAAGGAGAACTTCACCTGCGAGGAAGGCATTACTGGATTCCATAGACTAGTAAGTATGTTTTTTTATCCAACAAGGACAATTATTCGAGAGAAATGTTACTTTACCCAGGTAGGGTGACATTCTTTCAACTCATATGGAATTTTAATAATTTTTGAGACAGAACCCTGTTTTGGTGGTATTTAATCACCACACTGGGTTTTTTATGTTTTGCTAAATAAAAGAAAATTTATTTCTTTGGTAAAAATAACCCAAATCAGTGTATATTATTTATTCTGTGTGAAAGTCATAGAGTCTACCAATTATGGTATATATAGATTTGAAAGTCGATCAATCCTGATGTGTTTCTTGAGGCCCTAAAATGAGAGGACAGGACAAATACTCCCCAAATAAGCCCTTTTTGTAAAGTAGACAGTCTGATGCATTTAGTAAGAGGTATGCCGAGTTTTTTGAAAAATTTTTGTCACAATTTTTTGGAAAAAGAAGAGATTAAGTCGTTTTTTTTCACAAATTGTCACCAGATCAGTGCAGCATCATGATATGACTAGGTGGGTGAGGATCAGGGACACTGGTGACAATATGTAAAAAATAAAGTCATCCACTACACAGCAGGTGATACAGAGCCTTGAAAAAGTATTTATACCCATTGAAATTTTCCACATTTTGTCATGTTACAGCCAAAACATAAATGTATTTTACTGGGATTTTATGTGATAAACCAACACAAAGTGGCACATAATTGTGAAGTGGAAGGAAAATGATAAATGGTTTTTAAAATGTTTTACAAATAAATATGTGAAAAGTGTGGTGTGCATTTGTATTCAGCCCCCTTTACTCTGATACCCCTGATTAAAATCTAGTGGAAACAAATGCCTTCAGAAATCACCTAATTATTAAATCGAGTCCACCTGTGAGAAATTTAATCATAGTATAATACAGCTGTTCTGTGAAGCCCTCGGAGGTTTGTTACAGTACCTTAGTGAATGAACAGCACATTGGAACATAGAACATCCTCTACAATAGGCCAAGGAACACACCAGACAGGTCAGGGATAAAGTTGTGGAGAAGTTTAAAGCAGAGTTAGGTTATAAAAAATATCCCAAGCTCTGAACATCTCACAGAGCACTGTTCAATCCATCATCCAAAAATGGAAAGAGTATGGCACAACTACAAACCTACCAAGACATGGCCGTCCACCTAAACTGACAGGCCGGACAAGGAGAGCATTCATCAGAGAAGCAGCCAAGAGGTCCATGGTAACTCTGGAGGAACTGCAGAGATCCACAGCTCAGGTGGGAGAATCTGTCCACAGGACAACTATTAGTCGTGTACTCCACAAATCTGGCCTTTATGGAAGAGCGGCAAGAAGAAAGCTATTGTTGAAAGAAAGCCATAAGAAGCCCTGTTTGCAGTTTGCGAGAAGCCATGTGGAGGACACAGCAAACATGTGGAAGAAGGTGCTCTGGTCAGATGAGACCAAAATTGAACTTTTTGGCCTAAAAGCAAAACGCTATGTGTGGCAGAAAACTAACACTGCACATCACCCTGAACACACCATCCCCACTGTGAAACATGTTGGTGGTAGCATCATGTTGTGGGGATGCTTTTCTTCAGCAGGGACAGTGAAGCTGGTCAGATTTGATGGGAAGATGGATGGAGCCAAATAAAAAGCAATCTTAGAAGAAAACCTGTTAGAGTCTGCAAAAGACTTGAGACTGGGGCGGAGGTTCACTTTCCAGCAGGACAATGACCCTAAACATACAGCCAGAGCTACAATGGAATGGTTTAGATCAAAGCATATTCATGTGTTAGAATGGTCCAGTCATAGTCTAGACCTAAATCCAATTGAGAATATGTGGCAAGACTTGAAAATTGCTGTTCACAGACGCCCTCCATGCAATCTGACAGAGCTTGAGCTTTTTTGCAAAGAAGAATGGGCAAACATTTCACTCTCTACATGTGCAAAGCTGGTAGAGACATATCCAAAAAGACCTGCAGCTGAAATTGCAACAAAACGTTGTTCTTCAAAGAAATTACTCAGGGGGGCTGAATACAAATTCACGCCACACTTTTCAGATATTTATTTGTAAAAATTTTTGAAAACCATTTATCTCAAAAAGGACATGGGTAGCATAGGTCAACTTTAACCACAAGCATGCTGCTGAACTATGTTGGCCAAGCTGCACAGATGATGCGGTACTTTTTTTTTTTAAGGGTGACGCCTCAATGTTGTCTTGAGAGATCTCAACCTCCAAAAGGTTGCCTACTCCTTGCTTAGGGTTTAGCTTTAAATCTACAGAAGTTTGTAGGTGTTAATACACTGTAACTATCTTCTTGTCTTTCATGTGCATGACAGCACACTCCTTGGTGTGTGGACCCTGATAATGGCACAATGCCCTGTCCCGTAACACATGACGGGCCCAGTAGGCTCAGTCCCCAGAGTGTATACTGGGTGATATGTAACTGTCACAGCTGCACAGCAGGAGTAGATGTGTAACACCTCGTGAAGCTGGTGAGATGAACTCCCGGATGTCATATTGCTGTCAGACCCTTGGCAGTCTCCCCCGTGGAAGATGCTCGCTCAGCTCTTGGTTTTAATCTGACGGTTTTCTTTTTACTTTTTCCCTTGCTGCTCCCCATGGCCCAACACATGTGTCATGAAATCAATGGGGGTCAAGAGTAACGCACATCAAGCAGCTGCGAATCAAAAGCAGCAGCAGGAGACAATACATTAGTGGCCGCCGATCCATCCTTGATCGATACATATATTATGTCTTTTATTTATTTTAGGACGGAGGGTTCATTTATATCTCTCTGCACATAAAAAACATAAGTGGGCGTAGGTGTCTTTGTCTCAGTGGTGCTATTGATTCAGATCTTTGTGAAATGAACATTACATTAGTCGAGACAATGAAAACTCCGGTCAAAAAAACAAAACAAAACATTTTTTATACGGAAAGCCTCTGCTCGGGTAAGTTTCCAAAGGTCCAATAAAATAACCACATTTTTATTATTTATTGTTCAATATCTGACTTTTTATGTTGTCATACGGAGAAACCCCCAAATGGACAAATGTGTTCATGGAATATTTGGGTCTGCCCATATTCCATCCACCACCGTGTATTTCAAAATGGGACCAAGAAAGCCCCCCCCCCCTCCCACTTTTAAACTAGGTTCACATGTATCTATGTCCGTTGTTTTCTGCATTTTTTTAAACATTTATTGTGACATGTTGATGTGTTCTTTCATTATTGGGTTGCATTTTTGGTTTGGCCAGTGAGGATTGGTTTCCTGCTGTGACATCATTGTAGCGGATGTTCTATGTTCCAATGTGCACTTTAAAATGTGGGTGTGCGGAGTGAACACGGACCTGTCATCCTCCTGCTCAGCGGGGATCAGCGGAGAGATCCCCCCACTGAGCAGGCGGATCCGCTTGGACAGATTCTGATCCTTCTGAAAGGGGCCCTTATATTCTTACCACTATATGGTACTTGTGTGGCTTGACCAAAAAAGTACACCCTTATCCAAATACATCTAAACTATGCTGAGAAAGCACAGCAGCAAATAGATGTGAACAGCCTCACTGGATACAGATGTTCCTATGACGCATCTGTTGTTTTGCAGTGCACACACCAAAATGCAGAGTTGTGAATGGGGCTTCAGGGATGGCCATTCCCTATGAGGGTGAAGACCTTCTGCGCAGAATCTCAAAAAGGCCATGGGCAGCACAGGTCCACTTTAACCACAAGCATGCAGCTACTGCACTACATTGGCCAAGTTGCGCAGATAATCCGGCAAAGAGCCCATTGCCCTCTCAGTGAGACATCTGTCCATCTCAGTAGGGTTAATGGTCACATTGAGTTAGCGATAAGATGCCCATGACTGTCAGTTCTGTACATGCTGTAATGATGGCAGCACCGATAACTCAAGAATACTAGCAAGAAAAAAAAGAAGAAGAAATGATGTGAGTCAGCTCCTGTGCTCTATATATATCCGTCTATATATATAATATCACCCGGAGCTCATCCTCAGGACAGCTGTATACCAGGCAGCTGTATACAGATGAGTAATTTGACACAGAGCCCTGTAATCAGTGCGCACAGCGCTGTCATTACAGACAGAAGGAGGGGTGCAGCCTGCTGAGGGGAAAATTAACCCGTAGGAATATAAGCTGGGTTCTTTTGCAATAGATTCTTACAGAAAAGAGGAGTGCAAGCCAGATGAGCAGAGATTTAACCGGTCCTCTCTGCTTCTTGCCCGTAGATAATGGAGGATCTAGGTAAATTAAGGACAGAAAATAATGAATATATATAGAGAAAGCTGCTATTTGATTTTGGATTTACTGCTTGGAAGATAGACCATATTTGAAGATAAATCCTGTATCCAAAAGCATTCTTCTCTGGGCTCTGGATAACTAGCTATCGCACATAAGCAATCTTACCAACCTAAACCTGTTACAATCCAGAGTAATTCAGATTGAGCATATGATGAAAAAAGGCATACGTGGAGGTTGCAGGTCGAAAGCCACCACTAAATCCAGGCAGCTAACGTTATGTACAAATCTTGACTATTGCTGTAAAAGCTGAGCTTGACTCTGTCCCTTCCCACCACCAGAGCCCACCTATTAGTCTATCCTATTCAGGGCCATCTTTAACACAGGGCAAAAGGGGCAAATGCCCCGGGCCCAGTCATTGTTGTGGGGCCCATAGCAGCTGCCCCTTGAGCCAGCGCTGCCTGCAAATAGTTTTCTCTGTGTAGCTGGGCAGCTGATCATTAAGGTACTCGGGCAGTGCCTGAGGGCCCTGAGCCAGTAGGGGACCCAACGAGAGGCTCCTGGTTTCTTTATTGGGTTTCTGGCAGCCATGTGCCGTCTGATGGATCAATAGAGAGCCAACTGTAAGCCCTGCAGTTCCTCCTGAGTGCCTCCCTATTTTTCCCCAGTACTTCCCGAGCCCCCCTCATTCTTCCTGAGCTCCTACTCATTCATCCCAAGCTCCTCCCCATTCTTTTCCAGTTCCCCCTGAGCTCCTCTTCGTTCTTCCCCGGTTCTTCCTGAGCAACTTCTCATTCTTCCTGAGCTCCTCCTCATTCTTCCCGCGCTCTTCCTCATTCTTCCCAAGCAACTCTTCATGTGTTAGAATGGATACAGATGTTTTGTATGATTTAGGGTGGCCATACATGACCCTTTTTTTTCCCTTCAATCAGCAGGTTGATTGAAAAAAAAAATTAGCTGATTCCCCCATCCACCTCAAATCCTTCCCGCTGTGGTATTGTATTGTGACAGTGGGGAGCCTCCCCCACTGGCATAATACATAAATGAGTGTTGCCGGCTGCAGCCAACGGCACTGATTGTTCAGGAAAAAACCAACAGGCCCAAGAAAATGTTTGCCCAGGGTTCAATCAATATTAAAGACGGCCCTGATCATATTGATGGACCAATGAGGAGACTGGACAGGCATGAGGGGAGGTAGCCAAGCTTAGCTTTCAGGAGCTAAATTTTCCTCCATTTATTCTTCCAACGCAGGCTCCTGATTTTCCTTAAATTTTCCTCCATCGATTATTCCCCCCTTTCCCCGCCGCCGTAATCTTCCGGTGCAGTGGGAGTTTATAAAACTGATGGAGCTGTCCTCTGCACTCATCAAGAGTGCCAACTATGCCCAGCTCCTGGGGGGTTGGACCTTTCAACCATCCGCCCATTCTCCATTCATAAATCCAGTCTCATTCAGAGAAGTTGTACAACAATAGAGGAGCTGGGCAGAAAGGGCAGGCACAGTCGGGCACTCTTGTTGAGTGCAAATGACAGCTCCCTCAGTCCTTTTAACCCCCGCCACACTGGAAGATTACAGCGGCGTGGGTTGCGGAGGGATTGATGCAGGAAAATCCCAAGGAAACCAGCAGCACAAGGGACACAGTGCATTGATCGTAAGTCAAGTCCCTTGCGCTAAATGCTGTGCTTTTTATTTTGACTACAGTTATACTTTAAGGAGCACTGGCTACTTAGCATCTGGGATATGTCAAGCCTTGTGTTAAACAGTGGCACTTGCTACATCCACAAATATAACCTGATTGGATTGTTAACTAAACCCAGGGGTGCACGGTGCTGCAAGGCTGCCATACTGTGTGACACTGAGCAGAGTTAGCCCATTCCTCTAGGCTGGTGTGATGTCACTAATCCAGGGACAAGAGAATAATGTACAAAAAAAAAGCTTAGCCGATTCCTATCAGTTTTGTTCTTCCCTCTGCTTTCTCCACCCACACACTGTGTAATCGAGATCTCTGTGTACCTCGCCCTCCTTAGCATCTATAACCCTGTGCATCCTCTTTCATATTTACGCCTCTCTGCTCTCCATCTCCTCAAAATCAGCCGGAGTTTTAAATATACACCATGTTCCTATTACATTCGGCTCATTCATCTCTGCGTTACCCACAGCAGTCTCTGCTGCAATTTAAGCACACCTCATTGCATCCAAGTCTGTGTACCATCCACTCTTCCCACCCCCACATTCCTTCATACCATCCGGTTCTGCAATGATGGAGCTTTTTTGCAGAACCCAGGGAGAACCAACAGCAAAACTGGATGGTGTGTAAGGGTGGGGGGGGGGGAGGCATATGAGAGAAGTACCAAGCTCTACATCGATCAAAATTGAGAATTTTGCACTAAAAGCCCCAGTAAACTTTCACTTGTTGAAAAGTCTTAAGAAAGTGGCAACACCCTTAGTGGAAAAGCCTGTTCCCTGCCAGTATACTTCAGGGGGAGGTTGCTTGCTGTTTATGTGGAAGCAGTAATCTCTCTATAGAGCAGGGGTCTCCAAACTTTCTAAAAAAAGGGTCCGTTTTTTGTCCTTCAGACTTTAGGGGGGGTAGGAGGAGTAGACTATGCCCTATCTTTGGTGTCAGTGGCAGGACTAGTGTCTCATCGTTGGTGTCAATGGAAAGTATTCCGCCTCATCGTTGGTGTCAGTGGGAGGAATTTTTCTCCCTATTGTTGGTGTTAGTGGGAGGAATAGTGGCCCAGTTGGTGTCAGTGGGAGGAATAGTGGCCCATCGTTGGTATCAATGGAAGGAAATATGCCCCATTGTTGATGTCAATGGAAGGAATTGTGCCCCATCAATACTGTCAGTGGGAGGAATTGTGCCCTTTTGATGGTGTCAGTGGGAAGAATTGTGCCCTATTGTTGGTGTCAGCAAAATGAATTACGCCCCATTGTTGGTGCCATTGTGTGGAATATTGCCCCAAGGGCCAGATATAGGCAAGCAAAGGGCCGCATCCGACCCCCAAGCTGCAGTTTGGAGACCACTGCTGTAGAGGTCTGACACGCTCCCTGCTGAGTCAGACCTATAGCTTTCTAAACAACAGGAAGCATGATAATTGCTGATTGGAGAGCTATAGGTCTAAGCCAAGCAAGCAAGGGTCCTTCTTTATCAAATGATGGCAGGGAGCAGGCTTTTCGACTAAATAAACTTTAAGACTATGCGCACCTTTTGTGTTCATTCACTAGGAATGTATTTAGTTGATTTATACTAAAAGATCAGTTCAGTTGAACTGTTCCAGGGAACAAAGTTACAGAACCAGAATGACAGACAAGCGGCCAACTTTTTCGAGGATTAGGTAAATTATGGAAGCTATCAGTTTCTCTGATAACAGGTGACCTTTAACAAGCAGTCAGCTGCACCTTCTACAGAATCCCTGCCAGTAAGCCATTCATTACAAGGATCATATAATGAATGGCCTATTGGTAAGCGTCCTGTAGAAGGTAAACCTGAGCACCACACAGAGAATAACACCCAATCAGTTTTGAAAAAGTGAAAAATACTTTATTGAATACAAAAATGAATATAAAATATTCCAAAGCACGCCCTTTTCCCAACCAATTAAAATTCAAGACAACATTGTCCCGAAGTCTAGAGGTAGAAGAATAAGGGGTAAAACCTTATATCTTGCTCCAGCAGGCTTCCTCCATCTGTGCGGCCCATCCAACCCAAGCCTCTTCTCTAAGATACTCAGGCGGTCGCATTCTGATGTCATCAAGTACCATGTAGGTCCAACAGTCCTGCATTGTACATGAAGATAAGAAGGGACCACCCACAACCCAGAGAGTCTGAGAAACAGGAGAGCGCTGAAGCCTGCCAGAGTGAGAAATAAAGTGCTATACCTTATTCCTTTAACCCTTGACTTAAAAAGTATTTAACCCCTGCAGAGTGGGGGCCCCACTGCAATAGTAATTTTTATATAATTCCTGGAGTTGGACTTTAAATGAAATATCATTTTTTGACTGGACTAATACTTTTGTTCAACAGTTTTATTTTAGCTATTAGTTTAGCAACTACAGTGATTACATCTGGAGTTAACTGCTGTTGTAGGCTTACAATAGCTGAATTTTCACTAACTTTCCATGTCTGATGGTTATACCTCAGCAATAATTGCATGGGAAAGGAGATTTCTCATAATGGTATCAATCCAAATGCTTCCAACTAGCATAGGCTTTCTAGGCCTTGTGGCAAGTGCATGCTACAATGATCAGTTAAGCCGCGTACACACGAGCAGAATGTCCGACAGAAAAAGTCAGACGGAAGCTTTTCATCGTCTATTCCGATCGTGTGTGCGCCTCATCGGACTTTTTTTTTTAGAAAATTCTGACGGACCTAGAAATAGAACATGTTCTAAATATTTCCGACGGAACCAATTCCTATCGGGAAAACCGCTTGTCTGTATGCTGTTCCGACGGACCAAAAACGACACTTGCTCCGAAGCAAGTACGAGATGGAAGCTATTGGCTACTGGCTATTGAACTTCCTTTTTCTAGTCCCGTCGTACGTGCTGTACGTCACCACGTTCTGGACGGTCGGACTTTGGTTTGACCGTGTGTAGGCAAGACCGCTTGAATGGAATTCCGTTGGAGTTCCGTCGGAGAAACCTTCGGAGTTTATTCCGACGGCAAAACCGGGTCGTGTGTACGCGGCATTACATTTTTAACACTGTATTCACTTGTGAATACTACTTGTGTAGCTAGACTACAGAAGTCCATTATTTCTGCTACATCACTATACAATTATTTGCCCATTTTGTATTTCTCAGTTTCCTCAAAGCTTCGGTACAATAATAACTCACCACTTATCCCCTCATGTTGCAGCAGCAATGGTACAAAATGCCTACAACTTCATACAACTGGGTTACAGAGAGCACAAAGGCAACACAAAGCTCTTCAATCCAACCAGTGGAGGTAAAATACATCTAAACTATGCTGAGAAAGCACAACTGCGAACATGTGGCCCATTAAGAGGCTCGTGATGGAGTGCCGAGACATTTGGAGGACAGGGTGATGAGTCATGTTGGAGTAACTCCATGTTTAAGTGCTTTGACCCCTTCACCCCTACAGCTAGGACCATGCTTGAATGGCAGATCGCATTGCTGTGTAGAGTCAGTGACGTGGTTAAAATCATACAATACAGCGCTCGCAAATATATAAAATATTTTTTGTGAAACCAAAAAAAAGGAAAGGAACCTATGTTGCAGCTGCAGAGTGAAAGTACTGTACTTTAAAGATGTATAAACCAGGTAGACTGCGCTAGCAACTAAAAGTGAAGAAATATATAAATACAATACAAACACCACATACAATGGTAAAGTGACACGTGAATATAAATGTGGATGTGTCAGAGAACTGGACCTGCAGCCCACGCATCCGAGCCACCACTCAGCATGCGTGTGCTGAACTGCACCACCAGATCTCCAAGACCCTCCACAACAATTATACCAATTAGTGTAGGAATGACAGGATTATGAAACGATGCACTACTCAGTCAAATGCATCTAACCTCAGAGGTAACCGTATGGCATACAATAATAAAAAAATATGTAAAAATATGGCATATCAATGGTAAGCAAAACACTCAACAAGTTCCAGATGACAAAAAGAAGGCAAGAAGATGTCATCTATGATATAATATAAAAATATATAAAACTCCTTCATGGAACAAACTAAGAAGAGGCTTCCAACTTTTCCATCTCTTCCAAACAACCAGGGCCACTCGTATAGCGATGTAAAAGGGGTTTTGCCCGTAACCCACAGAAGCACATGTTCCACCGAAGGAGAGAAGAGAGGTATATAGCATAAAACCTTAGAGTAACAAAGGTCACCTGCGCATAAATGCGCTACTCACGGGACCAAATGAGGAAAGCAGGCATTCAGATAATTCGGTCGGTTCGCCGCTCTTGGCGTGCGTTCCACCGCCAGGAAGTGATGTCACTGGTGAGACACAAACGAACGTAGGCAGGATGTTGCGTCGACGCGTTTCGCCCCTCCCCCAGGGCGTTATCAAAGACTTAACATCCTGCTGACGTGTAAACCTTTTATATTAAGTTCAATGAGTGACAGCCATTGATGGCCAATGGGTGAAAAGTTACCCATTCCTTCCTCTATCATCATATCCTGTTTGCAAATCAAAACTTTACTCAATGGTTGGAAAACAGACAGCTCCAATATACAGATAGGTGTTTACAACATCTCCAAGAGAGAACCGTCTCGACACTCACTACCTTCCATAGAACAAAGTATATGCAAACAAAAGAAATAAATATATACTAACATCAGGATAACTAGATAGGCAGGAAAATTTTTTTTGTAATCTATATTGAATATCTAAACTCCTAATAATAAAAACAGTAGTTTAATACATTATCCAATAAAAAGCTCTATAAAAAATAACAAAATAGATGTATATAAATTAAAAACATAACAAATATATATATAAAAAAAAATATATATAAATATATATAGCATCCCATATTTCACTCAACAATTTACCAATTTCCCAAATAAGATGTTCATAATTAGACATGGGGAAGAACATGATCAAAAAATATATATATAATAATGAATGAACCAAAAATAGAAAATAAAAAATAAAAAATATAAAAAATAAAAATAAAAATTAAAAAAATAAAAAATAAAAAATAAAAAATAAAAAATAGGATGTAAATAAAAAAAATAATAATACGTGGTGCACAAACACATGTTGGGATAAAAAACGGAAATATATATTTACTACCAATTCGATAAAAAACAATTCAAGTCTAGCTCGATGTTCAGGCCCAAGGGGTTCAAAGTGCGTAGTCTATGTATCCACTGGGTTTCGTTTTGTGAGATGTTTTGTCTAAGATTAGAACCTCGCCAGTGGTCCTCAACTCTGTCAATTCCACAGAAGGTAAGTAGGCTAGGATCTTGGTTATGGAAAAGTCTAAAATGATTGGACAGACCATGAAATCTATAGCCCTTCTTAATCCTATTAACATGCTCATTAAGCCTTATACCCAATTGTCTGGTGGTTCTTCCTACATATTGTAGATTACAAGGACAAGATAGAAGGTAGGTGACGTGCGTTGTACTGCAGGTTATGAATTTTTTAATTGCGTACGATCTACCATCCACCAGAGAGCTGAAGTGGGTGGTTTTCCGCTTGCGAAATTTAGACGTTTTACACATTCCACACCTCCCACAACTATAAAACCCAACACTGTCTAAAAAAGTGCATGTCTTCCTAGGGGGATCTATGACATTATGTGCTAACTGGAGCCTCAAAGTGGGTGGTTTGGTATAAATAAAATTTGGCTGTTTTGGCAGCACCTTCCTCAAGTCATCATCCTGGTGAAGGAGAGGCCAATGCCTCTTTATGATTCTCTCCAGGTCACGGTACTGTCTATTAAATCCTGTAATAAAGGATAGACTATAGGTATTCTCCCCTTTTGGTTTGGATTTGAACAGATCATCCCTATTCATTTCCCCGACTGTTTGCTTTATCTTCTCTAAACTTTCCAGACTATAGCCTTTTTCTTGAAATCTTTTCACCATGGTATTAGCTTGCAAATCATAGTCACTTAAATTACTGCAGTTTCTTCTAATCCTGAGTAGCTGACTCTTAGGGATACCCCCTAGCCATCTGGGATGGTGGCAGCTAGTCAGGGGGATATACCCATTTCGGTCAACGTCTTTGAAGAAAGTGCGGGTGAGTAATTTATCATCTTCTCTAAATAATGTTAGGTCTAAAAAATTAATTTGTTGCTGACTAAAACACTCAGAAAAGGATATACCAAACCTGTTGTTGCTTAGTTTGGCCATAAATTCTAGAAAGGAGTCGGGTGATCCTGCCCAAATGATCAGGATGTCGTCTATGTACCTCTTATATAACCTGAGCTCTGGGATACTGGATCGATAGATGGCCTCATCCTCCCAAAAGCTCATGAACAGATTTGCCACTGAAGGTGCATACTTGGCACCCATAGCGACCCCTTTATTCTGCCTATAATAATCCTTTTGGTGCCAAAAAAAGTTGTGGCTCATAGCTAAATCCAAAGCTTTTAAGATAAATTTCTTTTGTTTTAATTTTATATCTGTATCCTCTAATGCCCAACTCACTGCTTGTAACGCATGTTCTTGTTGGATGTTGGTATAGAGTGAATTTACATCAATACTTGCAAGCAAACAGTTCTCATCTATTATTATGGTCTTAGTTAATTCTATAAGTTCTCTACTATCTTTAAGATATGCAGGATATTTTTTAGTGAGTGGTTGCAGGAAACAGTCTAAATATTCACCAAGTCTAGAGAAGAGGGATCCGATCCCGCTGATTATTGGTCGGCCTGGGGGCTTGGATTTATTTTTGTGAATCTTTGGTAATTGGTAAATCACCGGTACCCGTGGTGCATCCGGGGTGAGATATCTAGCCTCTTTTTTCTTCAAAATACCCTCATCAGTTGCTATTTTAACTAGATTTTTTAATTTTGACTTGAATTTTTTAGTAGGGTTGTTTTTCAACTTTTCATAGGTATCCTGGTCTCCAACCAATCTATTTAATTCCTCTAAATAATCAACTTTATTTAATATTACCACCCCCCCTCCCTTATCAGCCGACCTGATAACTATATTTTTGTTTTTTATCAATGTCTCTAAACCTCTCTCTAAATCTTTTTTTCTTCTTTGGGGCCTGACAACAAGCTTGTCCAAATCCTGTTCGACCAGGGATTTGAACACCCCAACGAAATGATTATTACTGATCTGGGGGTTGAATGTTGAGTTATTCTTCAGAGTTGTATGTATATATTCCTCTTCCGGGGAATTTATTACTGTTGCTTTATTAGAAAAATGTTTTTTTATATTAACTTTTCTTATAAATTTCTGTAAATCAATGAACACATCAAATTTATTGAGATTTTTTTCCATAGCATATTTTAGGCCTAATGCCGCGTACACACGGTCGGACTTTTCGTCTACAAAAGTCAGACAGCCTGTCCGACAGACTTCCGGCAGACTTCCGGCAGACTTTCGGCGGACTTGCGGCAGACTTTCTAACGAACGGACTTGCCTACACACGACCACACAAAAGTCTGACGGATTCGTACGTGATGACGTACACCGGACTAAAATAAGGAAGTTCATAGCCAGTAGCCAATAGGTGCCCTAGCGTGGCTTTTTGTCCGTCGGACTAGCACACAGACGAGCGGATTTCGGGGTCCGTCGTAGTTACGAAGTAAAAATTTAAAGCATGTTTCAAATCTAAAGTACGTCGGATTTGAGGCTAAAAAAGTACGTTGAAAGTCCGGAGAAGCCCACACACGATCGGATTACCAGCCAGCTTTAGTCCGTCAGCGTCCGTTGGACTTTTGTAGACGAAAAGTACGACCGTGTGTACGCGGCATAAGTCTAAAACTTTCAGTTCTTCTTGAGAAAAGTTAGCATCACTTAAGTTAAAAATTCCCTCCATTAAACCATTCTTCTTCGCTTTCCTTTTACCTCCTCTACATCCTCTTGTTCTCCTCTGTTTTCTTGATTTGATTGTGGGGTCATGGGGTACCATGGTCTCCACTCCTCTGGTGGACTCTGGTCTCTCCCCCAGCCCCTGGGGGTTGTAGCACCTCTCCCTCTCGTAGTAGGGGGTCCCCCTGATCCTCTCCTCTGAAAATCCCCTCTCCGGTTACTGGGATACCATCCCCTTCCCCTATTTGATGGGGGATAATACTCAGGCTGATTATGGGCCCAAGGCTGTCCCCCATAGTGACGTGGTTAGTTTCCTAGAGTGAATCAAACTCAACAGCAATGAGTTCATGGTCCTCCAGTTTACAGGGGATGCACAGAGATTAAAGCTTTTCTTCATAGGACATGCATTGCTCAGCTTCATTCAAATACAAAGTCTCTTTTTTAATGTACGCTTGATTCCGTTACCGTAACCTCTGTTTGCTTATTGTATAGTTTACAATTATTATATATGAAAATATAGAAAGAGGAAAAAAGAAAGGAAAAAAAAAAAGACAAGGAAACAAGAAAATGAGGAAAAAAGTGAAAGCAAAAGAAAAGGAGAAGGTGATGAGGAGAAGGAAATATAAAAGGAAAAGGTAAGGAAGGGCATAGGAAAAGAAAAGGAAAGGGAAGAAAGAGAAAAGGAAAAGAGGAAAAAAGGAAGGAAAGAAAAGGAAAAAGAGAATGAAAGAAAAGGAAAAAGAGAATGAAAGGAAGAGGAAAAGAAGTGGAAAACAAAGAGCAAAGCAAAAGGAAAGGACAACGGAGAAAAAGAAAAGGAAAGGAAACAAAGAAAATTTGAAAAGAAAGGGAACGAAGAGGAAAAGAAAATGAACAGTTCAAAAAAAAAAAAAGGAAAGAGAAATAAGAAAGGAAGGAAGAGAAAAGGGAAGGAAGCAGTGGCGGACTGTGCATTGTGGGAGCACGGGCACCGCACCCCCTATCCCTGCTGCCGCCTCCCTATCCATGCGCCCGGACCCTTTCATGGTGCCGGACGCACGGGCTCCTATGGTAGGGGAATAAAAAGTTGTATAGGGCGCACAGGACTAGCCTAGTCCAAATAATGTCTCTATTAAGGGTCGGCAGTCCAAAATGAACGGGAGAAATGTTGGTTGAAAGGGATGAAAGGATGGTAATCTTCAGCAAAAGGGCTGCAACTTTAAAAGACTTGAAGCAGGGTCTAAAATGACATAAAAACAAACAAAGGCGCCTCTAAGTGCAGAAGATAAACAATTTTAATACCCCAACTGGGTTAAAAACACTTACAAAATAGGAGTGGTTAACAGGCACATCGTGGGTGAGGCTGCATTGGAAGGGGTCACGATCAGAGGAAGCCTTCAGGAGGATGGATGTAGTCACTGTCGGCAGCGGTGTAAAACACAGGGAACAGCTGTGAAGCCGGCGTCGTCAGCGTGTGAAGGCTGCGAACCCGGAAGTGATGTCATCCGCTGAGCGGCTCTGTGACCAGCCTGAACCGCAAACGAAAGGCCAGAGAGGGGATGTGATGTCATCAATGAGGGACGCGTTTCGGAACCGTCATTCGAATGACGACGCCGGCTTCACAGCTTCACAGCTGTTCCCTGTGTTTTACACCGCTGCTGACAGTGACTACATCCATCCTCCTGAAGGCTTCCTCTGATTGTGACCCCTTCCAATGCAGCCTCACCCACGATGTGCCTGTTAACCACTCCTATTTTGTAAGTGTTTTTAACCCAGTTGGGGTATTAAAATTGTTTATCTTCTGCACTTAGAGGCGCCTTTGTTTGTTTTTATATCCTATGGTAGGGGCAGGAGGGGGTGTATTTTTTTTTTTTGAAGCACCTGATTAGAGCCAGAGGCTCTAATAGGCTTCAAAAAAGGGTGGGGCGCAGAGAGTATGCTACAATGATCAGTTACATTTTTAACACTGTTTTCACTTGTGAATACTACTTGTGTAGCTAGACCACAGAAGTCCATCATTTCTGCTACATCACTACATCACTTGCTATTTTCACACCGCATTGCCTCCCCGCCAATCTGGAGGCAGGTCGTTGAGACCTGTTTCCTGATTGGCCAAAGCACCAGGCGTCCCTATTGGATGCCCATCGCTTTGGCGGAAGTAGGACAGAGTGGAGGAAGCTGACTGGAGAGGAGACGCAGGAGAAGAGGACACCTGTGACCCGGTAAGCGCCGGACCTCCTGCATGGGAATCCATCCGCGATCCATCCGTGGGGGGGGGGGGGGGGGTTGTGCTGTGATCCATCCTGGGGGGTGCTGTGAGCGGGGTGTCCCTCGATCCATCTGCATACAATTTGGTAAACATCTTGCATCATGTATCAAACTTCTGTAAAACCATGTTGTGTATCACCAGCTTAGATGCAGCAAAATAAAAGCTATCACCACTAGCTCATGTTCATTGTTAAATAAATGATAAAAAAAAAAGAGATACCGTAAAGAACAAATTCAGTCTGCAATGGGATCAGGGAAAAAAATTGTCTAAAAACCAATTGAATCCAGCAGCTGTCGTTGCTGACTACCTTCTGAAAATGTTAGCCGTCTGGCCATCTTTGATTGTAATAGTTTTAACCCACAAGCATGAAACAAGTAAAGTCAGAACTCTTATGCCCCGTACACACGGTTGGATTTTCCGATGGAAAATGTGTGACAGGACCTTGTTGTCGGAAATTCTGACCGTGTGTGGGATCCATCACACATTTTCCATCGGAATTTCCGACGCACAAATTTTGAGAGCAGGATATAACATTTTCCGACAACAAAATCCGTTGTCGGAAATTCCGATCGTGTGTACACAAATCCGACGCACAAAGTGCCACGCATGCTCAGAATAAATAAAGAAACAGAAGCTATTGGCTACTGCCCCGTTTATAGTCCCGATGTATGTGTTTTACTCCACCGCGTTCAGGACGATCGGATTTTCCGACAACTTTGTGTGATCGTGTGTATGCAAGACAAGTTTGAGCCAACATCCGTCGGAAAAAATCCATGGATTTTGATGTCGGAATGTCCGATCAATGTCCGACCGTGTGTAAAGGGGCATTACTCTATATACGGTACTTGCTAAGCCAAAGATTCATAAGGACTGCCGGGCAGCTAGAAGTTTGAGGAGGAGAGGTCGATGATGGCAGCCCATATATTTCGGTTTCCTTTTATGAAAACTGGCAGTAGACTGTTCCAGCAAGCTCAGCTCTTTCCCTGCTCATCTACGAGCTCCCAATTTTCAGGCATTTTTTTTTGACAATGGGCAGCATGACCCTAGTCACAAATCATGCCTAAAAGAACACGTTAACTTGGCGACTTATAACTGCTGACGTCAATTAACCACCTCTATCTAAATCTTAGACAGTTGCTGGAATCCATAGCTGATTGGCGACAATACAACGCAAGGCAATTTTTCCTTCTCCGGGAGCTAGATACACATTTTATCAGTCGAGCCCTTTGATCACCGGGCCCACACAATCCTTATTTAGGGCTCGCTAATTATCCGGGATAAAACGACAACAGAACGTCAAAGTGGAAGGCAGGAGCGATTTGGAGGCATCGCACAGAAATGAAGCCCGATGTCAGATGTCTGTTAGCTGATGATGGGAAATAAGATGTAAGGGTGTTTTGAACGGCAGACGGAAGTTATTCAGCCATGTCACATCACAGCCATTTGCGGAGCAGGCGGAACTGACAAACCCTTCTGCGTGACGCCTGTCATGTCTTTGCCATCTGTCACCGGTAAGTAACCTCCGCCGACGCTTTTAAGTCCCAAGACGGAAAAAAAAAAAAAAAGAACTCAGGAAAACACATGGGGAAAAGTTCAAGGTCATGTAGAGGGTCTGCATGCTGATGGTGGACTCTTCCCTGGAAGGAACGCGTTTATATACACGTACTTAAACTGTGTCACTGTCAGGTTAATGGCTACTTTGCAGTCTCACTGGACCTGTAAGGATTTCCTTTCACTCTTGGAAGGCTTTCGGCGGTTTGGATTAGCTCTATAGAGGTGTAGGATCAGGGTGGAAAAAAAATCAATGACTTTCTTTTTTAAAAATCTGTTTTTTTTTTTGTAATTTGAATCAAATTTATTTAAATAAAATACTTTTGGAGTAAAAATAGTAAAGATAGTTTTTTATTTAAGATACATTAATATTTTAGTTTATTCAGCATTTACATTTTTAGTAAACTCATTCAAGGAATCCAAGCTCTGCAAGCTGAGATAACATGCACTGCATTGATGCATCACACAATTTCACAGTAACTATGAGATAAAACAAAGTTCAGGAACATTACTTTATCCCGTTGTTTTGCAAATCTATGTACACTACAAACTGTATGACTGAATCAGTTCTGATATCGCTGTTTTACTAACCTGGCAGCTTATTATTCTAAATAGGAAACCTTCATTTTGTTTGCAAATATTAAAAATTCTTACTACCAGCAAGAATAAGTCCTTACATTTAAAGAGCACCTGTCATTTCAGATCCATCATGGCAGCGCCCGTTAGCGGGCATCCACTCACCTGCTGCGACGTCCCTCACCTTGTAAATGGGAGTGTCGGTGAGTCAACAGCGGGTCAGAGATGAAAGTTGCTCTTTAAAAATTATGATTTAAATTGAGTTGATTTAAATTAAGCCTTTTTACTAGTGATTTAAATCAACTTGATTTAAATCAAATCCACCATGTGTAGGATTCTATACGAAATTTCATCATTAACCGCTTGCCGACCGGCTCACGTCGCTATACGTCGGCAGAAGGGCACGTACAGACATACGTTGCCCCTTAAGAAGCGGTTTGCGGGCGCGCGCGCCCGCTGCAAGCTCCGTGAGTGTGATCGCGGGTCCCGCGGACCCGATGTCCGCGGGGATGCCCGCGATCGTCCCACAGAGAGGAAGAACGGGGAAATGCTGATGTAAACAAGCATTTCCCTGTTCTGCCTAGTGACAGGACACTGATCACAGCTCTCTTTAATCGGGAGCGGTGATCAGTGTCGTGTCACACGTAGCCCCTTCCCCCCACAGTTAGAATCATTCCTTAGGACACACTTAACCCCTTCCCTGCCCCCTAGTGGTTAACCCCTTCACTGCCAGTCACATTTACACAGTAATCAATGCATTTTTAATCGCACTGATCGCTGTATAAATGTGAATGGTCCCAAAATAGCGCCAAAAGTGTGCGATCTGTCCGCCATACTGTCACAGTCACAATAAGATTCGCTGATCGCTGCCATTACTAGTAAAAAAAAAAATTAATAAAAATGCCATAAAACTATCCCCTATTTTGTAAACGCTATAACTTTTGGGCAAATCAATCAATAAATACTTATTGTGATTTTTTTTTACCAAAAATATGTAGAAGAATACATATCAGCCTAAACTGAGGAAAAAAAAAAATGTTTTTTTATATATTTTTTGGGGATATTTATTATAGCAAAAAAGTAAAAAATAATGTGTTTTTTTCAAAATTGTCGCTATTTTTTTGTTCATAGCGCAAAAAATAAAAACCGCAGAGGTGATCAAATACCACCAAAAGAAAGCTCTATTTGTGGGGATAAAAGGACGTCAATTTTGTTTGGGACCCATTTTGCACGAACGCGCGTTGTCAGTTAAAGCGACGCAGTCCTGAATCGCAAAAAGTGCTCTGGTCTTTGGCCAGCCAAATGGTCCGGGACTTAAGTGGTTAAAAATGTGTCTTTTTTTTATTGCTAACAAAAGTTGGTTCCCCTGACTTAGAGGCTGCAAGTTTTCGCAGGCTCACTTAATGGCAGGAAATGGTTGTCTTTGCAATCAAAAGTCCCTCAACCAAAAACACTACGGAAAGGAAATACATGTATGGGTTCCAATTCCCTGTTTCTTTTCCAAAAAATAATTAAAATTAACAAGTCAAAAGTATTATCAGATCATGTTATTAATGGATCAACATAGATCAGTTAAACGTGTTGAACTAGAACACTAACCCTATCATATAATGAAAACTCTAGGCCCCTTTTACACTTGTGCGACTTGTCCTGCGACTTGGGGCTGCAAAGTCGCATGACAAGTCGTTCCCCATCATTTCCAATGATAACCATTCATATATGTGCGGCTTCAACTTCAGAGTAGTCCCTGTACTACTTTGGTCCGACTTTCATGCAAGTTGAGGTCCATAGACCTCAAGTTTACACAGGCATTCCCTGAAATCGCGTCAAAATCGCGCAACTTTTAAGTCGCGGCAGTGTGAAAGGGACCTAACTGATTAAACTGATCTCTCGGGATTCCCCTTTTGGATGAGGCCTCGCTTTAACATTTAATTAACCTACTTATTAATGTAACCCAGAAGTACTTATCTAATGGACACTCCACAGCACTATTTGCTAAGGATTAGGCCATATAGGGGGCAATAATGAGAACTTGCAATTGTCTGAAGTACTCCTTATCATACAATATCTTCCTAATTCATTGAGAAGTGGTCGCCATACTGAACACCTATTGTAAGCATTATTTATCTCCAGTCTGTGTAATGCTATACAAGAGACACTTGTACACCAGGAGAGTTTTAGGTACTCATTCTAGCTGAAGTGGAACTTCAAAGACAAGCAAAAGTATGAGAGAACGAGCAAGAAACAGAACGAAGGAGGGAAGTACAGAAAGAAGGAAATGGGAAGGATAGAAGGCAGGATAGAAATAGAATGTGAAGGAAGTAAAGAGGAAAGGGAGGAAAGAAAATACAAAAGTAAGAAAAGAAAGTAAAGTGAGTGACAGAGGGGAGTACAGAAAAAAGGAATGTGTGAGGAGAACACCGGCCATAACGCGGTGAAGGCTCAAGGCGCATGCGCAGGCAGCAGGCAGGTGCTCTTTTTGCTGGGCACAGCCTTGCGCATATGCTTGCGCCCGTGCATCCGCCGCTGATACTAAATGGATGCCAAATGGACTATTTAAGTGCAGCAGTTGTACTAGTCAGAGCTGTCTGACCTTTACCTCTCCCTGTGTTCCTGCGCCTTTTCCCTGTATCTGACTCCTGTGATTGTCCCGGCTTATCCTGACCCCACTTGAACACTATCTGCCCTGACCCTGGCTTGTCTATGGACTCTGCTTGCTCTCTGCTCATCTGCCTGCTCCAGTGTTGCTGACCTCTCCCTGTATCCTGACCAGTCTCTTGCCTGCTGTATCTGACTGTCTGTTGCTCACCTGGCTCGTCTAACCATGCATCCTGTTATCCATCTGCCTGGCACTGTAAGCTACTTTACCTGATCCTTATTGGTCCTCCACCTGCCACGTGCCTCCAGCCTACTCTGCACCTGTGACCAGTCATCTGCCAGCCAAGCACCTGCCAGCCTGCTGTTTGCCAAGTTCTGGGTCCGCTGCTCCTGCGGTCTTCTGCTGCCACCTGATCCACTTCCTGGTGAAGCGCCTACTACTTACCTGTGCAGTCAGCTGGACACTCCACAGGCACACGTACCTTGCCGTGCTCTCGTGGTCACTGTCCCACTAACAGTGGTCCTTGAGCTGGGGCTGTAAGGGATACCTCCCTCTACAAGTCAAGTTCTGCTATAAGGTACGTGACAGAATGGAAGGGAAGAAAAGTACAGAAGGAAGGAGAAAGGGAAGGAAGGAGGAAAGGAAAGACAGAAGAAAGAAAAGAGAATGGGGGAGGGGAGTACGGAAAAAAAGGAAGAATGGGAAGGAGAAGGGAAAAGACTATAGAAGGAGGAGAGAAGTACAGAAAGAAGGAGAATGGGAGGGAAGAAAGGAAGGAAGGAAGGAAGGAAGGAAGGAAGGAAGGAAGGAAGGAAGGAAGGAAGGAAGGAAGGAAGGAAGAACACAAATACATCCAACTGTATAAGATTTAAATAAAATACAAGAAGTGGGCATGGCATGCTCAGCCTTGTAGTTCTGGATCTAGAGAGTCGCACGTTCTCCCTCCCTGATGCATTAAAAAAAACAGTCAACGGCAAAAGAGCTCTATAGAAGTGAGAGTGACGGGAAAGCAGGTTAGAGGATTGGAGAAATGAGAAGGAATGAGTGATGGGGATAAGGACAGGGATAATGGAATAAGGCAGAGAGAAGAGATCAGGTATAGATAGGAGAGGGAGGGCGGCTGAAACCTGATGAGAAGGAGAAGCACCATGGAGAGGGATAAAGAAAAGGATGGAGTGTAGGACAGTAAGATGGGGGGGAGAGATAGATGGAGGGGGCAAGAGAGCGGCAAGGAGAAAATGAGAGGGAAATACAGGGAGAGAGAATGTGGATGATTTTAACACAGAATCCAGCTGAGGGACTGAGTCATCAGAATTAATTTTAGAA
The DNA here is from genome assembly GCA_037952835.1 of Lithobates septentrionalis. Lineage (NCBI taxonomy): Eukaryota > Metazoa > Chordata > Amphibia > Anura > Ranidae > Lithobates > Lithobates septentrionalis. The sequence continues at coordinate 2,511,833 of JBBDGP010000034.1, read as the reverse complement.
CCATCAACTAAAGAAAAAAAAAAATATCTATACATTTCCCTTCTGCTTCGTCTATTCATGCCCTTTACAGAGGAATTTGCTGCTATATTGTTTTTAAATCACATAGCATACATAGCACTGCCATTAGAAGCTGTATCATCCAGTGTCCAGCTGCTCAAGACATAACTGATGATCCCGGAGGGCAATAAACCCAAGAGACCAGGCAGTCAATGGGCCTGAAAAAAAACCCCACTGTTGATGCATAACTTTTTTCGACCATTGCCAGTGGAGGCCAGTAGTGGCATCAGGGGTGGAGTTTTCTCTCCCCATCAAGCTCCTCCTTCCTGCCAGAGCAGCACTCCTGCGTCAGGTTTCAGAATACAGAAGCCTGGTCAGATAAAGACTTTATAGGGTTTGTGTGATGGAACGCCTGGCACCCAGCCTGGGTGCTTCCACCAAACAGTGCCTCCTGCTCTACAAACCCTTCCAGCAGACTGAGAGCTAATACCAGCCCTTTTACCCAAAGCATCATACACAGACAAGATGTTGGGATAGGAATGACTGTTTATTGAACAGAAATACGGGTTTATATACACTTCAAAAGTAGGTCAGCCATCACATGAACAATAAAACCAAATATTTAACCAGAACATTGCATAATAGTTAGATAACAAGCTAAAGTTGACACAAGGCTATCCCATCATAGGAACCTCCAAGAGTTAGCCGAATTAGCCAATATATAGAAACAATAGGTGACTCAATTAACAATGGGAAGTCACACCCAGGAGACACACAATGGGAAAGACACACATAACAAAACAGTGATCCCACCCCACCTCAGACTGGCCGGCACCAGTCTACAACAGTCTGTGAGACAAACTCATACAATGTTACAGTGGTCTGAAAAGGTGGAATTAAATTTATCGTCATAGATTTGAGGGATATTGTTGATAAATATTTCTGTCCCAAGTGGAGAAGCTTCTCCAACTCAATCTGCAAGCGGGCCACCATATTCCCTCTGACCATTATCCTGTACAGGATTAATATTACACCTTTCTGTCCACTCTAGAAGGGAAGCTTTGTTGTCCTTATTCAGAGAAGTAATCCAAGCCCCAATCTGCCCCAATCTTTAAGCTCCGTTCTCAGTGCTGCCCCAATCAGCATTGTCCTCAGTGCTGCCCCAATCAGCATTGTCCTCAGTGCTGCCCCAATCAGCATTGTCCTCAGTGCTGCCCCAATCAGCATTGTCCTCAGTGCTGCCCCAATCAGCATTGTCCTCAGTGCTGCCCCAATCAGCATTGTCCTCAGTGCTGCCCCATTAAGCATTGTCCTCAGTGCTGCCCCATTAAGCACTGTCCTCAGTGCTGCCCCATTAAGCACTGTCCTCAGTGCTGCCCCATTAAGCATTGTCCTCAGTGCTGCCCCAATCAGCATCGTCCTCAATGCTGCCCCAATCTTTTTTCCGATACATGGATCGGAATTTGGCCAGTCCTGCAGGGACCAGCCGAAACTCGATCCATGTTTGGGCAGGCTGATTGTACCCAAGTTGATTCATCGATTGACTTGGGTACAACCAGCCGGTCGGATTTTTTACATGCAATTACTGCCGGTGGCTATAGCTGCTAGCAGTAATCATTGTGATCTGCCAGCCTGGAAGGCTTCCCACGCCCCCCTGCCGGCAGAACACAATAGCGTTGCGAGAGGGATTCCCCCATCAACACTGAATGTGTTGAATTGCTTAGTGACCTGAAAAATTACTGGGGCCTTAGGCCTCATGTACACTGCTGCTGGTAAACGGACGTTTAGGAGCAGTTGGGCATTTTTTTTCAGCTTCCCCTGAACTCTCCTCTATGTTATCTTATCAGTACATGTACACAGGGTCGTTTATAGTCATTTCTAGGCAGTTGGGTTTAGATCTCATGCACACGAGACGCCGGTGCAAACTCTGCTGAACACGTTTTTAAAAGCTGAAACAGGCGTTCAGAAACGCCCGTTTTGCCGCGTTTGCATGCCGCGTTTAGCCGCGTTTTACCGCGTTTGCATCTAGAAGCGTCTGCAGAGCAGAGAATGACATTTTGTGACCCAACTTTGGGGCCCCGTATATCGGGGCCACTTGGTGCTAGGAACCCCAAATTTGGTGTGCTAACACAGTGGAACTAGCACTACAACATATCTATTTGGGGTTCCTAGCACCAAGTGGCCCCGAGATACGTGGCCCCAAAGTCGGGTCGCAAAATGTCAAGCACTTCTGCAGCAGAGAATGACATTTTCCGACCTATTAGGGCCCCATATCTTGGGGTTACTTAGTGCTAGGAACCCCAAATTTGGATATGTTATAGTGTTAGTCCCACTGTGGTAGCACACTAAATTTGGGGTTCTTAGCACCAAGTGGCTCCGAGATATGGGGCCCCAAATTCGGGTCACAAAATGTCAAGCACTTTTCTGCAGCAGAAAATGACATTTTGTGACCTGATTTTGGGGCCCCATATTTTAAGGCCACTTGGTGCTAGAAACCCCGAATTTGAATATGTTATAGTGTTAGTTCCACCATGTTAGCACTTTAAATTTGGGGTTCCTAGCACCAAGTGGCCCCGAGATATGGGGTCCCAAATTCGGGTCATAAAATGTTCCTTTAAAAACACTTTTACCGGCGTTTAGCCGCGTTTGGCGTCTAACACGTGGAAAACTTTTGCGTCTGAACCCATTTTTTTGCTTCTGGAAAAAGGAGGTTAAACGGAACTGCCTAGAAAACGCCAAAAAACGAGACTGTGTACATGGACACATAGGATAACATTGAATGGGTTCAGGGTCAGTTGAAAAAAGTGTCCAACTGCCTCTGAACGCGCGTTTAACAGCGTCTCGTGTGCATGAGGCCTTAGAAGCTTGTTTTGGAAAGCAAAAAAAATGGGTTCAGACGGATGTTCAGAGGCAATTTAAACGCCAAATGCCTGTAACAGCTTGTAAACGCTGCTAAACGCGGCAACTCGCGTTTAGCAGCGTTTCGTTTACAGGCGTTTTTCATTTTAACAAAAATAAAAATGCGACTAAACGCGGCATGTAAACATGGCTGAACACCTGTTTTTAGACACCCGTTTCTAGCTGTCAAGTTCAATCGTTCAGGAGAGGTTGAACAACGTCCCATGTACATGAAGCCCAACTGTGATGATACTGCTCCTGTTTTTTTAAATATTCCATTGTGAGCTTTAAAAAAGTAGTTTGTGCTACTGTTGCACACAGCCCCGCGTCTAAATCTGCCAGTTCTGGACTCCCGACACTGAGATCAAATGCAATGTCTAAAGAGAAGAGAGTAAGAGAAGTTATAAGCGAAGGTAACTGCCGCCACTGGTTTATCAGTTGAGAACATTAAGGATCAGAACATGCCTTCTAAATTTTCAGATGCATTGTTCCCTAAAGGACGGTTGACTGGCAGCCTTCAGTAAACCGCTGAATACGGCAAATGTCATCTTAAGTCTATGGCTACCTTTTATGTAACTTTGGACAATCTGTAGTTGAATTCAGCAGAAAAGCACACAAGCTGGCAGTAAACCGCGGTTCTTTAGGGCACAATAGACAGGCAGACAGAGAAATAAAAGCTCTATGAAAAGATGCCAGTCTGTGCTGTCCCCACCCTTCCCTGCTCAGTACTTTCCAACACACAAAACAAAATCTTCATTGAGCTATGTCAGTGCTTGGGCACTTCACCACCATCACAGAATGTCTCTTTATCAGCAAAAATATCGCTCAATTGAAATCTGCATAGCAAAGTACCTAAAAGCAGTCATTATTCATTACTATATACAACATATACAGTGCCTTGAAAAAGTATTCACACCCCTTGAAATTTTCCACATTTTGTCATGTTACAACCAAAAACGTCAATGTATTTTATTGGGATTTTATGTGATAGACCAACACAAAGTGGCACATAATTGTGAAGTGGAAGGAAAATGATAAATGGTTTTTAAATTTTTTTACAAATAAATATCTGAAAAGTGTGGAATGCATTTGTATTCAGCCCACTTTACTCTGATACCCCTCACTAAAATCTAATGGAACCAATTGGCTTCAGAAGTCACCTAATTAATAAACAGAGACTACCTGTGTAAGCCCTCAGAGGTTTGTTAGAGAACCTTAGTGAACAAATAACATTATGAAGGCCATGGAACTCACCACACAGGTCAGGGATAACGTTGTGGAGAAGTTTAAAGCAGGGTTAGGTTATAAAAAAATATCCCAAGCTTTGAACATCTCACGGATCACTGTTCAATCCATCATCCGAAAATGGAAACAGTATGGCACAACTGCAAACCTAGCAAGACATGGGCGTCCACTTAAACTGACAGGCCGGGGCAAGGAGAGCATTAATCAGTGAAGCAGCCAAGAAGCTCATGGTAACTCTGGAGGTGCTGCAGAGATCCACAGCTTAGGTGGGAGAAATCTGACAGGACAACTATTAGTCTATTAGACTTTTTCTGAGCCTCTCCCATCCTCTGGAACTCCCTACCCCAATCTGTCCAAGTATCTCCTACTCTGCTGGCTTTTAGACAATCCCTGAAAACCCTCCTCTTCAGAGAAGCCTATCCGGCCCCCACCTAACCTAACAACTGTACTTTTACTTTCTCCATCAGATCATCCCCACAGCTATTACCTTTTGTATCACTTGACCCTCCCTCCTAGATTGAAAGCTCTAATGAGCAGGGCCCTCTGATTCCTCCTGTATTGAATTGTATTGTAACTGTACTGTCTGCCCTCATGTTGTAAAGCGCTGTGCAAACTGTTGGCGCTATATAAATCCTGTATAATAATAATAATAGTCGTGCACTCCATAAATCCGGCCTGTATGGAAGAGTGTACTATCAAAGGAAAGGACCGGGGGGAAGCACAAGGGAGTGATCTCCCTCGGTCCAAAAAGTGGTTACCATGGATATGGTGGGCAATAAAGGGAGGGAAAAGGATGTATGTAAAAATATATAAAGGTTTATTGGAAAAATAACAGGTGCTATACCATCGACAATAGATCACATATATGGAGCTGATCCACCTGACACAATTTAATGGGCCCGTCCAGTGCAATCAGCACGGGGCGCGCCCATCAACCTTCAACACACAGACATACAACATATACACATATAGACATATGAAATAAAACATAGAGTGCAGGCGCCTTTATACCCACAGATGCATTAGGTCCCTATGGCCAATCGCCAGATCAAAAAGGAAAATAATGTTTGTATGGAATATAATAATAGAGGGACCTAATGCATGTGTGGTCCCCCGGGGAGATGGGGAAAGTGGAGTGGATATATACAATTGGTTGCCTAACTCAAAACCTCGCTAGATATCATCTACGTTGGCTGTATGGATACTGCAGCTAAATTGGTGGGTCAGGGGGACTCATACATTGTGTTGCATGCGCATGCTTAAATCATGAATTTTGCTGAGAGTCCATTCCTGTAGTTAGTGGGGATGAATATATAGCTGAGAGTCTCTATAGAGTTTAGGGGATATAGAAGCCGCACAGTGTAATGAATGCTGTTTGTACCAGGAACAGATCACATGACCACTCAGAATGGCTCGATATCTCTCAGGACTGCCAGTGTATGAGGATATGCTGGAAGTCTATACAGAGCTGAATGTCACTGTGCTCTTCTGTCCACATTGGTCAGGGCCATATCATTTCAGTTATTAAGAGTTCAGAGTCACCACTGCATATAGGAGTTAAAGGGGTTACATTACCACCTCTCTGTCGTACGAGCATTAGCTGTGTCTAATGTCCTGCAGCTGCTCCACCGCTCCGTGGCCTCTGCGCTGCCAGTGCCGACCGTGATATGCTCTATTCACCAGGCGTTCAGGTACATAGTAATCCTTTCACTCGCTGGAGCACATTACAACTGTGCTTGTGTGGTGGGTTCTTTCCCCGTATGTGTGGCGGTCAAACTATTCATGTTTCCACTGAAAGGGAATCCCGTCTCCTGATCACCGCGGGAGATAGCTTCGGCGTCTGCACTAAGTGCAGACGCCGAAGCTATCTCCCGCGGTGATCAGGAGACGGGATTCCCTTTCAGTGGAAACATGAATAGTTTGACCGCCACACATACGGGGAAAGAACCCACCACACAAGCACAGTTGTAATGTGCTCCAGCGAGTGAAAGGATTACTATGTACCTGAACGCCTGGTGAATAGAGCATATCACGGTCGGCACTGGCAGCGCAGAGGCCACGGAGCGGTGGAGCAGCTGCAGGACATTAGACACAGCTAATGCTCGTACGACAGAGAGGTGGTAATGTAACCCCTTTAACTCCTATATGCAGTGGTGACTCTGAACTCTTAATAACTGAAATGATATGGCCCTGACCAATGTGGACAGAAGAGCACAGTGACATTCAGCTCTGTATAGACTTCCAGCATATCCTCATACACTGGCAGTCCTGAGAGATATCGAGCCATTCTGAGTGGTCATGTGATCTGTTCCTGGTACAAACAGCATTCATTACACTGTGCGGCTTCTATATCCCCTAAACTCTATAGAGACTCTCAGCTATATATTCATCCCCACTAACTACAGGAATGGACTCTCAGCAAAATTCATGATTTAAGCATGCGCATGCAACACAATGTATGAGTCCCCCTGACCCACCAATTTAGCTGCAGTATCCATACAGCCAACGTAGATGATATCTAGCGAGGTTTTGAGTTAGGCAACCAATTGTATATATCCACTCCACTTTCCCCATCTCCCCGGGGGACCACACATGCATTAGGTCCCTCTATTATTATATTCCATACAAACATTATTTTCCTTTTTGATCTGGCGATTGGCCATAGGGACCTAATGCATCTGTGGGTATAAAGGCGCCTGCACTCTATGTTTTATTTCATATGTCTATATGTGTATATGTTGTATGTCTGTGTGTTGAAGGTTGATGGGCGCGCCCCGTGCTGATTGCACTGGACGGGCCCATTAAATTGTGTCAGGTGGATCAGCTCCATATATGTGATCTATTGTCGATGGTATAGCACCTGTTATTTTTCCAATAAACCTTTATATATTTTTACATACATCCTTTTCCCTCCCTTTATTGCCCACCATATCCATGGTAACCACTTTTTGGACCGAGGGAGATCACTCCCTTGTGCTTCCCCCCGGTCCTTTCCTTTGATAGTATGTTTGTTTTGGGTTACGGATACGGCCTCTTACTCTGAGGAGAAGCATTGGGTGGAAAATTGTGACTTTGTGACTTTTTTAAAGGCAGGTACTTATAGGGTGGTCCCCTTTCCTCTTTTCTAGCCTGTATGGAAGAGTGGCAAGAAGAAAGCCATTGTTGAAAGAAAGACATAAGAAGTCTGTTTGCAGTTTGTGGGAAGCCATGTGGAGGACACAGCAAACATGTGGAAGAAGGTGCTCTGTTCACATGAGACCAAAATTGAACTTTTTTGGCCTAAAAGCAAAATGCTATGTGTAGCAGAAAATTAATACTGCACATCACCCTGAACACACCATCCCCACTGTGAAACATGGTGGTGGCAGCATCATGTTGTGGGGATGCTTTTCTTCAGCAGGGACAGAGAAGCTGGTCAGAGTTGATGGGAAGATGGATGGAGCCAAATACAGGGCAATCTTAGAAGAAAACCTGTTACAGCCTGTAAAAGACTTGAGACTGGGTCAGAGGTTCACCTTCCAGCAGGACAACGACCCTAAACATACAGCCAGAGCTACAATGGAATGGTTTAGATCAAAACATATTTATGTGTTAGTCAAAGTCCAGACCTAAATCCAATTGAGAATCTGTGGCAAGACTTGAAAATTGCTGTTCACAGACGCTCTCCATCCAATCTCACAGAGCTTGAGCTATTTTGCAAAGAAGAATGGACAAAAATGTCACTCTCTAGATGTGCAAAGCTGATAGAGACATACCCAAGAAGACTTGCAGCTGTAATTGCAGCAAAAGGTGATTCTACAAAGTATTGACTCAGGGGGGCTGAATATAAATGCACGCCACACTTTTCAGATATTTGTCAAAAAATTGAAAACCGTTTATCATTTTCATTCCACTTCACAATTATGTGCCACTTTGGGTTGATCTATCACATAAAATCCCAATAAAACACATTTTCGTTTTTGGTTGTAACATGACAAAATGTGAAAATTTTTTCAAGGGGTATGAATACTTTTTCAAGGATGACCCAATGTAACAGTACAAAATATTTGTGGCATTAACTATCGAGGTAAAGGCACGTTCACCTGTGGCTCATAACTTCACCATAGGGCTGCACATAATATTTAGTATATGTAATAATACAAAAGACTGCCATAGACTGTGAATACGACTCAGGAGATGGTCAAAGACGAAGGATGTGAAACACCAGTAGTTAGAGACTGAAGAAGCTTTCAGAGGCTGGGAACATTTACTTGAGACTGCTAGAGATAGAGATGCCATTACAAGCCAATGATGCCACCACCTTTACTAACTGCTAAGGTCTCAGGGCCCCAAAAAGAACCAAAGACGTGCATTCAAGACAAAACCAAAGAAATTCCAGGCTCAGCTTACCGACCAGCCTTCAACCAACCAAATCATCCTGTCTAACAGTATGCGTTAAAAACAGGGGTTTCGTTTGCACACATCTACAAATACATTCATAAGCTACAGAGCCCAGTCAAGGCACCCCAGTATCTTCTGTAGTCCTAACTCAAAATTTTGAGAGCCTCCACAGTGGAAGCACATACATTATAATTGATAGGTAAAAGGCAAATGAGCATTAAAAGGCACAGGGGAGCACTATACAAAAAGTACAAAAAAATAACCACTGCCCTCATCTATAACTGGCCTTTGCAGCACTGCTTCCACTGTGGAGGCTCTCAAAATTTAGAGTTAGGACTACAGAAAATACTGGGGTGCCTTGAAAATGCTCTGTAGCTTACGCATGTATTTGCAAATGTGCACAAACTAAACCCCTGTTTTTAACACATATTGTTAGACAGGATAATTTGATTGGTTGCAGGCTGGTCGATAAGTTGAGCTTGGAATTTCTTTGGTTTTGTCTTGCATGCATTGCCCTTCCATGTGCTCCTTGCTGCAAAGGCCAGTTATAGGTGAGGGCAGTGGCCATTTGTTTGTAAAGAGGTGCATTCGACACTCGGGCTGCAGTTTGAGCACCAGGGGAATAATGTCTAAGGCCATGTTCACACAGCTGCTGGATAAGCAAGAGTTCCAGTATACAAAGGTTATCGCCGCACTAGTTTAAGTCTCACCAGGTGTGAAGCTGATCTTACTCTCCAGAGATGAGAGGTTCCAGGTGCTGGCTCATGCTAGTGGAAGCTATGTGCAAACGAGAAAGTCCGGACAGCCGCACTCCAGGAAGTAATAATCCAAGTTTCTTTATTATAAAATCAGGAACACATCAGATACAGGACATCATGGACAGATGGTACAGATCATAGGCTAACGCGTTTCGCACTTGTCCAAGTGCTTACTCAGAGTTCCAGTATAGCATTGTTTTTCAGTAGGCTTCCATTTGGGATACAAACACTATTTCAAGAGCGTGCCAACTAAAATCAATGACCAGGAGAGTACAGTGCCAAAATGCTGGACAGGGTTCTCAATTCCAATTAGACCATCTAATGTTTTTTCTTAACCACTTCCCACCCGGCCACTGCACATAAACGGCCGAGTGGGCTATCTCTCCTTCTGAGTGGACGTTCAGAAACGATCCCGATGCGCTCGTGTCACCCGGACACGGCGCATCTCCGATCGGTAGGAGGGCTCTGGGATTGTCAGTGAGGAGAGGAGAGCGGATCGCTGCAGACGGCTGGTGATCAGTGAGTATAAGCTGTTTTTTACAGCTTTTTACTCACTGATCACCAGTCTAGTGTCACCACAATGTAAAAAAAACCCACAAAGTTAAAACACAATGTCCCCAAAACACGTTCCCAAAATACATGTCCCCAAAACACGTCCCCAAAACACATGTCCCCACATGGTAAAAACACCTGTCCCCCACGTATGTCCCAGTAAAATCACATGTCCCAATGATTATCTGCACACATATGTCCGTGATCACCTGCGCACATCTGTACATGATCATTTGCGCACATGTGTCCGTGATCACACAAACCAATTATTATACACTTAACGGGATTTTTTTAAACAAAAACATGTAGCAGAATACATTTTGGCTTAAATTTATGACAAAATTCGATTTTATTGGATTTTTATTAAAATAGAAAGAAGAAAATATTGTTCTTTTTCCAAATTTCCGCTCTTTTTTTCGCTTATATCGCAAAAAATAAAAAACGGAGTCATGAATAAATACCACCAAAAGAAAGCTCTATTTGTGTGAACAAAAAGATAAAAATTTCATTTGGATACAACATTGTATGACCGCGCAATTGTCATTGAAATTGTGAGAGTGCTGAAAGCTGAAAATTGGTCTGGGAAGGAAGGGGGCGAAAGTGCCCAGTATTGAAGTGGTTAAAACTGATGGGCTGCCCAGTTTGCAACATATGAGGTCATCTAAGCTGGGACAGGGTTCTCAATTCCAATTAGACCATCTAATGTTTTTCCTTAAAACTGATATGAGGTCATCTAAGCTGAGGGGTGTGAAAGACATGGGTGACCCTGTCAAGTGCAACTGTTCATATTGTTCACGGGTGAGAGAGTAAAAATGTGAACGCCCCATATACCCAACAAATGTGGACCTCTCACAGCTGCATCTTTTATCCTAGCAATTCAGGATCTGAGCTATTCTCCATTGGCAGTGAGCAGTAGTATACGGTATATGTGGGCTGAGATACAAAATAAACCTTTCATTGCAGATCATCTTTATGCATATGTACACTTTTTTTTTATTGCTCACACATAGTAAAGAAAACGACATTAGTCAATTGTATTTATTTTACAACAACTGACAAATGTAAAAACAGATGTTCTGTGTCTGTTAAACAATTTGCTTAAGTTCTAATGCATGCGCATTACCACCTCTGCAATTTCATCGTGGACAGCAATGATGTCAATGATGACAACAACGGCGATGCTGCAATGAGTCGTTCGAGGTGCTTTGAGTGGCACACACGCTTCAAGAGCGTAAGATCAATCACTGGAGAAAGATGAGCGATCAGGAAGACCTTCAACGAACTCGACCTTCAACGAACTCGACTGTTGTCGCTGTAAACTTGCCGAATCCTGTCAAAAGTCTCTATGGCAGATTTGCCCAGTTTCACACAGAATTTCACGTTTGCTCTTTGTTCTAACTTGATGTCCATGATGAAATAGTTGATGTGGTTACACACATGGTCAGAATAGCACCAGTTGCACAGCTCTGTACATAGGATGATGTCTTCGGCACACTGACTCAGTGTTTCTCAAATCCAGTCCTCAAGGGGCCCCAACAGGTCATGTTTTCAGGATTCCCCCCCCCCCCCCGGTCAAAAACCTGAAAACGTGACCTGTTGGGGCGCCTTGAGGACTGGATTTGAGAAACACTGCTCTGACTTATGAAGGTCGAGGCTTCCGGTGACTGTGCGTGTAGCTTTGTGCTGCCATCTGTTGGTGTGTTACAAATCTAGTCTCTAGCTTTTTGATACCACCTTGAATTCTCAGGTAACCAATTATGTTTATGGAGAAACCCGAAGATAGTTTAGCCTAAAGGCGGTCAGATTTTGCTTGTACATCCAACAGTCTTCCTTTTTTTCTTAAATTAGTTTAAAGAAGACTTATTAAAATCTAATCTTCAAATGAATCCAAAGGTCATGTTGGCACTATCCAATGACCTTAATTATTTTGAAAAATAAGAGTTCTTATTTCTTCTTAAGGATAAAAAACGACTTCTGATCTATCTTATATCACATAAAATTAAAAAAGATCACCAGGAGTATTGTGGGTCTTTCAAGTCTTTAAAGAATGTTGAAAGTCTATGGCTTACAATCACAAAGACCATGTAGCAGGTTGATCTGCAATGTGAAAGGATTAGAACAGCATAACCACTGAGCAGCGTTTGAAATGTCCAAGACAGGCTTGTATGTTAAAGGACAAGTGTACTTTTATCTAAACCTTTGCTTACCCCCCTCCACTTTTGTGTAAACCCCTCGCCATTTTTCACCCTAATGCATTCTATGCATTAAGGTGAAAAACCTTCTGTCACTCAGCAGCCCCTCCATGCCCCCCTTATACTTACCTGAGCCCTGTGTCCCATGACGGGAACAAGCACACCAGCTCCAGCCGGTGTATTGTGTCCTGATTGGATAGTTTGATAACAGTGCAGCCATTGGCTCCCGCTGCTGTCAATAAAATCCAATGACGGGGCGGAGCCAAATCCTGCTGTCTATGTCTACAGGCGCAACAGCAGAACACAGGAGCGCGCCTGCACGGGTGTCCCGTCGGAGAGCGCTTCTCTGGCGGGACACTCGAGAAGAGGAGGAGCCAGGAGCACCGTGGAGGGACCCCAGAAGAGGAGGATTAGGGCCACTCTGTGCAAAACCAACTACACAGAGGAGGCAAGTATGACATGTTTGTTTAAAAGAAAAACAAAAAAAAGCTGAACCTTTACAATCACTTTAAATTACGCTTGACTCATACCTGTATCGACTTACTTTCAAGAGCCATAGATTCCTACAAGTTTACAGTATGTCTGATGAAAACCTTCTCAGGGGTCTCCCCTGGGCTTGAAAGCACCATATATAGAGACTCTGTATATGGCTCCATTTAAGCCTATAGAGATTCAATGCACAGGTGCAGCCAGCACTGAAGAGATTCCATTGAACAGGAGGAAGTCAAAGCTCTGGAACTAAAGTAATAAGCAGCTGGGGGAGTGGGGTGGGGAGGTAGAATTTAGGTCTGGCGTGTGGCTTAGCGTATGTTTAGATAGAAGTACTTTAAAGGTGTTAGATCCAGTAGCTGCCCACTGCTGTTTGTTGATACCTCCACTCTACTGTGCTGCTACTGTCTTTGTATCTCTGCTTCCTCCACCACTCTTGCTGCATGTTGTCTTTCCTCTACTGTTGTCTCTGGGTCTGGGTCTCCTTCTCTTCTGCATCTACTGATGATTTGTTACCTTTCACCAGTCATCAGTTGACCATTTATCAGTTTAATAGATCGCCATCCATCATGAGGAAGCAAAGCCCTGCTTCTCTAAGAAGATGTGAGACACAGGAACATGATGTAAGTCAGCTCTGGTGAAAAGATCAGCTGCAGGTGCCTACAGGAAATGCTGGTGACTAGCCCTGGATCTTCCATTAGACCAGTTTTAGGAGCAACTTCCACAGTGTAGGTCTTCTTTAAGTCGGAGATAGAGCCTGCATATGCACCATAAAAATATGGCTGCCCCACATATAATTACAAACTAAGCATAAAAACAAGCGACCAGGAACAGACAGAGGACTTAAAGCGGGGGTCCACCCACACCGCCAAAAAAAAATAAAAATATTAAAAGCCAGCAGCTACAAATACTGCAGCTGCTGACTTTTAATACATGGCCACTTACCTGTCCCAGGGTCCAGCGATGTCGGCAGGGGACGCCGAGAACCCGCTCGGTTCTCGGCAGCTACCGCCGCCATCGTAGGTGAGGGAATCAGGAAGTGAAGCGTTGCGGCTTCACTTCCCGGTTCCCTACTGCGCATGCGCGAGATGCGCTGCGCGTCCCAAGTGGTCCTCGCTCTCTCCTGGGAGCTGTGTGTTCCCAGCAGACAGTGCGGTGGGGACGGGAAGAGGCATAGACACCCATGGGAGTCTATGCCGGAAGTGGGTGCAAATACCTGTCTTAGACAGGTATCTGCACCCCCCTCCCCCCTGAAAGGTGCCAAATGTGACACCGGAGGGGGGGAGGGTTCCGAAAAGCGGAAGTTCCATTTTTGTGTGGAACTCCGCTTTAACTACATGTGTGGTACATAATATTTCATCTGTTTTCTTAAAGTGGTGTTCCGGACGAAATTACACTTTTTAAATAAAAATACCCCTATAATACACAAGCTTAATGTGTTCTAGTAAAGTTAATCTGTAAACTAAGGTCCGTTTTGTTAGGTTATTACAGCATTTTGCAAGTTTATAAACTAGCAGCAAACTGTGGCCATCTTAAGTGTGGGCATCTGAAGCCAGACTGTATTTCTTCCTGGATTTCAACCTTGCAGATCTCGCACATGCTCAGTGCTGCACAAGCAGTGTAATAGGTTGTAATGTATTTTTCATAAAATTGATTGCTTCCACATGCTTATCTAAAGCAAAAAGTCTATGGGGTTGATTTACTAAAGGCAAATAGACTGTGCACTTTGCAAAGGGCAGTTACACACCGCAAGAGCAGTTGCTCCAGAGATGAGTAAATGAGGTAAAGCTTCACTTTGCAAAGAGTACCCAATCACCTGCAAGGAAACTAAAAAAAAAAAAAAACAACTGCATTTTTGCTGGCATATGATTGGATGATGGAAGTCAGCAGAGCTTCCCCTCATTTACTAAGGTCTGGAGCAACTGCTCTTGCACTATGCAACTGCACTTTGCAAAGTGCACAGTCTATTTGCCTCTAGTAAATCAACCCCTATAGTACCTCTTGTAAGCATTTAGCACACAGCGAGGAGCACGGCAAAAGCCAGTCAGTCCTGGATGAAGCCTACAGGAATTACTGGTGACTGGCCCTAGACCCTCCATATTTGGAGCAGCTTCTGCAGTGTAGGTCTTCTTTAAATAGAAGGTAGAGCCTGCATATATAACATAGAAATTTGTCTGCCACAGTCTACATAAATAATTACAAACTAAGTACTAAAACAAGGTTTATAAAGCATTTTATGCAAAGTTGGTCAGTTTCAAATGTATATCTAAAACAAAAAGAATATAGTGCTTCTAAATTTCATTGAGGATTGCAGGCACCAGCCAATTGTTCCCTGCATTATTGAGGCTCGTACCCCCCTCCCAAAAAACAAGATTCCGAATTGTATGCGACTTTATTATTTTCAAAACAGCATTGACAGCAGTAAGATCTACTAATATTATTTTTTTATTCCAGTTTTTTATGGGCATATTTCTCTTCTGGATCCCTGATGTGCACTATAAAAAAAATATGTAAAGAGAGAAAAATGCTAAAAGCCCATAAAAAAGGAACAAAAATTACTCCCACTGGTAAAATAAAAACAGCAACTGAAAATCTGATTCTCCGTCAGTCACTACGGATGACATTAACTCCTTCGCTCCCTGAGGGAAGAGATTTTACAATCATCCATCTCCATCTGACTTATCGCCAGCACAGGACCTTTGAATGTCGAGGGAAGGTCACAGTGGAAGATGCCCCTAAGCCGTCTTACGGTGATGAAGATGAAAGGCGAGAAAGTGACGTCTGATCACTTACCCCGAGACAAATGTTGCTGCCTATCTTAATTATGTGTAATAACCAGGTTTGTGCGGATTCTACACTTATTTGTGCAAATCCTCAAGTGGCTATTACTGAGTGTGTGTCTGTAAAATAAAGTTATTAAAATCAACGATTTCCCAGAATCATGGGGGAGGGGAGTAATAATCTGAGCAAGAACACAAAAAAAGCAGAGAAAAAATATACAGAGACCCTGGTGGCATGCGCTATAAAAGATAGAAGCTTCAACCAGACAAGAAGACATATGCTCATTCATACATGAGTTACGCATGTGCAGTAAAGGTGTCTGACATCCAATTTGGTAGATATAGCAGTACAATGGAGGCCAGTGGCATTGCAAGGGGGTGGCTATTAAGGCTAGAACCCCGAATCTGGGGCCCATAGCCCCGAGTCTCTTGCCGCAGGGGTCCCTGCCTAACCAGCGGGCCATGGCCTCTCTGCAACCGGATAACGGGTGCGGCGGGCTGCATGAGAGAGCCAGGCAAGCGGAAGGGAGAAGAATCGAGAGGGCAGACGAGCAGAGATGACATCATCTCTCTCCGCCTACCCCGCATCACCACTCCTCCACCCTCACAACACGGGCCTCTTCAATGTTGGAGGTGCGGCGGGGAGCAGAGCGATGACATCATCTCTTATTGCCCGCCCCGCATCACCGATCTCCTGCCCTCACTCAGAACTGACAGCTGCACTTGCCTCTGCTAAATGGACCAATGGTGCCACCCTGCCACCAATGCAGCGACAATGCACATTTGGTGACACTGGCTGGCATGGCAAATGACAATCTGCAAATAGTGGTAGGTAACGTGGAAAGCGATCATCCACATCTGGTGGCAGGTGACGTGACTAGTGACAATCTGAAAATGGTGGCAGGTGACGGTGGCAAGTGACAATCCACATCTGGTGCCAGGGGACAGTGGCAAGTGACAATCCGCAAATAATGGCAGGTGACGTGGCAAGCGATCAGCCACATCTGGTGGCAGGTGACGGTGGCAAGTGACAATCCACATCTGGTGACAGGTGATGTGGCAAGTGAAAATCTGCAAATGGTGGCAGGTGACGGTAGCAAGTGACAATCCACATCTGGTGCCAGGCGACAGTGGCAAGTGACAATCCAGAAATAGTGGCAGGTGACGTGGCAAGAGATCATCCACATGTGGTGTCAGGTGACGTGACAATCCACATGTAGTGGCAGGTGACGGTGGCAAGTGACAAGCTGCATCTGGTGCCAGGCGACAGTGGCAAGTGACAATCCGCAAATAGTGGCAGGTGACATGGCAAGCGATCATCCACATCTGGTGGCAGGAGATGTGGCAAGTGACACGCCAAGGGCTCCCACTGATTCTGCACTACGGTGAGTTGAACCACTTCATTATATATTACAATAGAACAATAGAAATAATGTGCCTCCCCCGCCCTGCAAAAAAGTTGGTGACTGCTGCTATGGGCTTCTTTTGCAGACCTAGCAATGCCCCTGATGGAGGCTATGCTTGTTATTAAAAGCATGTAAGAAAGTACAGGCTGACAATAGTCAGATACCGACCAGAAAAAAAACGGACTTTATAGGCTCAATATGGGAGACCACAAAGAATTATAAAACATAGTAAATATATTATTCAATATTAAAATAAGTTTTAAGAGCATAAGCATTGACACCTCCAAGATTTCCACATAAAAGTACCACATGTATTCTACTTAGGTTACTGGAAGTCTATCCATATATAATTATCTTTGTCTAACAAAGTAGCTAGTTGCAGAGACTGTTTGCTTCTGGTAGCCAGGTCTTCTGGTTCAACGTTTCGCCAGATCTTGGCTTCTTCAGGACCCAATATGCCTGGGCGGGGTTCCGCCGTGGTGGTGGGCTCCCATATTGAGCCTAAAAAGTCAGTTTTTTTTCTGGTCAGTATATGACTACTGTCAGACCATACTTTCTTGCATTCTAAATTTGGATGTGGTTATAAGTCAAAAAACTTACTTATCTATGTTATTAAAAGCAAGTCATTTAAAGGGACCCTGTTACCAACCTAAACAAAACTGCAGGTAAAAGCAGAGAAAAATCAAGTATTTTAAAATGTGCCTTTTAAATTTTCTAAAAAAAATCTGACCACTCCAGGTAGGAGTCAATTTCTTATACCAGCCCCTCCCTTCTTGCGTGACATACTCTTCTGGAAGTGTCTAAATGCTCACTGTGCTGGTCCAGCTCCTACACCCTCCCTTCACCACCCTATGAAGTCGGGAGAGGAGTGCAGGGGAAATGTGGCTATACATGGATCGAAATTCGGCCTGTTCAGCAGAGACTGCATGAATTTTGATCTATGTATGGACAGGCTGGTTGTACATGTACAGAAGTTGATCTACTGACTGACTTCTGTACAGCCAAACTGTCGGGTTTTTCCCAATCAATCGGCGTTGATGGCTATAGCCGGCAACACTGATCAATGTGTTTTGACACAGGGCCCTCTGCTGTCAGAAGACAATATCACAGTGGGAGGATTCAGGTCATTTTTTTTTTATTCGTTTAACCCCCTGGTTGAAAAAAAAAAAAAAAAAAAGGAAGAAGAATGCATGGCTAGCTGAATACTATAGAGTCAACTAAGTCCTAATCTGCTGGAGCTGCTGACACCACATCCATGATGGCGGCACCCAGCAGCAGTCTTAGGCCTTTCGAAAATCTACAAAAGACGACTTTTATGTCACGTACACACGATCAGAAATTCGGCCAGCAAAAGACCGATGAGAGCTCTTGGTCGGAAAATGTGACCGTGTGTAGGAATTTGCTGGCGGAATTCCTGCCAGCAAAAGATTGGGAGCAGGTTCTCAATTTTTCGGTCAGAAAAAGTTCCAATCCGAAAATGCGATCGTCTGTACAAATTCCGACGCGCAAAATTCCCACGCATGCTCGGAAACAATTAGACGCATGCTCGGAAGCATTGAACTTCATTTTCTTGGCTCGTCGTAGTGTTGTACGTCACCGCGTTCTTGATGGTCGAAAGTTCAGAGAACTTTTGTGTAGCCGTGTGTATGCAAGGCAAGCTTGAGCGGAATTCCGTCAGAAAAACCATCCAAGTTTTTTCCGACGGAAAATCTGCTCGTGTGTACGCGGCATAACAGTGAAATAACAGGCATAAAATACATTAGGACCTTCACCCTACCCACTTGAAGGGGTGCAGAGGGGGGGGGGAACTTTATATATAGTGTGAAGATCCACTTAGAAAGCATATATAATCCAATGGGAAGATGGGAATGGGGTCTCTTTAAGGCCTAGTTCAGCCAAGGGGTTAGAATAAAATGAATATGTACATTCCAACTCAGAAGCATGTTGGGAGGATTACCGGCTTCTTCTCACGACTGCTGTAGGACCATCAGATTGGCAGTTGAAATACAAATATGTGAACTTTTTACCTGCCAAAAGGATTTACAGAGGTTGAAAAATGGACATAGTTCAATCAAAGAAAAAAAAATATAGTATTAAAATCCAGCATGTTTGGAATGCTTAATCCACAGTTGATCCAAATGAATAAAAAAATAATTCTTCTAAAGCATGGTCAAATTTTGTTTAACAAGGAGTAAATTCCTTCTTGATTCTCTAAAGTCAGCAGATACTCTCTGGATCAATGTTATTACTTATAATAGTAATAGCCAGTTATATTTTGCGGACCTAGAAACACGTCCAACCGTTTGTTAACCAAGCCACAGAATAAGATAGAGTTAGCTAAAGTGTAATTCTGTTTGGTTGTTTGGTAGGTCAGGAGGACAACTCCAGGTCAAAAGTACCTCTCGATGAAGTGTCAAATGGAAGAGGAAAGCACCTGGAAGCAAGCTGCACTTGCCCATTAACACAAGCCCATCACCTCGGGCTCTTATACTTTTTTTTTAATTCTTCCAAATGTAAAAGACTGTGAGAAGCATGGGCTCCTAAAACATATTCATTTTTCTGCTTTATTAAAGGATTGTTGTTTTACTGAAACCACGCAAGGCCTAAGCGGCCAGTACGTGGTTCAATGGTTCTAAAGTCTAAACTTCTTTTTACACTAATGAATTCCCTGCATTAAAGCGGAGTTCCAGCCACAAACATTTTTTTTGTTAAAAAGTCAGCAGCTACAAACACTGTAGCTGCTGACTTTTAATAAGGGCACTTACCTGTTCAGGGAGCCCCGCCCGAGGCTGACCTGTCCATTGGATCAGGTGCAGGCGCCGCCATTCTCACTAAGGGAAACCAGCAGTGGAGCCTCGCCGCACAAGAGGACATGAAGTCCTGCGCCGCGGCCCGGCTGGAACGGAAGTTCACTTATGCCCTGTACACACGATAGGATTTTCCGACAACAAAATCCATTGTTTTTTTTCCGATGGATGTTGGCGCAAACTTGTCTTGCATACACACAGTCACACAAATCTTGTCAGAAATTCCGAACGTCAAGAACGTGGTGACGTACAACACGTACGACGAGCCGAGAAAAATTAAGTTCAATAGCCAGTGCGGCTCTTCTGCTTGATTCCGAGCATGCGTGGGACTTTGTGCATCGGAATTGTGTACACACGATCGGAATTTACGATAACGGATTTTGTTGTCGGAAAATTTGAGATCCAGATCTCAAATTTTGTGTGTCGGAAATTCCGATGGAAAATGTCCGATGGAGCCTACACACGGTCGGAATTTCCGACAACAAGCTCACATAGAAACTTTTCCGTTGGAAAATCCTATCATGTGTACGGGGCATAAGTACTTCAGAAAAAGGTACTTTGGAATTATTATTTTTTT
The DNA here is from genome assembly GCA_037952835.1 of Lithobates septentrionalis. Taxonomy (NCBI): domain Eukaryota; kingdom Metazoa; phylum Chordata; class Amphibia; order Anura; family Ranidae; genus Lithobates; species Lithobates septentrionalis. The sequence goes on along the minus strand of JBBDGP010000034.1, from coordinate 2,491,752 downwards.
TAAATATCCAAAAATGAGGGGTGGAGGGGTGATCTTTAGTTTAAGACCACCTTTCAAAAGTGGGTGGAACTCCGCTTTAAGATAAAAAAATTACACTTTTTTTCCTATTCCCTCGCCCCCTGTTCCTAAACGAACGCTTACCTGGCTCCTTTCACCGCTCCAGCGCTGTCTCCAGCTTCAGCATCGCTCCCCTCACTTCCTGCTTTCACATGAGACACTGCGGTAAGCAAAGCCATAGGCTCCTCCTGCTGTCAATCAAACTCATGTGAGGAGGGGTGGGGGGGTCTATGGACACACAGTGCCCCACCTTGGGAGCGTGCACCCGGCTTGCTAAGGAGGGAACCAAGAGCAGGGAGAAGGTGACAGCGCTGGCAGCGGACTGCGAAAAGAGCCGAATATTGTGCTTTCTGTGCAACATCGTTGCATAAAGCAGGTAAGTATGACCTCTTTTTTATTTAAAGGATAACTCCACTTTTGTCGAGAAAAAAAACATTCCCCTCTGGGTGATCTATGTACATTGCAAGGATTTTAACAACCTTTGTTGCAGATTCCTACCTTTTGCTATTCTGAAGAAATCTCTGTGTGTTTCTCTGTGTCTATGTGAGTCTAATGGGAGTGGTTTCTAAATTATCAATCAGCTGCTGCACCTGCAGGGCTCTAATGAGGAAAGTGGCAGAGGCTGCATCCCTTTAGATATGATTTCCTAGTGGGAGTATCTCACCAAAAAATGGCATTTTTGTTGCAGAGGATGCCTGAGATCTGACTTGTATCTTAGTGCAGACTTCTGGGAAAATCCGTGAGCCAATCACAGCAGGAAAATGATGTTTCTGGGGGGCGTTCTGTACACTTTCTGTGTAAAGAACACCTCCGGGTTAGCCATATTGCCCTACATTTTACTGAAAATGAGCTGCAGATTGAAGAGAAAAGGTAATTTTTAACAACATTGAATTACAATAGGACTTGTGTCGCAATCAGGCCCGGATTGGCCATAGGGCAAACCGGGCATTTGCCCGGTGGGCCGCGGCCGCTGGGGCCGCCAGGCTGCAAGTCCTTGCATGGCCCAAGGCTTGAGCCTCTCCGCGGCCGCCCGGAGCTCAGCCATCGGCGCCGGGGGGAGGAGCTAAATGAGACGCCTTCGGCCTCACCACGGCTGCACGGCCGCACGTATAGGTCAGCCGTCAGTGCCGGGGGGAGGAGCCAGAGCAGACACCTTGGAGCCTGTGTTATGTCGAGAGGTGCCGGAACATAAAACGTAAGTCCAGCCTCCCCTGTGAACTAGATAGGAGGATCGGTGGGGGCGGCTGCATATAGAACAATTATTTTCTCCATCTTCCTCCTGCAGTCTCGGAATGCCTGTGAGAGGTAGAGGAGAAGCAGGCATTCCGAGACTGCAGGAGGAAGATGGAGAAAATGATTCTTCTATATGCAGCCGCCCCCACCGATCCTCCTATCCTGCTTCTCTCTGCTGCTCCCGCAGGGCTCTCCACCGCACCCATACTCTCTGCTGACCCCGTGCTCTCCACATCACCCCCATGCTCTCTGCCACCCCCATACTCTCCACCCCCCCCATACTCTCCACCTCCCCCCCATACTCTCTGCCACCCCCCATGCTGTCTGCCTCCCCCCATGCTGTCTGCCTCCCCCCATGCTGTCTGCCTCCCCCCATGATGTCTGCCTCCCCCCATGCTCTCTGCCTCCCCCCATGCTCTCTGCCACCCCCCATGCTCTCTGCCACCCCCCATGCTCTCTGCCACCCCCATGCTCTCTGCCACCCCCATGCTCTCTGCCACCCCCATGCTCTCTGCCACCCCCATGCTCTCTGCCACCCCCCCATACTCTCCACCCCCCCATACTCTCCACCTCCCCCAGATACTCTCCGCCTCCCCCCATGCTCTCTGCCACCCCACATGCTCTCCACCTCCCCCCCATGCTCTCTGCCACCCCCCATGCTCTCTGCCACCCCCCATGCTCTCTACCACCCCCCATGCTCTCTGCCACCCCCCATGCTCTCTGCCACCCCCCATGCTCTCCGCCACCCCCCATGCTCTCCACCTACCCCCCATACTCTCCACCTACCCCCCATACGCTCCACCTACCCCCCATACTCTCCACCTCCCCCCATACGCTCCACCTCCCCCCCATGCTCTCTGCCACCCCCTCATAGTCTCCACCTTCCCCCATACTCTCCACCTCCCCCCATACTCTCCACCTCCCCCCATACTCTCCACCTCCCCCCATACTCTCCACCTCCCCCCATACTCTCCACCTCCCCCCATACTCTCCGCCTCCCGCCATGCTCTCCGCCACCCCCCATGCTCTCCGCCACCCCCCATGCTCTCCGCCACCCCCCATGCTCTCCGCCACCCCCCATGCTCTCCGCCACCCCCTCATACTCTCCACCTCCCCCCATGCTCTCTGCCACCCCCTCATACTCTCCACCTCCCCCCATGCTCTCTGCCACCCTCTCATACTCTCCACCTCCCCCCCTCTCATACTCTCCACCTCCCCCATGCTCTCTGCCACCCCCCATGCTCTCTGCCACCCCCCATGCTCTCTGCCACCCCCCATGCTCTCTGCCACCCCCCATGCTCTCTGCCACCCCCCCATGCTCTCCACCTTCCCCCATGCTCTCCGCCTTCCCCCATGCTCTCCGCCTTCCCCCATGCTCTCCGCCTTCCCCCATGCTCTCCGCCACCCCCCATGCTCTCCACCTCCCCCATACGCTCCTCCTCCCCCCCATACGCTCCACCTCCCCCCCATACGCTCCACCTCCCCCCCATACTCTCCACCTCCCCCCATACGCTCCACCTACCCCCCATACTCTCCACCTCCCCCCATACGCTCCACCTCCCCCCCATGCTCTCTGCCACCCCCTCATAGTCTCCAGCTCCCCCCATGCACTCTGCCACCCCCCATGCTCTCTGCCACCCCCCATGCTCTCTGCCACCCCCCATGCTCTCTGCCACCCCCCATACTCTCTGCCACCCCCCCATACTCTCCACCTCCCCCCGATGCTCTCCACCTCCCTCCATGCTCTCTGCCACCCCCCCATACGCTCCACCTCCCTCCCATACGCTCCACCTCCCCCCCATGCTCTCTGCCACCCCCTCAAACTCTCCACCTCCCCCCCATACTCTCCACCTCCCCCCATACGCTCCACCCCCCCCATACGCTCCACCTCCCCCCCATACGCTCCACCTCCCCCCCATGCGCTCCACCTCCCCCCCATGCGCTCCACCTCCCCCCCATGCACTCCACCCCCCCCCCATGCACTCCACCTCCCCCCCCATGCACTCCACCTCCCCCCCATGCTCTCCACCTCCCCCCCCCCATGCTCTCCACCTCCCCCCCATGCTCTCCACCTCCCCCCCATGCTCTCCACCTCCCCCCCATGCTCTCCACCTCCCCCTCATGCTCTCCACCTCCCCCTCATGCTCTCCACCTCCCCCCCCATGCTCTCCACCTCCCCCCCATGCTCTCCACCTCCCCCCATGCTCTCCACCTCCCCCCCTGCTCTCCGCCACTCCCCCCTGTGCTCTTCCGGTCTTCCCATCACCCCATGCTCTCCGCCAGCCCTCCTGTGCTGTCCACATCACCCATGCTCTCCGTTGTCCTCCCTGGGCTCTCCGCTGCCCCCCTGTGCTCTCCTCTTCCTCCCTGTGTTCTCTGCCTCTCCCCTGTGCTCTCGCCCCACCCCATGTTCTCAAGGTTCTTCCCTGTGCTCTCCAACCCCCATGCTCTTTCCTGGTCGCACCCCCCCCCCCCCCTCCACACCTCTGCTGGGTTCCCCCCTCCCCTCTCTCAGGGGATCTGTCAGGGTGGAGAGTCGGGAAGGGGCCGGTTAACATGTCATGGGCTGCTCAATCCAAAATGCCCGGGCCTATTTTTTGTCCCAGTCCGGGCCTGGTCGCAATTGTATATGCTATATTATTTATTTCTTTTTTTGCTATTTTTTCCCCCCACGAAAGTGGAGTTACCCTTTAGTAAAAAAAATAAAATAAAAAAAATACTTCAGTATCACTTGAAAGCTGAGCTCCAGGTAGATGTACTGTAGTTCTGTAATCATTAGGTCTCATGCACACTGGAGGCTTTTACTGCTGCTTCTAGGGATATCTGCAATTTGTTTTTTCTGTCTCTGAATGCCCCTGCATGTTCGCCTACCTGTCCATTCACACATAGACATTTGGAGGAGTTTGGAGACATAACAAATAAAAAAAAAAAAAAAACACTGCCAGTGCCTCCAGGAGAAGCTGCATTTTGGCAGAAAAAATGCTTGATGCCTGTAAACACATCTAAACGCACACACACACACTTGACGCACTTAAACGCACCTAAACGCATTACGCACATTTACAAGCGCCAAGCGTTTTTATTGCCAAAACACCACGACCTGGAGGAAAGACGTCTAGGAGAGAGAGCAACACGTCCAGTGTGCATGAGGCTTCTATTTTTTTAAATATCTGAATTTCCTCTGGGAGCAGGTGCCGGACAATCTGGATTCAGAGGAAGTGGGTTGAATGAAGGAGGACATCTAGTGGTGCAAAAGAAGTACTCTGGGGAACAGCTCTGGGGTAAAGGTGGATATTACAGCAAAATCTGCTCTCTTCTTCTTTTTTTTTTTTTTTTTACATTTTGGATACAGTAGAGAAGAATTATGCTATGTATGCACGATAGGATTTTCCGACAACAAATGTTCGATGTGAGCTTGTTGTCGGAAATTCCGACTGTGTGTAGGCTCCATTGGACATTTGTTGTCGGAATTTCCGACAACAAAAATTTGAGAGCTGGTTCTCAAATTTTCCGAAAAAACAAAATCCGTTGTCGGAAACTCCGATCGTGTGTACACAATCCCGACGCACAAAATTCCAGGCATGCCCGGAATCAAGCAGAAGAGCCGCACTGAACTTCATTTTTCTCGGCTCGTCGTACGTGTTGTACGTCACCGCGTTCTTCACGTTTGGAATTTCCGACAACATTTGTGTGACTGTGTGTATGCAAGACAAGTTTCAGCCAACATCCGTCGGAAATAAATCCATGGATTTGTTGTCGGAAAATCCTATCTAGTGTACATACATAGCATGAGACTCTAATTGTCCTGAATACCATTAGCCCCAAGACAGAAAGTGAAGGGAAATTCACATTTTTAGAGTTGTCACCATAGCCAGAGGTGATGATACATATTTCAATGGGAATAAAAGATTCCCCTTACATTGAGGAGATTTCCTCTCATTTCCTATAGTATCTCCAGTACAGGAAGTGAAGAAAGAAGATCTCCCCATTGGGTCACAGACAGCAAAAAATTTACCTGATTTTGACCCTTCTCCACCAGTGTTAATTTAGTTGACTAAAACAACTAAAACATTTTAGTCGACTAAAATGACTAAAACATTTTAGTCGACTAATTGAATACTATTTTAGTTGACTAAAATACGACTAAAACTAAAACAATTGAGATGACTAAAATACGACTAAAACTAAAAGCCATTTTAGTCAAAAGACTAAAATGAGACTAAAACTCAAATGCCATTTTAATCCTAAGACTAAAATTAACACTGTTCTCCACCCTATCCAAAACAAAAAAAGGTTTAGGCTATGCATATACTTTAAAGGAACTCATTAACGACCAAACAATAGTTATTTATTTACAGCAAATTAATCCGATTACAACAAAACAAAAGCCTATCCTAATGAGTTCTATGTTATCTACAGAGTTACCCCCTCCTGAAGCTACAGACGGTAAAAGATAAAGGTGCTAGTTTATGAAGGATTCATATTTTTTTTTCTCTTGTAGTGATAGCGATAAAAATGATCTATTGTACTTTTTGAAGAGGTGATGGGCCTGAACCGCCTTGGCATCTAACCAGAATCTGCTGATGTCTTAAAAAAGTCCCTGTACACAACCGTCTACAGTAAACAGCTTCCTGCTATGGGGGTTGAATTCCACATCTATGACAATGATTTATCTCTCCCCGTATCACTCTGTAATATCTTCTATTACGCATTGACTAGCTCCGTATTGAATTTTGCTTTAGTGCTTTACTACTGTCTATATATATATATATATATATATATATATATATATATATATATATATATATATATATATATATATATATATATATATATATATATATATATATATAAAAAAAACATTGTGAACATTTAGGCTGGCCATGGACTTTGAGGGCAATTGAACATGTAGATGAAGTCCGCCTAAGCAAAGACCACGTTCATATTCACCTAGTCCGACCATTCTGAATAAATTTCCATGGGTGCCTGTAGGCCATGACTGGCTTGTTTTGAGAAGTACAAGCTCCAAGGTCTCTATCCTCATCATTGGTTTCACTGCTTAGTGAGCCAACATCCTGGAACAAGCAAACAGTGATTTACTGGACAGTCATAAGCCCCTTTTCACCTCAGGTACCTTACTATTGGTTAGAGAGGCTGTCCATCACTGAGATGATATAACTGTAAGGTGCAAGATACTAAAGGGGTGAGCCTTAACTGGTGACCACTAAAGCTGATTTTTCATTAGCATATCAGAGCTTCCTGGGTTTCTGGGTCCTCAGGGTGCTTTACAGGGCAACACAGTGGATAGGAAGGTACTGAGAGTTGCCTGCTATGCAGAGTAAATGGAACTTTACCAATCGATTTATTTTACTAAAGGTTTGTGTTAACCATAGGCTTTAGAAGATGGCCAATGTGAAGACATGACCAACCTCAGAACACTAAAATCTTCTGCTTGCAGAAAAGTACTTGCCAAATTTGCACCCTTGGCTTGAATTATTTTTCATATTTATTTCATCGGAGAAGATTTCCCCCAAGAGCAGTTATCAGCACTGTACACTCAGAAGCAGCTCTCAGAACTGTACACCAAGATCAGTGTTATACATCCTATGAGAGTTGTACACCCCAGAGCAGCTGTCAGCACAGTACACCCCAGAGGAACTATCAGCACAGTACACCCCAGAGGAACTATCAGCACAGTACACCCCAGAGGAACTATCAGCACAGTACACCCCAGAGGAACTATCAGCACTGTACACCCCAGAGGAACTATCAGCACAGTACACCCCAGAGGAACTATCAGCACTGTACACTCCAGAGGAACTATCAGCACAGTACACCTCAGAGGAGCTATCAACACTGTACACCCCAGAGGAGCTATCAACACTGTACACCCCAGAGGAGCTATCAGCACTGTACACCCCCCAGAGGAGCTATCAGCACTGTACACCCCCGAGAGGAGCTATCAGCACTGTACACCCCCCAGAGGAACTATCAGCACAGTACACCCCAGAGGAACTATCAGCACTGTACACTCCGAAGGAACTATCAGCACAGTACATCCCAGAGGAACTATCAGCACTGTACACTCCAGAGGCACTATCAGCACTGTACACTCCAGAGGCACTATCAGCACAGTACACCCCAGAGGAACTATCAGCACTGTACATCTCAGAGGAGCTATCAGCACTGTACACCCCCGAGAGGAGCTATCAGCACTGTACACCCCTGAGAGGAGCTATCAGCACTTTACACCCCAGAGGAGCTATCAGCACTTTACACCCCAGAGGAGCTATCAGCACTTTACACCCCAGAGGAGCTATCAGCACTGTACACCCAAGAGGAACTATCAGCACTGTACACCCAAGAGGAACTATCAGCACTGTACACCCAAGAGGAACTATCAGCACTGTACACCCAAGAGGAACCATCAGCACTATACACTCCAAAGGAACTATCAACACTGTACACCCCAGAGGAACTATCAGCACTGTACACCCCAGAGTAGCTCTTAGCACTGTACACCCCAGAGGAACTATCAGGACTGTACACCCCAGAGCAGCTTTCAGCGGTGTATACCCTTGAGGAGCTATCAGCACTCTAAACCCAGAGGAACTATCAGCACTGTACACCGCAGAGCAGCTATTGGCACTGAATACCCCTGAGGAGCTATCAGCACTGTACACCGACCACCCCAGAGCAACTACTAGCACTGTACATTCCAGAGAAATTATTAGCACTGTACACCCTAGTGAAACTATCGGCACTGTAAACCCATGAACAGATATTAGTACTCTACAACCACCCAGCAGCAGCTATCATTACTCTACACCCGCAAGCAGTTATCAGCATTGTACACATAACTCAACAATGTATACCCAGGAGCAACCATAAACACTGTACACCAAGGAGTAGCTATCAGAAGTGTACACCCAGGAGCAGCTATTAGTACTGTACTCCTAAGAACAGCTATCAGTATTGTACATTCAGAAACAGCTATAAGCATTGTACACCAATGAGCAGCACTGTACAACCAGGTGCAGCTATCATTACTGCACAACCAGAAGCAGCTATAACCAGTGAACACCAAGGAGCAGCTATCAACACTGAACACCAAGGAGCAGCTATCAACACTGAACACCAAGCCACGGCTATCATCACTGAACACCAAGCCACGGCTATCATCACTGAACACCAAGCCACGGCTATCATCACTGAACACCAAGGAGCAGCTATCATCACTGAACACCAAGCAGCAGCTATCATCACTGTACACCAAGGAGCAGCTATCATCACTGAACACCAAGGAGCAGCTATCATCACTGTACACCCAGGAGCATCTATCATCACTGAACACCAAGGAGCAGCTATCATCACTGAACACCAAAAGCAGCTATCAGTACTGTACACCAAGGAGCAGCTATCATCACTGTACACCCAGGAGCATCTATCATCACTGTACACCAAGGAGCAGCTATCATCACTGAACACCAAAAGCAGCTATCAGTACTGTACACCAAGGAGCAGCTATCATCACTGTACACCCAGGAGCATCTATTATCACTGAACACCAAGGAGCAGCTATCATCACTGAACACCAAGGAGCAGCTATCAGTACTGTACACCAAGGAGCATCTATCATCACTGAACACCAAGGAGCAGCTATCATCACTGAACACCAAGGAGCAGCTATCATCACTGTACACCAAGGAGCAGCTATCATCACTGAACACCAAGGAGCAGCTATCATTACTGAACACCAAGGAGCAGCTATCAGTACTGTACACCAAGGAGCAGCTATCAGTACTGTACACCAAGGAGCATCTATCATCACTGAACACCAAGGAGCAGCTATCATCACTGAACACCAAGGAGCAGCTATCAGTACTGTACACCAAGGAGCAGCTATCAGTACTGTACACCAAGGAGCATCTATCATCACTGAACACCAAGGAGCAGCTATCATCACTGAACACCAAGGAGCAGCTATCATCACTGTACACCAAGGAGCATCTATCATCACTGAACACCAAGGAGCAGCTATCAGTACTGTACACCAAGGAGCAGCTATCAGTACTGTACACCCAGGAACAGCTACTAGTACTGTACACCCAGGCACAGCTATAAGTACCCTACACCCAGGAACAGATATGGGCATTGTACACCCATGGGCAGCACTGCACAACCAGAACAGTTATCAGTTCTGCACACCCAGGAAGAGTTGTGAGCTCTATATACCCAGGGGTAATTATATGTACTGCGCCCTGAGAGACAGTGATGAACGATGCCATCCTATGGGTAGTTATAAGCAAATGCAATTGTACATCCTGCATTTAGTTTCTAGTTTCGTCCTGGCTGAGCTATTCATTCCAGACGCAGAATGACTAATATAATGTCTGCTACACTATATTAAATACACACAGCTGTATATTATATAGACACCCCTGGGTGAGCAGTGCGGGGGCCGGGACTAGGGACATGATCAGAAAGTGAATATTCTTCATGCTGCTCGATAAGTGATGAGGTGTCTCCCGCCTGAGACCTACAGTGAATACTAAGCAGGATGTGGGAGATCTGTATACACAGCCAGCAATACAGCAAGGGGCTATCCCTTTCATACAGCATGCCACGCACACTCCACAGCCTGCAAAACTATACACAATGTCAGCTTACACACAGCTAACTATCATACAACATACACATAAACACATTTACCACTATAACATGTACATTTGAAAATGATCTATCAAAATACATTATCTGAAAAAAATATATGCTAAGGATTCCATTTAAAGGAACAAAATTAAATAACAAAATTTAAATGCCATCTTTACAGTGGCAAAGCCAATAAATTATATCTACATGTCCAATAAAGGATAACCATACAATCACCCAAAAAAACAAGCAGATGTTGGCAGCCTTGCAAATATTGAGGTATGCTGTGACCTCTGCATTGTTGCTGATCACAAGTGGGTGGGGTCTGTCTATTACCATATACTTAAAGCGGACCTTCAACCAAGAAATTAACTACCTCTCCTCTGCCTACACCCCTCTTACACATTTGCAGATTTTTCCTATGTTAACAACAGTAAATACCTTTTTCCAATTCCTTGCCTGGGTGTGGATGATGTAGGACTTGCCTCCTGAGATGTCCACGTTATACTGTACATCCCAGGAGGCAGTGTTTTAGTGCAGAGACCTACAGCATTTCTTTGTATAGGTGGGATTGTGTACATGTGCAGAAATGCCACAGGTCTCTGCCAGGAATATGAGACCTAACATATGCTGGGTGCAGCAGTCTAGGCATTTCAGGGGCCACATATCTCTCAGGAACCTCTCTCTCTCTCTCTCTCTGCTTTGGGAGCCTGCTGTGTGAAAAGGCTGAGATGACAAAACTGTAAAAAGGGGTTTCAACATATCAGTCTGAGTCTATATCTTTTTTAGCCTTGATGAAGATGGTGATGAGTGGCCTTAAAAAGCGCTGTTTTTTTTACCCACTATAAGTGTAGCACACCTTACTTTAGGTAGGTGCTAGAAGTAGGTTTTTGTAAGTGCAGGTAAATTTAATCAGGCCTAGCTGTAAGCTACACCTGTTTGTTTTGATTTGTGGGGCTGGGAGTGGCTCAGAGTAGGCTGGTGCCTCACAGATAGCGTACTTTTTCGGTTACCTCCCTTCTGCTTCTAGAGAATTCTAGAAGGAAGGAGGGGAAGAGAGGTGGAGCTTTCTGGGGTGTTCTAAGGAGCCCTGACCAATCCCCAATCTGGATTGGCAGGGGGCAGGCCTCCTTAAATACCTAGAGTCAGCCCAGCTGGGGAGGAGTTGTCGGGTGGAAGAAGCTGGAGATGGAGCACTAGGTTGTCGGGGCCTTGGAGGCACTCCCCAGTCTGGGGGGTGACCTTGGGCCTGAGCGGTTTGGGTGCAAGTCGGACCCTTGCTGAGAAACAAAGAAGGATCTAGACGGGAGGCACAAGAAAGGAACCGAGAAACCACGGGAGCTAGTGTTGCCGGGCAAGTCTCCAGAAGGGATCCACCGGAGTGTAGCCAGGAGGGCTGGTGAGTGACAAGCACAGTTGGGAGAGCTGGGGAGGCATGCCGGAGCGGACTGGGAGAGTGCAGTCTGAGATAGATGTAGAGCCAGTGGGAGACTGTAATGTCATGGGCAGAGAAGTCAAGCAGTTGCAGCCAGGAGAGTTGGCAGGGCTTGAAGAGGACTGACTGGGAGCAGTAGTCCACCAAGGTCAGCTAGCATTAAAGCGGGGTTCCACCCAAATTTTAAACAATATCTGTATGTATTCTCTTCCTTGCCTAGATGCTGACATGCCGTTTAAAAAAAATTAAATCTCTGTAATTACCTTTTATTTTTCTATTCTTCTTTGCACTTCCTGGTTCTCCTCCCATGGGAGTAGGCGTGTTTCTAGCCTCTCCCAGACTCCTGGGAGCTAGTCTCAGGCTTCCCAGGATGCCACTGAGCATGTGCGGGAACGAGCGGTGAATGCTGGGAGCACAGCATTCACCACATCCAGGAAATAAATGCTTGTGGGCTTCAAATGCCCACAATGAAGATGGAAACCGCCTGCAGTGAATAATATAAGTTATTCTTTCCAACGAAATCTGACACAGGCGGACATATTACACACAATATGTGAGTATGTAATGCTGAGAAAAGTTTGTGAATGAACTAAAAAAAAAAAAAAAACGATAGATAGGTGGACCCCCCCCCCCCCCCCCGCTTTAAAGACTTTCCCATTTTTGTTGCTACACTAAAGGGGCCCACGGTTCCTGCCTGCAAATGGCAGTATCTAAGGCCTGGCTGAAACAAGAGTCAGGCCTAACCATGTGCTAACTGTACCAAGAACCAAGTATTGTACAGGAGAGAGAGGAACAATCTGCAAATAATCATTGCTGGAGAAGACTGGAACTCTAGAAGTATAAATAGAGGTTTCATCTGATCATCTTATTGATTCCATAATTGATTCTGGGCATCCCATAAATTCCCTTACCCTATCCAAGTTCCAAATCCCTCAATAAAATACAAAAACAAACATACAGAATGTTCACTGTCTCAAGAGTGACTGGGAAGTGAATGCTGGGCTGGGCAGGGTGAACACAATACCCAGCAGCCCCTACGGGGGTACCGCTACATATGGTTGGAATTAAACCACATTTTGGACTCTAATACTGCGGTGTGGTGCTATGATCTTAGGTTTCTATGGTAGTTCCTCAGTGTATGGAAGCAGCTCACATATCACCCAGATGCCTCACTGAGATATTTAGCTTTAATAACTCAATCTTAAATATAAAAACACTGTCTACCTAAGGTTATAGCGCCATTAGTCTACTATTTCAGGAATGTGAGACCTGGCAGAGACCCATGGCATGTCTGCGCAAGCGTGGGATCTTGTGCATGAGCAGACATACTATTGGCCTCTGCAAGGTCTCATATTTCTAAGAGTAGATTATTGCAGTGGGTCTTTGCCGGTGTTCTGCCGAGAAAGTTCCGCTCGGCGGATTAGTTCCCCCCTCTACTGCGCATGCGCAGTAGAAACCGGCGGAAATAGCCGAAGCGGAACAGCTGAAAATCAGCTGTACACGGCGCCTGTAAGAGGGCCCCTCGCGGGCTCGCTTCGCTCGCCACGCTTCGGGCACGGCCTCGCTGCGCTCGGCACTTTTAGATTCCCCCTCTAGGTCCACTTGGATAGAGGGGAAGGAATCTGGACCCAGAGCGCAGGCGCCGTGTACAGCTGATCGAAGCGTTTGAGCTTCGGCTATCTCCGGCGGCCAACAGTACTACGTACTGCGCAGGCGCTGCGCCTGCGCAGTACAGGGGGGGAACCTATCCGCCGAAGGAACTTATTCGGCAAGACACCGGATCACAAATTCCTGTGTTTACATGCCAAAGATCTCCCCAAGCAGAAGTTTTAAGATGGCAGTGCAGATGAAAGTCGCACATGCAGAACTTTGTCTGCAAGAGAGGTAACACTGGACTCCATGGACTAGTATGTTTTTTTTTTTATTATACATGGACAATTATTATAGAGTTGAAATCTAGTTGAAACTAGGGAGAGTGAAGTTCCCCTTTAAAGTTAGTTTTGGGTTTTAGTGTGAGTTAGATTATGGGTGGGTTGGAAACACTGTTTGCTTTTTCTTTCTGCTTGTGTATTTTTGGGAGATTTCCCGTTTTTGTTCCATAGAAATTTCACCACAGTGAGGGGGATTCCCCTCTTAGAAAGTTGTCACTAGAACAGGTGTCCCTGTTGGAAGATCTTCCCTCACCTCTTATCTAATTCAAATTTTGGATTTTCCATCACTTATTTTCCCAGTTGACAATAGTCACCAGTAAGGATGAACTCAGGCGTGTTCAACTACTAGTCTGAACCCTCACTGCGGACAGCCAATCATAAGGCATTCCTTGCCCTGAAGCCCTGAAATAGACAAGGGGCATGTATAAGGGTGGAGATACATTGACCTTATACATGGTTTGGCCAGAGATGGGCTAATCTTCTCCAGTGGCATTCCACCATGACTGGTTCATCCTATTGACAGCTTCCTATTGACAGCTCATATCTTTTTTCAGCTTTATTTCTACTCACATTTTCTACAAAATCTGCTGTCAACTATGTGAGAGTGACTTTCGGTATGCAGAATGGAGATGAGAATCGAACTATTATTAAACTAACCATTATTGAAATCCAATATTGCCAAACAGAATTGCACTAAAACAGCCCCCTTCCCCATCGATTCTCATGGCCAACAACCCAGGAGACCTTCCTCTATGTGTCCTCTATGTGCTAATTGTCCTCCACCTGCTCCCACCGCACACATTGAGACTCCACATCTCGGCCTCGAAGATTTGAATTGTATCCAGAACACACTGCAATTTAGCTTGTCAGGTTTAAGTGCTATTCATCCCTCGAGTGTTTTTAGCAGGCCCTGTGAAAATGAGATCCATTACCAAGTGACAAAACTATAAGCAAGAGATACAGCTCATATTTTAAATGTACTGCGCGGGCGAAAATGAATACTTACTGTTCGCTTTTACACAAATGTTGTGATGCAGCACAATGGCTTAGTGGTTAGTATTTATGCCTTGCAGCACTGTGGTCCTATGCTCAAATCCTGGCTAGGACACTATCTGCATGGAGTATATCAATAGTGTGTACTATATCAGGCAAATGCCACCCTGTCACCCCTTTGGGTATCCTGGGCCTAGCAGACCAATGACTTATGGTCTTGTTTGGCACAATGCAGCTTTGGCTGCATCCCCCTTCCTCCCAAAGCCATAATCGGTGAGGTCTGAGGTTGCAACTCCCACTGCGGGAAATTTTCCACACTTTACAATCAAAAACGTAAATGTATTTAATTGGGATTTTATGTGATGGACCCAACACAAAGTGGCACATAATTATGAAGCGGAAGGAAAATGATAAATGGTTTTTAATTTCTTTTACAAACAAAAATCTGAAAAGTTTGGCATGCATTTGTGTTCAGCCCCCCCCCCCCCCCAAGTCAATACTTTGGCTGTATCCCCCCCCTCCCACAGTAGTGTCCTCTCCAACCCCCCTCTAGTAGTGTCCTTTGCCCCTCTATTGCTGTTTTTTTCGCCCCCAAAAAAAGTGTTCACAACACACAGCTGTAGGTAGTTCTCTCCTACCTTACAGAGGCTGTACATCACAGAGGAGTGAGAGGCAGCTACTTTAGTTAACTTTAATGTTAACAAGCTGATGATTGGTTGCCAAGACTGCCTAGCAACCAATCACCTGCTGGTTAACTTAAAAAGTTAACTGAAGCAGCTCCAGGTCCCGCCCTTCATCCAGCACTGTACTGCCTCTCACTCCGAATGGAGAGCGGCGCCAGCGGAGACTGGGGGAACGGCTCGGCACAGACCTGATCGTGATCTACCTGTCGGCTTCCTGCAATCAAAAGGTAGATTGCGATCAACAGGTTGCTGACCCCGGATCTAAACCTTTCCATTGTTGCTCTGGCTGTACATTTAGGGTTGTTGTCCTCCTGGAAGGTGAACCTCTGACCCAGTCTCAAGCCTTTTGCAGACTGTAACAGGTTTTCTTCTAAGATTTCCCTGTATTTGGCTCCATCCATCTTCCCATCAACTCTGACCAGCTTCCCTGTCACTGCTGAAGAAAAGGATTCCCCACAACATGATGCCACCACCATGTTTCACGGTGGGGATAGTGTGTTCAGGGTGATGTGCAGTGCTATTTTTTCTTCACACATAGCGTTTAGTCCAAAAAGTTCAATTTTGGTCTCATCTGACCAGAGCAGCCTCTTCCACATGTTTGCTGTGTCCTCCCACATGGCTTCTTGTAAACTTCAAACGGGACTTCTTATGGCTTTCTTTCAACAATTGCTTTCATTTTGCCAATCTTCCATAAAGGCCAGATTTGTGGAGTGCACGACCAATAGTTGTAATGTGGACAGATTCTCCCACCTGAGCTGTGGATCTCTGCAGCTCCTCCAGAGTTACCATGGGCCTCTTGGCTGCTTCTCTGATTAATCCTCTCCTTACCCAGCCTGTCAGTTTAGGTTGACGGCCATGTCTTGGTAGGTTTTCAGTTGTGCCATACTCTTTCCATATTTGGATGATGGATTGAACAGTGATCCCTGAGATGTTCAAAGCTTGGGATATTTTTTTTTATAACCTAACCTTTCTTTAAACTTCTCCACAACTTTATCCCTGACCTGTCTGGTGTGTTTCTCAGACTTTATGATGCTGTTTGTTCACTAAGGTTCTCTAATAAACCTCTGAGGGCTTCACAGAATAACTGAGATTACATTACACACAGGTGGACTGACTCTATTTACTAATTAGGTGACTTCTGAAGGCAATTGGTTCCATTAGATTTTAGTGAGGGGTATCAGAGTAAAGGGGGCTGAATACAAATGCACGCCACACTTTTCAGATATTTATTTGAAAAAAAAATTGAAAACCATTTATCATTTTCCTTCCACTTCACAATTATGTGCCACTTTGTGTTGGTCTACCACATAAAATCCCAAAAAAATACATTTATGTTTTTAGTTGTAATATGACAAAATGTGGAAAATTTCAAGGGGTTTGAATACTTTTTCAAGGCACTGTAAGGGACAGTTTCTTAAATTATATGTAAACCGTAAATGAATTGCATTTACTATAGGTCTAAATCACTTTGTATCATAGACAATCTATTTTTTTTAAATAAAATACTTGTTTTCAGCTTTAACTCCATTCTTTCTTACATCTCAGTGCTTCTGATGTTCCACAGTCCCTTTGCAGTCTTTTCCTGTCTACATGCACTCCAGCAATGGTGGGTTTCTTTTTTTTTATAAATTCTTTATTTTTCAACAACCATGAATCACATGCCATTTGAAACATTTCTTCTCAGACATCTTATCAATATATACAAATTCATTTTTCCATAATATAGCTTTTTCACTCGTTTCATTACCAATTGATTCTAAAACTCTTCTGTCCCAAAGGCAAGGCATATAATTCCCCCTTTTCCATTTCCCCTACCCCCATTGCCCCCCCCCCCCCACCCCCAAAAAAAAAAAAAAAAAAAAAAAAAAAAAAAAGTATTAATTTGCCCCCCCCCCCCCCACGGGGAGGGAGGGGGGAACCCCTCTCCTCAGGTCCCTTCGGTCTTATATGTCCCCCTTCTCCTATTCTCTATTTCTATATTCTACCAGGGGAGACCAAGTCCTCCGGTATTTCTCGTCTTGGTCTTTCAGCATCATCGTCAATTTTTCCATTTGTTGAATTTCTGTAATTCTAGCCCACCACTGAAATTTGGTCGGGGGGGCTGTACTCTTCCAGAGAGCCGGGATACACGCCCTTGCGGCGGTGAGAAGGTGTTTGAGCAGAGATCTCTTGTATTTTTCCGCCGACAGAGGGACATCATTCAATAAAAATGCAGCCGGGTTGCTCCCAAGGGACACACCTGTAATATCCTTAATCGTTTCCTCAACTGTTTCCCAGAAGCCTTTGATATCCTCACATTCCCAGAATATATGTATCATCGTTCCCTCCCCCCTCCTACAACGCCAACATCTATCTGATACTTGCGGGTAAATTTTATGAAGGACTGCTGGTGTTCTATACCATCTGGTAAGAATTTTATATCCTCCCTCTTGGTATCTACTGGCAATTGATGTTTTATGTACTGATTTTAATATTTTCGTCTTCTGCTTTTGAGTAAACGTTACTCCAAGCTCTCTCTCCCAGGCTAGCATGAAATTGAGCTCCTGTGTCACTTCCGGGCATGTTAATGTTTCGTAAAAATATGATAAAGAATGTCTGATACTTTCACCATTTAGACAGGTCTGTTCGAACTTAGTCAGCTCCCTTATTACTAAAAATTTTTTATTTTTTGAGCGAATATACGCTCCTAGCTGCATAGCCCTGAAATAGTCCAAGTCCTCTGTTACCTCACCCTCTATCTCGCCTCTTGTCATCAAGCGGCGGTCCCTAGAGAAGTCAATCAGCCTGCTCTTCCCTTTATATTTTATTGCTTCATACCTCCGATCGGTTAGACCTGGTAGGAAGTCCGGAGCACCCAATACCGGTGTCATTGGGCTCGGAGTTGGTGAAAGATTTGTTTTTTTGAAAATCATGTAGATAAAGCGGATAGTTGCCCCTGTTAGCGGGTGTTTTTTCACTATGGTGGGTAATTCTGATTTTTTAATCCATGCTATTCCTTCCAATGGAATTTTAGACGTCGCCTGTTCTAGCTGTGTATGCGGTTTCCTTACCGAGGCACACCATTCTGCCACTCTCGCTAGTTGTAGGGCTTCCCAGTAATGTACTGGGTCTGGGAAACCAATACCTCCCTTCCCTTTTGGGAGTACTAGGATGTTTCTCCTTATTCTTGCTGGTTTCCCTGCCCATATGAACCTTAGAAATCCTGATCTGAGGTCCTTAAGAAAGTTTGATGGGATCTTTATTGGTAACGTTTGAAACAAATAGAGAATTCTGGGCATCACGTTCATCTTTATAATATTTGTCCTTCCAAACCAGGTAAAGATATCTCTGTCCCATCTCCTGAAATCTTGTTTAATTTGTCTTAACAATGGGGCATAGTTTAGTTCAAACATTCTACTAAGCTTCTTTGAGATTTTGGTCCCCAGATAATTTATATGGGAATCTGTCCACCTAAAATTAAATTGTGCTTTTATCCGATGTATTTCAATTGTATCCATCTCCAGTCCCATCGCTTCGGACTTCGTGTAGTTTACCTTATAATTTGCTAACTCCCCATACTCATTGATCTCACTTAGAAGGGAAGGGAGGGATATGATTGGAGAGGTTATGAAAAAGATCAAGTCATCAGCATATGCTGCTAGTTTGTGTTCCTCTCCCTTCGTCTTAATACCCCTAATATTGCAATCCGCTCGTATTTTCCTTAGGAATGGTTCCAGTGTGAGTATAAAAATAATTGGTGAAAGAGGACACCCCTGTCGCGTTCCATTCTGAATCTCAAAGGGATCCGATAGCCTGTCATTGACCTTAACCCTTGCACTTGGGACTGAGTAGAGGTTTGAGAACCAGCTCAGCATTCCCTCCCCCAGTCCAATATGTTGTAGGGTTGTTTTGAGAAAAATCCAATCAACCCTATCGAAAGCTTTTTCTGCGTCAGCCGAGAACAGTACAAGGGGTTCCTGTCTGCTCTGTACTGTATATATTGCATTTATTACTCTTTGTGTGTTTTCCCTACCCTCCCTTCCTGCCGTGAATCCCACCTGGTCTGGATGAATCAATGCCGGGATATGTTCTTCTAGCCTTAGCGCCAGGATTTTAGAAAAAATTTTCAAATCCACGTTGAGTAGCGCAATAGGCCGATAGCTAGAACATTGGGATGGGTCCTTTCCTTCCTTAGGAATTACTGCTATATGTGCCATCAAAATTTCTTTAGGTATCCTCCGCCCTTCCCGTAGGGAGTTAAAGGCTGCTACAAACCTTGGAGCCAGTTTCTCAGCGAAAAATCTATAATACGTCAGAGTGTACCCGTCTGGGCCCGGGGCTTTCCCTGCTTTTAGCAGGTTTATTGCTTTTTTAAATTCTTCTATTGAGATTGGTGCGTCTAAATCTCTTATTACCTCATCTTTTAACCTTGGCATTTCTGAGTTGTTTAGATATTCTTTTGCCCTTTCTTGTTTATTTCTGCACCTATGTGGGGACTGATGGCCCTCCAACTGGTACAACCCCTCATAATACTCCTTAAAGATCTGTGCCATCTCCTGTGATGATTTCGCCATACTCCCCTGCTGTGTTTTAATACCCGACAGATGGGATGGTTTTGTAGCATCCTTAAGGGCCTTTGCCAGCATCCTACTTGGTTTATTCCCAAATTCATATAGTGTCCGCCTTCCCAATTTCAGTTTTGCTTTCGCCTGTTCGATGAGGAGCAAGTTCAGGTCCCCTCTGAGGCCCCCTAGTTTCTCCTCTGACACCTGTGTATGAGATTCTTTGTGTTTCAGCTCTACTGCCCTAATTTTTCCGAGCAGATCCTCAACCCTTGCGTTAAGCTCCTTCTTCCTATGCGCCCCAAGTGATATCAGGACACCCCTCATCACGCACTTATGTGTCTCCCATACGCAAAATGGGGTGACCTCACTCGACTCATTTGTCAGGAAAAAGGAGTCCAACTCCTGGTTAAGTTTTTGCTCATACTCCTTGTCTTTTAATAGAGTATCATTAATCTTCCAGTGCCATTCCCGGCGTTCGTCCTCCCCCAAAATCAGCGTACAATCTGTCGGGGCGTGGTCTGAAAGGGTAAATGAACCTATTTCTGCGCTCACCAGTGATGTTATGGCTGACTGCGATATCATAACATAATCGATGCGCGTGTATGTTTTATGCTTTGCCGAGTAAAACGTATAGTCCCTGTCCTGGACATGGATTGACCTCCATGTGTCTATTACTTGCAGATTACTCAATAATTTCTTAATTCTTCGTATTTTTGTCGCGGAGAGGTGTGATGCTCCCCTTGACGTGTCCAGGAGCGGGTCTATTGCAAAATTTAGGTCGCCTCCTATCACTAAAATACCCTCCTTGTGTTGGTGTACCATTTGTAGACAAGTCTCCAGGTAATTCACCTGGTCTTCATTTGGAAGGTAAAGGTTCACCAATGTGATCCTCTGTGGTCCCAGTTGTCCCTTTACAATTAAAAGGCGACCCTCCTCATCTGTAACTACCTTCAACTCTTCCCATGGGATTTGTTTTGAGATTATAATTGATACTCCATTGGTTTTGGAACTCGGAGATGTACTATGATAGGCTGTAGAGAATTTATAATTTCCAAGTTTTGGTATTCTGTCCCTTCTAAAGTGTGTCTCTTGGAGGAAGCCAATCTGCGTCCCCAACCTTCCCATCTCCGCAAGCAGCCTAATCCGCTTCTCCGGGATGTTCAGTCCCTTGACATTGTATGAGGTAAATTTTATTCTGGTCATGTTTCCTTCCTTTCTTAACCTTTCTTTTTGCGGTCTATTAAAATTTACGAGGAGAGAAGTCCCCCCTCAGAAACCCCAGGAGGAGGAAAAAAAAAAAAAAAAAAAAAAAGGGAAGACCCCCCTTCTACCAATTAGAGGTCACCCTCCGAACGGCGCGAAACCTCGGTGCCGTTTGACGGAGAAAAAAAAAAAAAAAAAAAAACCCCTTTTGAAGACGCCTCCGACTTTCCCTCCACTCGGAGGGGAGACGTCTATTGTGGGCGAGTGCCCCTGAGCACAAAAAGTTTGAGTATCTGTATATCAAAAAGAACCACAGCGGCACGCTCATTAGTAATATCTACGAGTGAAACAGCCAAGAAGAAAGACCCTGTAATGTTGTCAATCAGTTACCCTACTATATTTCCATACTTGTGTTCCGCTTATTAACATATAAAACCATTCGCTCCCTCCCTCTCCCTCCTCCCCCCCTCATCCATCTCCCTCCCCGCTCCTTACTCCCAAATGTCCCATATCTCACCCCCCTCCATCTCTGTTCTCCCCCCCCCCTAGCACCCCCCCCTCCGCCCTCCCCGGTAAGCCGAGGTATTTAAAGGGCAAAAGGGGAGGGGACCCAGGGGAGGGGGAGGGAGGAGAGGAGAGGAAAAAAAAAAAAAAAAAAAAGCACACACACCTTCCACCCAAACACTTCTTATACATCCTGTGCTTCTAAATTCTTGTGGCATATTCTCACCAGAACACAGCAGTAAAACCACCCAAATACACCCACTTAACTGTACCCACCCCTGTGATATGGAAAAAAAAAAAAAAAAAAAAAAAAAAAAAAAAATAAAAAGAAAAAAAAAACTCTCAACTTCCTCTATTTCTTAGGGGACCCTGAGGATCCTTATCCCTTAATGTGAAAATTTATATACAGCCAAAAAACATATTATTTAGTGTCATATATCCCTTCCCCTTCTCCCTCCCCCCTCCCCCCTTTTATACCCTCCCCCTTACTTCCATATATACAACCAGTGTAACATGTGTAACCACCAAAACCTCCATGTAAAGTGTCATAATGCAACCTATCCTTATTGCTCTAAAAAAAAAAAAAAAAAAAAAAAAAAAAAAAAGCAGTAATGGGCACTGGGCCTTCCATTGATATTGCCTCTGATATATCCTACTCAAAAAAAACATCTTCCATTTTACGTAAAGAAACATACAGAGACCCACAGGGAAAAAGTAAAAAGAAAACAAGAGGGAGAGAGGGGAAAAAAAAAAAAACTCTCTCTCTACCCTTCCCCCCTCTACCCCCCTTTAGGGGGGTATGCCACAAAGAGCACCTGCAGGGGGGGGGAGAGTGACCCCCGAACCTTCCATCAAGTCCGGAGCAACACAATTGGAGGGAATTCAATGAAAAATAATATGGCACATAGGAAAGCAAAAACAAAAGTCATGTCCAACATGCGATTCTAGCCCCATTTCCTTCTCCTATATCCCTGCATCCTCCTAATTATTTCTGATGTATATACTTTCTAACAGTGTCCATAGTCATGTCAATCCAATCAGGGATCTCCAATATTTCTGAGCCTAGAAACTTAAATAGGTCCGGTAATTGCTCTGGTGCCATCAGGGCAAAGGTGTGGTCATCCTTTTTTATGATTAACGAGAATGGGTGTCCCCATCTGTAAGTTGCACCTTTTGCCCGGATTTGATCCAACAATGGCCTCAGTAGCCTTCTCCTTTTTTTCGTCTGCCGACTGAGGTCTGGGAACACCTGGACCCCCTGGCCTGCGACTTCCAGCACCCCTTTCTGCCAAGCTGCTCTCATTATGTCCTCCTTTATCCTAAAAAAGTGCACACGGCAGAGCACATCCCTAGGGGGGCCTGCTTCTAACATAGGCCCAGCTGGGCTCCTATGAACACGGTCCAGCTCAATATGACTGTCGGCTGGCTTTCCTAGGTATTTATTAAGGACCTCGGTTACTGTTTCCCTCAGGTTGGGTGGTTTTATTGTTTCTGGGATCCCTTTAATGCGTACATTGTTTCTCCTGCTTCTGTTCTCAAATTCCTCTGCTTGTAACTGCAGCAGTAACAATTGCTGATGTTGTGTTTTAAACTTCCTTTCCAGTAGTTCTATACGGGCATCTGCCGAGGACTGTAGGGACTCACAAGTGCCCATTCTTCTGTCCATCACCTCCAATTTAGCAGTTACTTCCCCTAATTCTTCCCTGACCGCAATTTTTATGTCACTCAATAAAGTTTGTAATTCCTCTTTAGTAGGTAGCGCCTGTATGAGCTTCCTAATGTCCTGTACCTCCTCAGCAGCCAGTACAACAGTTCCCCCCTTATAACCAGGACGTACCTGAGTCTCTGTAACAGCCACGGTGCGGGGCATAATTGGGGGGCTGGTCTCTGCGGTTTCTGCCACCTCCGTGCAAATGTTACCAACTGAGACACTTACAGTAATCGGGATAGGTGGTTCCTCCATGACTGCTTGCTGTCTCAGGGCCGCCCGAGCAGCACGCTGTGAGACGGTCCCGGCCTCCATTGCTATCGCTGGCTCCGTCCTACCAATAAGGTATTTGGAAACAGAGGGGTATCCGGGTACCTCCGACCGACCTGTGCCCTTCCCTTGTCTGCTTCCAGGCATATACTCCTGCGTACACTCTGGGCATAGATTCGTCCCTGCAGCCGTTCTTGGTCCCTCTTGGCGTGTCTCACTCCGCACGCCAGACCCGTTCTCCTGCTCGAGCGCGCCGCCGCGATGCTCCGCCTCTCACTCCGTCATGCCCAGACCGCACCTCCCTGCGTCAATCACGCCGCCTTCCCAATGGTGGGTTTCTTGATGGTGACAACAATGGACCATGCCTGGTCAATGTGTGCTGAAACAGCCACTTATGTCACCAAGGTGACAATGCAGAACAGATGAGAAACAGGGATAGAGCGTTGTCACCCTATAACAGGAAGCACCTGAACCAACACTTTATTGGAAGGATCACCAGGTATTATTTTAATAAAAGCTGCAAAAAATAAATAACGATGACAATTGCTTTTTAAATAACATACGTTAAAGCTTATTGGATTTACCAATACTTTAATGAACATGTAAAATCCCTTTGCAAAATACAGTACAGTACTTTTTAACTGTAAAGAAAAGACATACCGATTCTATGTTAGATAATACAAGACATACTTTTTCCTTAATTTTGAGCAAGGGAATAATGTTTTTATATAACCATTTGCTATTAAGGACAGGCAGCCCTGGTGTGCTCTGTATCTGACCCCACACATCAATAACCAATTTATATCTCATCACCTTGTCTCTCCTTGAAATGACCCCGAGCACTGATACTGCCATGAACCGCTTATTATAGGTCATACATTAACACCAATTTACTGTAGGCTTCTCTGGGAGCAGAGCGTGTAATCCCATAATTACTAACTAGCACAAGATTTGTTCAACCACACTCCAAAAATTCACTGCTAGTTTTAACCCTCCAGGGCATTTTTTTTTTTTTGCAGCTAGTCTTCAGATCTGTCAGCATCTGCTAGGCTATTGGCCGAGAGAGTCTGTTTTTGGAGCCAATTTATTTTATGGTTAGTATGAGTTTTGCCTTCAGACACGATCTTACGAGATAAGTGCACATAATGAGGCACTGCAGCTGTACGAACTCCATGTAGGGTCTTTATTGCACACAACATGACTCCTGCACTCTGTACACACTTATGACCCCTGCAATTTGTAAATCACAAACTTCTGCACCTAGCACTTTACACACTCCTGACCCCTGCACTCAGTACGTTACACACTCCTGACCCCTGCACTCAGTACGTTACACACTCCTGACCCCTGCAATTTGTAAATCACAAACTTCTGCACCTAGTACTTTACACACTCCTGACCCCTGCACTCAGTACATTACACAATCCTGACCCCTGCACTAGGTGTTACACACTCCTGACCCCTGCACTAGGTGTTACACACTCCTGACCCTAGACTCATTACACTACACACTCCTGACCCCTGGACTCAGTATATAACACATTCCTGACCCCTGCCTTCTGTTCACTCTAGAGTTAGTTATGTAGAGAGTGCAGTGGTCAGGTGTATAAGTAACATACAGTCAGCAAACAGAGTGCAGGGGCCAGGAGTGCAGAGTGCAGGTGTCAGGAGTAAAAGTAATGTACAGTCAGCAAGCAGAGTGCAGGGGTCAGGAGTAAAAGTAATGTAACAGAGTGCAAGGTCACTCTAACTGTTACATACGCCTGGTCCCATTATTCAGTACATTACTCCTAACACCTGATAACTGTACATAACACACTCCTGACCCCTGTCCTCTGTACATAACACTCTCCTGACCCCTGTATCTGTACATAACACATTCCTGACCCCTGTACTCTGTACATAACACATTCCTGACCCCTGTACTCTGTACATAACACTCTCCTGACCCCCTGTACTCTGTACATAACACTCTCCTGACCCCTGTACTCTGTACATAACACTCTCCTGACCACTGTACTCTATACATAACACTCTCCTGACCACTGTACTCTATACATAACACTCTCCTGACCCCTGTACTTTGTACACAACACTCTCCTTACCCTTGCAGTCTGTATGTTACACACTCCTGACCCCTGTACTCTGTACATAACACTCTCTTTAACCTTGCATTCTGTATGTTACACACTCCTGACCCCTGTACTCTGTACATAACACATTCCTGACCCCTGTACTCTGTACAAAACACTCTCCTGACCCATGTACTCTGTACATAACACTCCCCTGACCCATGTACTCTGTACATAACACACTCCTGACCCCTCTACTCTGTACATAACACATTCCTGACCCCTGTATTCTGTACATAACACTCTCCTGACCCCTGTACTCTGTACATAACACTCCTCTGACCCCTGAACTCTGTACATAACACACTCCTGACCCCTGTACTCTGTACATAACACATTCCTGACCCCTCTACTCTGTACATAACACGCTCCTTACCCTTGCAGTCTGTATGTTACACACTCCTGACTCCTGCACTTTGTACATGACACACTCCTGATTCCTATAATCTGTACCCCTGCATCAGATTTGGACTAAAAGATTACTCTCCAGAATAAGGTGTATGCCAAACTTCTCACTGAAAATAAAAAGGTAGAATAAATATTTTTAAATATATTTTTAAAGTTACATTTGTATTAGAAAAATGTTCTAAGTTTTCTACAAAACATCTTTACTTTTGAAGGGTTCTGTCTAGGTTAACACCTCAAAAATATCCTCCATGCTTATCAGGTAGACCACCTCTCTTGAGTTTCCTACCCATGCTTCAAAATATATCTAAAGCCAAAACGTTTTTCCTTTCTTTGGGATAGAGTATAAGAGGGTCAAAAAACCAATGTAACTTTTTATGTATTATCTCATTAGGGTGATTTCCTGATTCCCTGTCCTGTAGATGCAACAGGAAATGAAAGGATACCCTTTTAATGTGATAGAAATCCACCTTAAAGAGTTGTTATGGGATCAAGTGATAAGACTCCTCATTGGAAGATTCATTCATTATCATTGTTCTGGTGGCAACTCGAAATGTTGGATTTGCCCTCACTTTAATCACCAGTGAAAGTAGTGATCAGACAATGTTCTTAAAGCGGATCTTCACTTAAAAGTGAAAATGCCACTTTTTCAGCTCCCAACCCCTGTCCCTAACAATTTCGGCTCTAATATCCAAAATGCCGGTGATGGGGACCCACAGTATTAAAAAGAACTGGTTACGAGAAGACAGCACTGGACCCTCAGGCACTGGTAAGCACCTTATTTTTAGAGGTCAGCAGTTATAGCATTTGTAGCTGCTGCCTTTTAAATTAAACAAAAAAGACTGAAGTACCTCTTTAAGAGGGACGCATACAACAATAACAACTTGAAGCTCATTCAATCCCTCACGACTCGCTCGCACGATTGTGAGCAGGCAGACTCTTTTTTTGCAGAAGAGACATGCAATGTCTTTTTTTGCAATAGAATACACTTGCCTGCCTGTCCTCAACCCTCTGTAGAATGTACACAGAGCTGGCACAGTGCTAGTAAGCCGGGGTGAACAGCTCCAATGTGACCTCATCCTGCACCAGCCAGTCAAGGTGGCTGAGCAGCAACACCAGGAAAAAGCTGGGGAGAAAATCTGGCACCAGCAAGGGACCGTGTGGACGCTGGACCATTGGAGCATAGGTGATCAGCCCTCCCTTTAATTCTACTTCAAAGAGACCCTATGTTTAACCCATTCCTGCTCAGCCACAACGTTTCTTTAATAGGGTCTGTACGCCCAGGGGACAGGAAGGATTGATGATCATGTGACAACAGTGATTGATTGTCACAGTGGTCACATGATTGGGACCTGGTCCCGTCAGTGGGGACCAAGAGCTGTCACTGGGCACTGGCCGCCTAGTGGCGCATATGTATGCTGTCTGGGCATTAAAGGCCCACACTCATCTGCTGCATGGGCGGCAAGGTAAGAATTATCTTAGACTGTGTTTTTCTTTCGACAGACTCTGAACAAATTTTACCTTTATTTCTCCCAGCACAGCAAATGAAATCTGATTCGCTACCAATCCTAACACATTTGACTTTTTTTCTTTTTTTACAAGGAGTGAGTATTAGGCATCGACCGATACCGTTTTTTCGGTGCCGATACAATATTTCAGCCACCTCTCCTGCCGATAGCCGATATTATGTACCGATATGTTGTACATTTAAACTTTTCAAAAATAACAATTTTATGCACAAATCTGGTATAAACTGAACATGGGTGGGTGGCTGCTGACTGGCCTGGCTGGCACCTTGCTGTGGGTGGGTGACTGGCTGCTGGCTAGCCTGGCTGGCACATTGCTGTGGGTGGGTGGCTGCTGGCTGGCCTGGCACCTTGCTGTGGGTGGCTGCTGGCTGGCCTCAGTGGCCTGGCACCTTACTGTGGGTGGGTGGCTGGCTGGCCGGCTGGCATGTCCGTCCGAGTGTCGAGGCGAGGGAGGCCTGTCAAACTCAGAATGTTAGGCCTAGTGAAGGCGTAATGACGTTGCGGGCGTGTGCAGCACGCCCCTGCGCACTGGGACCGCGGGCTTCTGGGCCTCAAAAATATGGCTGCGGAGACCAATATCGGTAATATTGGTCTAGTTTGTAACCGATACCGATTTTTCGGAAAATGCTGATACCGGCCCGCAATAATCAGCCGTCCCGATTATCGGTCGATCCTTAGTGGGTACCTTTCTGAAAGGTACCTGCTCCAATTTCCCCAATTCTCACGTGGGCCATCCCGGCCCCTTCCTCACCCTCAGCCTCCTGGGATATGTCATTCATCCCAGAAGGCTGCAGGACAAGTTTCACAGCGCTGTGGGGAGCTGTCTGTGATTCATCAGTCACAGCCAGATCCCAAATCCAAGATGTTCACACCAGCAGCCCTCAGCGGTGAGCAGATCCAGCTGCGGGAAGACAGAGCTAGACTCCATGGACTGGTAAGCACCTGATTTTTAAAAGTCAGAAGCCACAGTGTTCGTAGCTACTGACATTTAATTAAAAAGATGGGTGACGTTCCATTAACATAGTGTAGGGGGGCACAAACCTACTTTTCAAAGGCTAAAAATCATAGAAGGAAGACAACCTCGAAATTGGGATTTTAAGGGCAATTTATGAAAAAATATATAAGAAAATGTCAATAAAATATTTGCTTTATTAATACACATAGGTTATAAAATCAACAATAGTACATAATAATAGAAATAGAGATTGACAAAAGTGATATAATCCCACTACATAAATGAGAACACACCAATGAGTGAGAGTCCAACGCGTTTCAAAAAGTGCAAATATAATCTTCATCAGGGACAATTTGCCACTTCTGAAATGTAAAATACTATTTAATGTATTTTTGACATGTAAGTTTTTTGACTGTATTGTTAGGTGTTTTATATACACCAAAAACATAATTAACAATGTGATATTTTTGTATATTTTATGTATTTATACTGTATTTTACATTTCAGAAGTGGCAAATTGTCCCTGATGAAAAGTATATTTGCACTTTTTGAAACGCGTTGGACTCTCACTCATGGATGGTTCTCATTTATGTAGTGGGATTATACCACTTTTGTCAATCTCTATTTCTATTATGTACTCCTGTTGATTTTATAATCTATGTGTATTAATAAATCAAATATTTTATTGACATTTTCTTATATATTTTTTCAAAAATTGCCCTTAAAATCCCAATTTCGAGGTTGTCTTTCTTCAAAGTTTTCTAGGGATGATGGCAATTTACACGCCAACTTCTGGGAGTCTATTTATTTGCTATTTTACAGATGAAAAATCATAGACATACCATGTAAGGAGTGGATGGGTGCTACAAAATATAAAGTTGCAACTTTACTAGTAATCTTCATTATTTGTAAACAATATTTATAATGAAGTAAAACAATGGCATTACGTTTCTGGGGCATTCAACTCCCTTCATCAGGCTACAAGTTATATCAAATGAATAAAAAAAACACATTGTAAAAGGAAGATGTTTAAATCTAATCTTCAAGTAATCATAAAATCAAATGTATATACATAAAAGACTCCCCATGAGGAGACAAAATAATAACACATAAAATGAGCAACTAAACAATTTCTGTCTCAACCATAAAAGTGATTTAAAATGAATACTAAGGTATAATAAACATAATTATGAATAGAATCCCGAGCAACAGAATAAGGAAAAATGAGATAACTGGAAATATTTAGTAAATGTAAAAGATTCCAATTTTAAACCTTTTTCTATGTTTAAATAAACTGCAGTGATTCTTTAAAGCTAAATTGAAATTTCATACTAAATTATCGAAATCCATTCCATCAAAACAAAAGTGGTACAAAGTCTTGCCTTTTTTTTTGGAAAGCTCTAGCTATTACTCACCAGGGGGCATGTTGGACATCTGCAGAGAGACTACTGTCTCCACACAGAAAGCATGGGTCCTTCTCTACAACATGCTGGCATGGGGAAGGCTTTTCTACTCAGGCTGTGGCTGTTTTCTAAAGAAGCGCACCTTGTGTTTTGCACCTGGAGATAATTTGAACTGAAAATTCAATGGTACTTTAAACTGCACCCGCTGCTGTGATTTGATGTACTTGGTATTGGGGAGTACAATATATGACTTTCTACACTTCTTCCCAAAAGAGGAGGGAAAAGTGCAATGATGCCCAGTGCACAGGGCCGCTGATAAGGCAGTACAGCCAGCCCTCCTTTACTGGGCCCGGACCCCATCAGTTCAAAAGGGGGGCCCAGGCACCTGCTGAGCAGGAAGACTGGCTGTACTGTACACCGATCCTCTTCTGCCTTTCCCTGCAGCATTGCCAGCTTCTCCCTCTGGCTGTACTGCAGTGGAGTGGTTCTAGCACATGCACCCCTTCCATCTGGAAAAGAAGAAAGGTAACAGCGCTCTCTGCAGGGACAACTCAATCCATACACCAGGTCCACTCACAGGTGCCGAGGCTCGATGTGTCCCAACACACTCCAATACAACAGTAATAAGGAGAGCCGGCAAAACTGTAATCCTTGAAGTGTCGTTTATTGGTACATCAGAGTGAAAATAAAACAATAAAGCTGACGCGTTTCAGCAATAGCCTTAGTCGTAGCATGACTAAGACTATTGCCGAAACGCGTCAGCTTTATTGTTTTATCGTCACTCTGATGTACCAATAAACGACACTTCAAGGATTACAGTTTTGCCAGGTTTCCTTATTACCCCTTCCATCTGCTGCCTGGGTCACCCCTGTGTGCTCCTTTCCCCCCTGCAGTGCTTCCCTTCTCTCCCTCCGGCAGATGCTGCGGGCACACAGGGGGATATTTCAGGATGGAGAGCAGGGGAAGGGGCTGGTTAATATATTATTTATTGTCCCCTTCCTTTCCTGAATGAACACAGTGAGTGATTGCTACCAATCACTCTTGTGTCCAGTTATCACGGAAGCATAGTAAACTGTGTTTACTATGTTTCAGTTTGTGAATGAGAAAGAAACTTCAGAGCACTTCCAATTCATTCATCTTTGTAACTGAGGCTGCAAAGAAAGGGTTTGATAAATCTATTTCCCCAGTCCCTCCCAGGTAGGCTGTATGGGGCCCCCGTGATTTCTAACAGCGGCCCTGCCAGTGCATCTAGTAGTTAAAGGTCCTCGTTAAGTGTGCATTGGTGCAATTCCCATCGTAGGAAATGTTCTTTATCTGCAAGGTCACATGGCCAACTTTCTATGTAACAAGACTCATGCCTGTACACAGGTATTACACTTGTTCTTCATCCCCTGACGTACCTGCTGTCATCCCTTCCCATGTCACTGTGCTTGACTGATCATGCATTGTTTCTTAGTTAAGGGCTACGTTTCTCTCTTTGCACTGTAAGCGGATTCTATTCATGTTCCTCAGCCATGCATAAAAACACTAAGCTGGCGTAAAAATCTGTCCGTTATCACTTCACTTTCCGCCGGCGTGCACTTGGGAGCGTGCCAGCCGCCCGCTATCTCAGAAGGGGTGCGCGGATCGGAAAGAAAATAGAAGCACAATATGCAATAAAAGACGGAGGCTTGTGATGACTTCTGTTCCTGCCAGTCATCAGCTGCAAATAAGATGAATAGAAGCACAGCTGTCTTAATAAAGGGTGTTAATACTTTCTGACTTGTCTTTTATTTTACCGCCATTGTCTAACCATTTGTTAACTCAATGGCGCAAATGGATGTTCGGTCAACCGTCAGCAAACTGTTACTGCTATTTTTAGGGTCAACGCCAACCAAAGCTGATATATTGCGGTTTATTTTCTAAAGGAAAATAGGCTGTTCCGTTTGCTAGGGAAGTTGCACTTTGCAAAGGAAACATTCTCCAGAGCTTAGTGAATGTGGTGAAATTTCACTTCGCAAAGAATACCCAATCACGTTCAAGAAAAATTTACAAAAAATATTGTCTTTTTGCTTGCACATGATTGGATGATGGAAGCTAGGCATGTGCAATTCATTTTGTTCCGAATTCGTTTTTTAACGCATTTCGACAAATTCGTTCATTCAGAAATATCCGAATTAACGAAATCCCGTTTAATGAATTTTTCCGAATATTCGTAAAATTTGTACATTTGTAAATTCATAGATTCATAAATTCGTATAAATTCATACACTCGTACATTAGTAAATTCGGAAATGCGGAAATCTGAAATAATAATTAATTAATAATAACGTAACTATTACTAGTAACTATTAAATTATAGGTATTGTAATTTCCTTTCAAATTTGGCTGTTAGTGAACGTAACACATACAAATTTATCCGAAGTTATAAATGATCCGAAATAACGAATGCCGTATCCAAGCGAATGGAACGTAATGAATTAATAATAATAAATAACAATAATAAACAATAATAACAACATTTTATTATTTATTATTAATTTGTTCCATTTGTTTAGATGCAGCATTTGTTTTGGATAATTCGTAACTTCGGATAAATTCGTATTTGTTACGTTCACTGACAGTCAAATTTGAAAGGAAATTACAATACCTATAATTTAATAGTTAGTTACTATTTCAGATTTTCGAATTTTCGGGTTTTTGGATTTTCAAAATTTCGAATTTACAAATTTCCGAATTTTCTAAATTACAAATGTACAATTTTACGAATTTCTGAATGTACGAATGAACGAATGTACGAATTTACGAACTGCGATCATAACGAATGACCTGAAAAACGAAAAAAATAAATAAACGAATGACACGAAAACGAAAATGAACACATTTTTTGGCTGTGCACATGTCTAAGATGCCAGCAGAGCTTGGCCTCATTCACTAAGCTTTGGAGAAATTTCACTTGCAAAGTGCAACTTCCTTTTCAAAGTAAACAGCCCTTCCTAAATCAGCTCCCCTAGGGTCAACTCCAAGCAAAACTGACAGTCTCACTTTGTAAGGGAATTTGCCCCAGAGATTAGTGAAAGAGGTGAAGCTTTGCTGATTTTCATCATCCAGTCATGTGCAAGCAAAAATGCATGTGATTGGGTATTCCTTGTAAAGTGACAATTTCACCGTATTCACTAAGCTCTGAGGAAAATTCCCTTGCAAGGAGAAACCTACCTTCAAAATTGAACAGCCTATTTGTCTTTAGTTATTCAACCCCATTATGTGGACACCCTTTAACCACTTTAAGACCAGCTAACATACATATACACTCACCTGCCACTTTATTAGGTACACCTTGCTAGTACCGGGTTGGACCCCCTTTTCCCTTTAGAACTGCCTTAATTCTTGGTGGCATAGATTCAACAAGGTCCTGGAAACATTCCTCAGAGATTTAGGTCCACATGATAGCATCACGCAGTTGCTGCAGATTTGTCGGCTGCACATCCATGATGCGAATCTCCCGTTCCACCACATCCCAAAGGTGCTCTATTGGATGAGATATGGTGACTGTGGAGACCATCGGAGTACAGTGACCTCATTCTTATGTTCGAAAAACCAGTGGTGAGATGATTGGAGCTTTGTGACATGGTGTATTATCCTGCTGGAAGGAGCCATCAGAAGATGAGGACACTGTAGTCATAAAGGGATGGACATGGTCAGCAACAATACTCAGGTAGGTTGTGGTGTTTAAACAATGCTCAATTGGTACTAAGGGGCCCAAAGTGTGCCAAGAAATTATCCCTCACACCATTACACCACCACCACCAGACTGAATTGTGGATACAAGGCAGGATGGATCCATGATTTCTTGTGTACACCAAATTCTGACCCTACCATCTGAATGTAACAGCTGAAATCGAGACTCATCAGACCAGGCAATGTTTTTTTCAATCTTCTATTGTCCAATTTTGCTGAGCCTGTGCAAATTTTAGTCCAAGTTTCCTGTTCTTAGCTGACATGAGTGGCACTTGGTGTGGTCTTCTGCTACTGTAGCCCATCTGCTTCAAGGTTAAATGTGTGCATTCAGAGATAGTATTCTGCATACCTTGGTTGTAACGAGTCGTTATTTGAGTTACTGTTGTCTTTCTATCATCTCAAACCAGTCTGCCCATTCTCCAATGACCTCAGACATCAACAAGGCATCTTCCTCCACACAACTGCCGCTCACTGGATATTTTCTCTTTTTCTGACCATTCTCTGTAAACCCTAGACATGGTTTTGTGTGAGAATCCCAGTAGATCAGCAGTTTTTGAAATACTCAGACCAGCCCCTCTGGCACCAACAACCATGCCACGTTCAGTCACATAAATCCCCCTACTTCCTCATTCTGATGCTTGGTTGGATCTTCAGCAAGTCGTCTTCACCACATCTAGATGCCTAAATGCATTGAGTTGTTGCCATGTGACCAAGCAATTAAACAGGTGTACCTAATAAAGTGGCTGTTGAATGTACATCTGGTCTAAGTGGTAATACTGGGATGATGTCTGCAGCTACAGGCATCATCTTGGTAATGTTTTTTTTTACAGCTGCTGGTTCTTTTTTTGTAAAGGCAATCATAGCAGCTAATTAGTCGCTGGATTGCTTTTAAAGGCGGAGGAAGGGGGTCCCCCCGCCCTTCGGTGTCTCTCCGGGCTCTCCCGTCTCACCAGAGAGCTCAGCAGTGAAGTCAACGGTTCCACCGGTTTACCACAGCAGTGGTCATGGACAAGAACTTCCCTGATCATCTCTATGGTTTAAGAAACCAGAAGCAACTAGTATATTGTCACTTCTAGATTAAGAAACAAAGCCTTTTTTGGCTTGGGAAAGCATCTAATCACACCGATCTTGGTGTAATCAGATGCTTTTAAGGGCAGAGGAGACATCTGGAGTTGAATATCTGGACCCGAGATGTCTCAATAAAAAGGACCTGTCACTGCTTATAGATATCACAAGGGATGTTTACATGCGGCTTATTGATTTCACAAGGGATGTTTACATTCCTCGTGATAGCAATAAAAAAAGTGATCAAAAACAATTTAAAGAGACAGTGCAAAAACATATAAATAATAAAAACAAATAAAATCAAACATTTTTTAAAGTGTTTGTTACCCCAACATTTTATATTCCCGATATGTGCCTTCTGTACCATGTATGAAAAAATATCCTGTTCTCTTTGTGTGAAATCCCTGGTGTTCCTGCCTCTGTTTTCCTATTAAAAACTGACCACACTAAACAGGAGAACACACTGTAGTCAGTCTCTAACTCTGCTGGGAACTCCACCTGCTGTCCTCCAATTATCATACTTGTACTGAACCCCCCCCCCCCCCCCGCACAGCCTCTTACTGGGAAGCTCAGTGTGCTGCTGCTTCTCCTCCCTCAGCCCTTATGCAGCTGAGAACAGAGGGAATGTGATCACTTATAAAATAGGGAGAAAAAAGTATTTATAATGTTTTTATATTTATACACCAACGTTTTGCCTTCCATATCAGTATTAAACTGAATGGGTTATTTTACAAAGTGATCGTTTACAATCACTTTAAAGCTCCCCAGTTCCACCATGCTCGCGTGGTGAATGCACGCATCTGTCATGCATACATAAATGGCGATCACACCACACATGTGAGTTAGTGCCGTGAATGTCAGAGCGACAGCAATAATTCTAGCAATAGACCTCCTGTGTGACTGTAAACTTGTAGCCTGTAAAGGCTTTTAAAGCTTCACCTATGAAGATTTTTAAATAGCTTAGCGCCATTCCACGAGCGTGCACAATTTTAAAACGTGACATGTTAGGTATCTATTTACTTGGCATAAATATATTTACCAAACAGCTGGGTAGTATACTGTGTTTTGTGTGCATTCAAATTCACTAAAGTGTATTCTTTTTGAATTGCATTTGAAAAACCGCTGTGCAAATACCGTGCGACATAAAAAATTGCAAGATCTATCATTTTATTCTCTAGGGCCTTTGATTAAAAAATTTATATAATATTTGGGGGTTCTTAGTAATTTTCTAGCAAAAGTACAGATTTTTACATGTAAACAAAAAGTGTTAAAATAGGCCTGGTTGATTTATTGAGATTGATTTACTAAAAGCAAATAGCTTGCTCACTTTGCAAGGAAATTGTCCCCTGAGCTTGGTGAATGTGGTGAAATATCACTTTGCAAAGAATACCCAATCACAAGCAAGGAAAGTAAAAGGAAAAAAAAAATTTTTGCTCGTAAATAATTTGATGATGGATGCCAGTAAAGCTTTAACTCATTCACTAAGCTCTGGGGAATTTCCCTTGTCTTATTGTCTTTAGTAAATCAATGCCACTAAGCTTAGGTGTTTCCAGTGAAGGGTACCATTATTCTACAGCATATAAAAATATTTTAGACAATTGTGTGCTTCCAACCCTGTGACAACAATGACCCAGCATGACTGTACCTTTGAGCACAAAGCAAGCTCCAAAAAGATGGTTGGTGTGAAGAAAATTCAGTGACTTGCATAGAACCCTGACCTCAACACCACCAACTACAAGCAAGGTCTTCTTGTCTAAAACCAGCTCCTGACCTCACAAATGCTCTCTTGGATGAATGGACACAGATTCCCACAAACATCCTGTGTTGCTATGGCTATTTTGGTGATTTTTAAAGCATAGATATGTGAATTGTTACGTTTTAGACCATACATTGTTTAGGAGCGAAGATTCTCCTATTGACATGCTAATGAACCTGTTGGGCTGGTTTGTGAAGCTCAGGGCAGGAAATGATGCTACAGAAAGTGGGGCAGGGGAAAGGACTTGAGCAAGCCATCTGTTGGAAGAAAGCTTTTTTTGCAGGACTTGGGAGAAGCAAGAAGCAGTCTGGAAGATTCTAAATCCTGTAAGATCATAAAGAAAGACTGAAGATAGGAACTTTACCTGGGGGTGACACTAAATCTACAACCCAAGTTAAGTAATTTTTAGTGTATCCCTCTCTTGCATACATTATCTGTGCTAATTTGCTGGGAAAGATAGATAACTTGTGTATATTGTATTCATATTTTGTAATACTTTGTATGCAGTGAATTGTTTTTCCTACGGATGTACACTACAGATCTTTAACCGCTTGCCCGCTGGCTGTCATATGACGGCCAGGCGGCACAGTTCTCGTTCTGGGAGGGCGTCATAGGACGCCCTCGCCTTCCCGGCCCACCAGGGGGTGGGCTAAACCGAGGAAAAAATTTGTTTAAAAAAAAAAAATTGGATATTTATTATAGCAAAAAGTAAAAAATATTGTGTTTTTTTCAAACTTGTCACTTTTCGTTTGTTTATAGCGCAAAAAAATAAAAACTGCAGAGGTGATCAAATACCACCAAAAGAAACCTCTATTTGTGGGGAAAAAATAATAAAAAAATCATATGGGTACAGTGTTGCATGACCACGCAATTGTCATTTAAAATGTGACAGCGCTGAAAGCTGAAAAATGGCCTGCATAGAATGCATTAAGATAAAAAAATCTTCTGTGTGCAGCAGCCCCCCTAATACTTACCTGAGCCTCATCTCCTTCCCCATTGGCTGAGACAGCAGTGGGGTGCCATTGGCTCCCGATGCTGTCAAAGTCAGTGAGCCAATGAGGAGAGAGGGGGCGGGGCAAAGCCATAGCTCCATGCCTTAATGGACACACAGAGCAGCACTCAGCAGGAGGGAGGGGCCAGGAGCACCAACAAGGGACCCAAGAAAAGGAGGTTCTGGGCTACTCTGTGCAAAATCTCTGCACAGAGCAGGTACGTATGACATGTTGGTTAGTTTTAAATGAAAAAAAAAAACAGACTTTAATATGACTTTAATTGCTTCCTTAGGTTTACACAAAGAAAAACAGCTCCTCCAAAATCTTTTCAAAACAGTAGAGGCTCTTATAGCTGCAAAAGGAGCCAACTCTATATTAATGCCCAAAGTTTTGGAATGGGATGTCGAACATGGTCAGATGTCTACAACCTCGTGTTCATATATATTTACATACACACTCACATGCACACATTAAGTATATACTATAAAGGTGAAGTAGTACTTTCAAAGCAATTTCCCCCTGCACAGATTCATTGCGTTCCAGCTGACAGCTCCCAGTGTTTCATGCACTCTAATCTGACTTCCATCAGCAAGTAACAAACATTCTACAGAAATACAGTGTATCACACAGACAAGGAGCATTTCTGTTAAAAGTTAAAGTACGCCAGAATGATTCCTTTGAAGTGAAGGTTAAAGGGGTTGTAAACCACCTTGTTTTTTCACCTTAATGCATCCTATGCACAGTGGAGGTAAGTATGACATGTTTGTTAATTAAAAAAATAAATAAAAACGCGAACCTTTACAATCACTATAATGCCCTGTATACACGATCGGACATTGATCGGACATTACGACAACAAAATCCATGGATTTTTTCTGACGGATGTTGGCTCAAACTTGTCTTGCATACACACGGTCACACAAGTTGTGGGAAAATCCGATTGTTCTAAACGTACGGCGGGACTATAAACGGGGCAGTAGCCAATAGCTTTTGTCTCTTAATTTATTCTGAGCATGCGTGGCACTTTGTGAGTCGGATTTGTGTACACATGATCGGAATTTCTGACAACGGATTTTGTTGTCGGAAAATTTTATCGCAAGCTCTCAAACTTTGTGTGTCGGAAATTCCGATGGAAAACGTGTGATGGAGCCCACACACGGTCGGAATTTCCGACAACAAGGTCCTACTACACATTTTCCGTCGGAAAATCCGACCGTGTGTACAGGGCAATAGTCTGTTTTTCTTGTTGCACTGACACAATTTAGTCAAAAAATGAATTTCTCAGATTGGGACTTTAAACCGGGCCACAAACAGTTTGATGGTAAAAAAAATTTCAAACTGTATTACACATTGATAATATATAGCAACATGAACATGGGGATATACACAACAAACACAAATATTGGGAGCAGAAATGGAAACCAGCTGCAAGGAAAAGCCCAGAGCTTTGTCAGACAGACAGAACGTCCAACTCGTTTTGAAAAACAAAATGCAGATCTTCTTCAGGGACAGAGGGCTTGATTTTTCTTGGGATTTTTTTTGCTCTCCTCCGCTATGTGTCTTTCGTGTTCTATCTTAGCCGCCCTAATTGCACCCTTACATATCTTGTTGCATTCTTTATAAAGTCTGAATGCTGATGATGATCCCTCAGCCTTGTATTTTTTGAAGGCCTTCTCCTTTGCTTTTATATGCATTTTTACATTGGAGTTAAGCCATCCAGGACTTTGGTTTGCTCTTTTAAATGTATTTCTCAATGGAATGCATTGGCTAATGCCCTTATTTAATATGCTCTTAAAGCAAACCCATCTCTCCTCTGTGTCCTTTGTTTCTAAGATTTTATCCCAATTTAAATCTTCTAGCAGTAAACTTCGTAGTTTAGGGAAGTTGGCTCTTTTGAAATTCAGTGTCTTTGTTATGTTATTGGAAAGAATCCTAGTTGTTATTTGTCTCATTCAAAAGGCAGCAGTTGCTCAATGTTTGAGGAACTCTAGCAACGCCCTGAGAAACCCTTGGATTGCCACGTTCTTAAAGTGATTGTAAAGTCTCGTTCATTTTCCTATAAAAATAACAAACTTGTTATACTTACCTACTCTGTGCAGTGGATTTGCACAGAGCAGCCCAGATCCTCCTCTTCTCGGGTCCCTCTTCTGTGATCCTGGTCCCTCCCTCCTGTTCAGTGTGCCTACAGCAAGCAGCTTGCTATGGGGGCACCCGAGCCGAGCCACGGCTCCCTGTGTCCATTCAGACATGGAGCCCCGACTTTGTCCCATCCCCTCTCTCCCCTAATTGGCTAGCTGACTTTGATTGACAGCAGCGGCAGCCAATGGCGCTGTTGTTGTGTCTCAACCAATCAGGAGGGAGAATCTCAGTTGGCTGAGACACTCGTGGACATCACTGGACCTCAGGTAAATATTAGGGGGGCTGAGGGGGTTGCTGCACACAGAAGGCTATTTATCTTAATGCATAGAAGTCATTCAGATTAAAAAACCTTCTGCCTTTACAACCACTTTAAACCCTTTATGCAGACCACAGGAAGTTAACACACAAACCCACTGTGA
Organism: Lithobates septentrionalis; assembly: GCA_037952835.1. Classification (NCBI taxonomy): domain Eukaryota; kingdom Metazoa; phylum Chordata; class Amphibia; order Anura; family Ranidae; genus Lithobates; species Lithobates septentrionalis. The sequence goes on along the minus strand of JBBDGP010000034.1, from coordinate 2,452,027 downwards.
TTGATGTAGCCAGTCTCTGGGTGGAGACCAAATCTGCTTTAAGCCTGCCAAGCCTGCAGTCTCATGCTTGTGATAGGGTCTGTAACATGTGCTCCAAACTCCCTGTTTGTCTTCTCCGCTCTGCTGTTTGGATTCCCCTGTTTATGAACTTGGATTAGAACTCTGACTATTCACTGAACTCTGCCCCCCTTTTTGACTATGGGCTTGACTCTGACTATTCTGAACCTTACCTGCCTTGCACCTGGACTGTGTTTGAACCACTCTGCCTGTCTGGCAACCGCAAGTACCTGTTTTTTGTGCTCAGTTCGGGCCTGCCCCAGCAAGGTATACAGGCACAACAGCATTATGTATGAGACCTAGGAGCAACCGAGTCCTGCTTGCCTTATGAAAAAGGGGGACTGTTATAGGTAAAGAACCCAGAAGCTAGATATAGTGTCTGACCACCTGTGCTAGGGGTAAGCGTGGCACCCACATGTGTTTTTTTCCACCAATACGGTCTTTTTAAAATAACAAATGTGCATTATAGCAAGTCTTTATAGAGATTTACACATCAGACCAAAAAGAAGGAGAGCTTGGTAGATAAGATGGACAGAGGAATGTGGTTTTAAAAAACGGAATGCCCCTTCAAACGACTGAGATGAGAGTCCAGAAACCTAGGGCAATCTGTTCTTTAAATTTCAACTATATTTAGAAATTTCACTCTTCCCAGCAGCTTCCTTCCAGCACATATTGGCTCGCTGTTTTGTTTAGAGAACTTTTTGATCAGTATGACACAGTCAGTGGTTGGGGCGAAGCACTGACTTTCAAGATGAAGAAGAGGGTTGCAAAATAGACCACTACTGGGTTCCCAGAGTAAGGCTGAAGATGCCTGAAGGCACATGCTATTCTCTTTTCTAAAGCCATGCAAACATAAGATAAAATATATTTTTCCTCCAGCTATATATGAAGGATTTACCATACACGTTTTAACGTCATTGTTGAAGTCCAAACCCCTGACCTGCATAGCTGTTCTGCAGTGTTTGCCTTACATTTTTTATGACTTTCACATTTTTACAAACTTCATCTTTCTTTTTTTTTGTATAATTCGTAAAACTAGCTACTCTCAGAAGGAGTAAACACTCCATTAGCAATTGCTCTTCATCGTGTCCTAAAGCAACCCTATTGCCAAACAGCACTGTAGCCGACACTTCTGGGAGTGTCCATCTCCTGGGCCCCATGTAGCACTCAGTGGTTCCTGCCTCTGGCCTCCACATTTCCATGTCACTATAGTCAGAGGAGAAACAAGTAATAGCTGTGTGAGATCTAGGACACTGACACTTGGTTGACATTCGGTTTTCAGTATGGACATCATGAAAAGGTCTTTATGGATCAGTGTGGGCAGCAGAAAGAGCAAGTATGTCCAGTTTTTTTTTTTGCAGATTTGGCTTGCTGTAAAAGTTTTTGTATACCATCTGGGTTGCTTTAACAACTATTGAGATGAGTTATCAGCCGGCAGCATTGGGAATGCACTATTTTGCATAGATAAAAAACAAAACAAAAAAAAAACAGCACAAGGGTCGTTACTTACATTTAATGAGAAGAGTCTCTTGTGTTGTTGCCGGTTGTCCTAGTTGATATCTAAATTCCTCTGAATAGGATTCACTAAAGAAAGAAATTGTCAAACAAACCTGATTGCTTTTTATGAGGAGATAAGTAAAACCTTGGACAGAGGGGTGGCTGTGGACGTGGTATACTTGGATTTTGCAAAAGCGTTTGACACAGTTCCCCACACACGGCTAATGTGTAAGGTAAAGTCTACAGGCTTGGAAAGATCAGTTTGTAAGAGGATAGAAAACTGGCTAAAAAAACTGAATTCAGAGAGTAGTGGTTAATGATGCTTACTCTGAATGGTCTAAAGTTATCAGTGGTGTACCCCAAGGTTCAGATGGCAAATAAGGTTTAATGTTGATAAATGTAACGTTATTCACTTGGGGGCTAAGAATATGCATGCATCATACATACTAGGGGGAATCAATGGGTGGAGAAGGATCTGGGGGTTTTGGTAGATCATAAGCGTAATAACAGCATGCAATACCAAGCTGCGGTTTCCAAAGCGAGCAAAGTCCTTTCTTGTATTATAAGAGGTATGGACTCCAGAGAGTGAGATATAATTTTGCCCTGTACAAATCATTAAGACCTCATCTGGAATATGCAGTTCAGTTTTGGGCACCAGTTTTCAAAAATGATATCGGGAGAAAATGGAGAAAGTGCAGAGAAGAGCAACCAAACTGAGGAAAGATTGGAGGAACTCAATTTATTCCCTCTTGAGAAGAGCAGAATAATGGGGGATATGATCAACATGTACAAATACATAAGTGGTCCATATAGTGAACTTGGTGTTGAGTTATTCACTTTAAGGTCATCACAGAGGACAAAGGGGCACTCTTTACGTCTAGAGGAAAAAAGATTTAATCTCCAAATACTGAAAGGCTTCTTCACAGTAATGCCCCGTACACACCGTCAGATTTTCTGACGGAAAATGTTCGATGGGAGCTTGTTGTCGGAAAATCCAACCGTGTGCAGGCTCCATCTGACATTTTCCATCAGAATTTCCGTCACACAAAATCCGTTGTCGTAAATTCCGGTCGTGTGTACACAATTCTGACAGAATTAAGCAGAAGAGCCACACTGGCTATTGAACTTCCCTTTTCTCGGCTCGTCGTATGTGTTGTACGTCACCGCGTTCTTGACGTTCAGAATTTCTGACAAGATTTGTGTGACCGTGTATATGCAAGACAAGTTTGAGCCAAAATCTGTCGGAAAAAAATCCATGGATTTGTTGTCGGAATGTCCAATTGTGTGTACGGGGCATAAGAGCTGTGAAGATGTGGAATAGACTCCCTCCAGAGGTGGTTCTGGCAAGCTCAGTAGATTCTTTCCTAAATGTACATAATATAACTGGGTACTGACATTTATAGGTAAAGTTGATCCAGGGAAAATCCGATTGCCTCTCGGGGATCAGGAAGGAATGTTTTCCCCCTGCCATAGCAAATTGGATCATGTTTTGCTGGAGTTTTTCGCCTTCCTCTTGATCAACTATGGGTGAAGAATTGTGTATATGGGATTGTACATTTTTTTTTTTTTTGGTTAAACAAGATGGGCTTGTGTCTTTTTTAAACCTGACTAACTATGAAACTGTGCATAAATACAACAACGCCAACGCATACATACAGAATCACAAAACATACCTACAGCAGTAACAAACCTTAAATTTTGTATTTGTTGATTTCTTTTACATGCATATCTCAAAAATGACTGAAAAGTCTATTCATTCCCTTTAAGCCTGACTTCAGCAGGGTGCTCAGGACACAGTATTCTATATGACCCTGTCACAGCCATTCCTCTGCTCCACTGCAGCAGCACTCAGCGAAAGCACACACAAGTCTCGCCACCTCTGACATATGTTGCCAATTTCAGTTTCTCCTGAACAAGCCCCAGACGTGAGAAATCTGCGGTGAGCAACTCCTCGCCACACAAGTCTAGACCAATTTCCAATTGACTTACAGAGCCCCTCGCAGCAGATTCCAGTGATAATAGCATGCAGACAAATTGCCCATTATTATATCTGGAGAAGGCAGCTTTATTATAGAAAGAAAATTGAAGGAGAATTTATCATTTCCTTCCCAAACTGTACGTGCGGGCAATGCATTAGCTCAGGCTTTCTTCACCAGAGGGTAGATGGGAGGAGGGGTGTCTCGTTAGCAGCAAACAATGGGAACATGAAAATGTTATCAATTAATCATCTTCATCTATAGTTCAGATATAACACGATCTTCACCCGATCCATTATAGTCAGTTGGGAAAATGATTGCATGTCTGTGGGCTCTCCCCAGCTTGTCCAGACATCCCCTGGCTGACAAGCAACCAGATTGGATTTTTCCATCGTACGCTTACTGTTCACCCCTAATCAAAATGAGCTGGATGTCTTTCTGCTCTCCATGCAGATGCAAGCATGCATGTCAATGGAAAGATCTTTTGTCAGAAGGATCTGCAGGCAGTCAGAATGTGCTTGAACAGTAGCTCAATAAAAAACATTCCAACAAAGAAACGGCACAGCTGCCAAGAGTCCAGAAAACAAGAGAGTGAGCTGCTAGTTTGAAAATGACTAGTTAAGCTATCGCTAGACTTGCCAGGTTTCACAAAGTTTTTTGCACAACTGTAGCAAGTCTGCATTGCATGATTTCAGATCAACTTTCTTTGCAAACATTCTGCAAGTCTGCTGCCAGTTCTGGTTCAGTTATGTTGTGCAATAGCCATCCCACCACAGGGGTCACTGTGGCTGAATTTTCATGTTCTAGACTTATAGAGCTCTTGCTCTAGACTCACCACTGCAACTTTAGACTTGCTACAGACTTGCCATGCAAATTTTCTACAAATGTGAAAAGTGTCAACTAGAAGTTGTGCTTCAGGTGCTCTGCAAGTGTACAACTTGCCAATAAAAATGTGCAGCAAGTTACCAGACTTACAATTCATTACTGCCACAAATTTGTGGCAAGTTATCCTTGCTATCTGGGAGGGACTTTGTTTATGAGGAATAAGTTGACAAGGCAATAGTTTTTAAGAAGAAAACCCCTTATAGCCAAACTTACCTGTCTGCATTTATTTCTGTACGGTCCTGTATTGATGGGCTTTGGGCTTGTGTCAATGGCATCAAATTGAAAAATAGAAAAAGTGACATTACAGACGAAACATGTTGGTGGAGGAACTAACCTGCAGTTCTAGCTCCTGCTTTCTGGTATACCAGGATCCACAATGTCATCCTAACTGAGCCCCAGTGGGCATCCATCCTAATATCCTTTACAGCAGCATGAGATATGTGTGCAAGCTTGAGTAGAGGTTTCCTTCATGCTAAACTAATTTGCACCTGCTCACAAATGGGCTCCATGAGTTTCTGCTGTGGTGGTGATGTACACTCATTGAGGAAGACTAAATGTCTAAAAATGCTGCGGTGAGACACAGCCCCACACTTGCCTCAGCTGCTAGGTGAATTTGCAATTGTCTACTATCTGTTTGTCCTGCTTTGCTCTGCTGTGCTGCACTCTATTAGATGTCCTCTGGGTCAGTGCTGCCGCACACTTGGCTATTTATGTGCATTTATATGGACTTGCTTATATAGAATATACAGTCCCTATGGATTCAATAGCATGAACTCTATTGAGTGCAACTTGAGATGCCTTCATTATCTCAGCTGCATGTATTATCCTCGCTAGTGGAGGTCATAATGGCGATATCAGTTATCAGCTTCACAGGATTTCTAAAATCCTCTCCGCACTTTGCGCATCAGTAAGATAGGGGCTGTGTGCAATATCCAGCAATGTGACAACACTAGCCCCGCCCAAAGTGTTTCGTTGTAAGAGATGTTTTTAAGGGGAACAGCTGACAGCAGAAAATTCAGCAATAGCACCTTAGGCACCAGTACCATGGATTTAGCAACTGATGTATGCTGAAGTGTTTGGCTGATGGTTGGCTGACAAATTGTCACCTTTTTTTATTTTTCAGCAGTGGGAATTGTGTTTTTGGGAGCCTATTTTAGTAGATTTTTGCCCATTTCTTGTAATAAAGGGTAAATTTGGTATACAATTACCCAGAAGACCCTTTTATTTATTGTTTTCTATTAAGTTGACATCAGTTTAAGACACTTTTGAGATCATTTAGAATTCATTGACAGGTGCATTTGACCTGCTGTTTACCTCATTGTCACCTGCATTTGACCTGCTTCAAGCAGGTTTACATTACCAAAGACTTGTATGGGAATGCATAGACCCATCTCGATACCTAATTCAGTCTGGTTGCATATACAGTAAAAAATTTGTGTGTCTATACATTTGTTTGACATACTGTGTGCTGCAGTAAGGGTTAAGACACCACGTTGGAGAGTCAGACCGTTGCTCTCACACATAATGTAGCAGGGCGAGTCCCCAGCGGTCCAACATACTCAAGCACGCTGCTTAATTACCAGAGCTGCTTGGAGAGCGTGAGTGCTTTTAATTGGAGCATTGTGCAGGGCGGCATGTTGGACCACTGGAGATTCAGGCTGCTGCGTTGTGTGTGAGGTCAAAAGATGACTCTCCAGCGTAGTATTTTATTGCTTGCTGCAGCACACAGTACGTTGAAAAAAAAAAGTGTACTTATTACTGCAGCCTTTCTCAACCATGGTTCCATGAAACCCTAGGATTCCTTCAAAGGTTGCCACCAATGGTTCCCTGGGCAATGAGCAATTTCTACCTCTCAGATATGTAAACACTAACACAAATGATCATTTGGGACATTGCTCCAACTGACCGCCAATGTTATGCCCCGTACACACAAGCACAATTTCCGTTGGAAAAACCATCCAAGATTTTTCAGACAGAAATTCTGCTTGTGTGTACGGTCAAGCTGGGCTTGCATGCACACAGTCACACGTCGAATTGTTTCCGAGCATGCATGGTTTTTTGCGCGTCGGAATTGCATATAGACAAACGCATTTTCGGATAGGACCTTTTTCCGACCGAAAAATAGAGAACCTGCTCTCAATCTTTTGCTGGGGGGTATTCCCCCAGCAAAAGTCTGATGGAGCATACACACGGTCGCAATTTCCGACCAAAAACTCTCATCGGAGTTTTGCTGGCGGCATTTCCAATCGTGTGCACGGGGCATATGGGATATTCCTCCCACTGACCACCAATGTAAGAGGCATTGTTCCCACTGACAACCAATGTAAGAGGAATTTTTTCCACTTACCACCAATGTAAGAGGAATTATTCCCACTGACCTCCAATGTAGGAGGCATTCTTCCCACTGACCGACACTAGTGTAACATTAGTTGTTTATATAGCAAATATTGGCAGGGGTTCCCCAAGACTGGAACCCCTTTAATGGTTTCTCCATGATAAAAAAATTGAGAAAGGCTGTATTACTGTATATGCAATCTGACAGCATTACAGTAATAAATTGCGCGAGTTCCCTTGGCAAATCTGTGCTTCCTCCAAGCAAGGCATTGCAACAGGTTCACTTTATTGATATAACCACCAGCAGCAGATCTGCTTTTCTTCACTCACCGACTCTCTTTTCTACAACTGGGAGCAAATACATTATACTTCTGATCATGGAGGAGCACGTCAACCCTTCCTCCGATGTGACAGTACTGGTGCTTGGTGACTGACCACTTGGGCACCTACTACTATCACATTGGGCAGAGACCAGAGTCCTCAATCCTGTGTAAACTCCAATCATTCCCCATTGCATTCTTTGTAACCAGCAGGTACTGTATATGGAAGGGTTTGCGAGTAAAGGGATTATATGTGCTGTTAGGGAAGGGGATTAATGCAAATGTGTTCCTTTGCAAAGGCAAAACACAGCTTCACTTTAAATCCACTTTAAAGGAAATCTGAACTGAGAGAAGCGGGGAGGCTGCCACTCCTCAGCTTCTTTTGAAAATACCTAATGCCTGGCTCTTGGCTTTCAATACCCTTTGACATACTGACTAGGTCCAAGTATGCAGCAAGTGAAATCAGATCAAAGTCAGTACCCCTGATCTCCATACTTGTTCTGGGTCAGCGACGCAGAGAGCATTGATTCCAAACCACTCTGCATTTTTAGAGAGGTCTGAAATGGCAGTCTATATATTTTCTTCAAAACAAGTTTCCCTTAAAATACAATAGATTTTTTTCTTCCTTTTTTTTTTTTTTTTTTACTGTGGTCAGATATACATATATAACATCTTTTCAGTTAATATATATATACCATATTTAACCTTTTCTGTTTCTGTAAATATTGAATAAAAATATTATATGGTAATGGTAGTAAAAAGCCTCTATAGTTTACAGAACTCTGTAGCTCAATGTGAAATTTAAACAAAAGTAAAGGCCCATTTTACACAGACAGATGGTTCAGGTCCACCCGTCAGTTTTTCAGGTGAACCCGATCGGACCATCCATTGCTTTCTATGGAGCGGTGCATGTCAACAGATATGTGTCCACTGACAACGCCGACATATGAACTGATCCTGTCCGCTGTCAGAGGATAGCCTAATGGAAACGAACAGGCGGTCTCCATCGGACAGTCCATAGAGAACAGCGGGCTGTGTCCGTGTCCGCTCTCCATCAGCGGATCCACCACTTTGAAAAAGGCCTTAGAGCAGTGACACATCTCTTGAATTGCTGTCTGAAGATTTATTGAGAGACAGCTGTGTCTGAAAGGGAGCTACAACTGTACTTTCTTTTTAGCTAATCCACAGTGCTCTGGGAATCCTCTGTCATGTATTAATAACAGAGTCCTGATTGGTCTCCCTCTCCGAGTCTGAACAGCGCTCTGCAGAAAATTACTGAAGGTGGATAGCAAGGCATATTCTTATATTCAAACCAGAGGTAGCTAAAATAGCTAATAATTTTAATAAATCCATGACTTTATAAAATAGTTTGGTTATATCTGTATGGAGTTCAACTTTTACAAATTATGTGCAAATACACTACAACTCTACACCTACATAATAGTGGATAAATAAAAATTAAAACCCCACAACTTCTTTAAATGGGCTTGTTCAATGATGAAATAACTTGCAGTGTTTGCACAAAAGAACAAACACACACACACCTTCTCAGGGTATGTGTAATTTTCCCATCATCTCCTGCACATCAGTTGAAGTGTTCCATCAGTGATATCCAGCTACAATATTAACGCTTAAAAAATAATGTAGTAATTAGGTTTACATTTACTTCATTGTGAAGCAGAGGAGCAACAAGCTGTTGCTGGAAAGCAGGACAACCCAGCATGTGGGCATCAAGCTGGCTCAGGAACACGGTTTATGTGTCATGGTGGAGCCCGGCAAAGAAGCGGACTGTAGAGAACTGCCAGAATGCAGTCATCAGAGCTGCCCGTGAGCCAAGGAATGACTCACGATTCAAGGGAATGACTGGCAACACCAGGGAAAACTGCGAGGGGCTGGAGGTGGATGAAAAAAAGAAAACACACACTGTGCACAACACTTATGACGGCAGTACGGGGTATATATATATATATATACCTAAGGATACAGCTAACATATATAAACGCACAGATACAACCAGGAACCAAATAAGATCCCCATTCTCACCTGCTGTTATTAAACATTGAACATTTTTTTTTTTTTTTCAAATATTTATATATTCAGTTATTTTACCATTATCATGATTTTTTTTGGCCTTCACAGGGGCTTCAACTTCTGTAAGGGTTCTTGCACATAGCTGGCTGTGCAGAGTAAAATAGTCAGTGTCATATGGACCAATTAAAGGACTACTTCACCTAACCAAAAAAAAGCCTATACCGGGCAAGTTGGATAATGCCCTTGCTATAGGTGTAGGCGATTTACGAACCTACTGAAGCCTAGCCAAAAAACTCATCCTCCCTTCCTACCTCATTACTAGGATGTTGCTAAGACACTCCCATCCATCACTGCTCACCCCCCTACCATCCCAGGAGCGAGCTCTCAATCCCCTGCATATGTGTGGTCAATTAACTTCTCCATTGCAGCATTGCTAAGCTCAGAGCCGCTGTAATAGGAGAGTGAGCGCATGCAAAGGGGTTTGAATTAGCTGGGAGTGCCTTAGCAACGTTCTAGCAACAAGGCAGGGTGGGATGTTGCCATTTCTGGGAGTTTATTAGCCAAGCTTCGGTAGGTAGCTAAATGGCCTACACCTATAGCAAGGGCATTATTTAAATTTTGGTCTAAGCTGCAGTTTGTTTGTATCTAAAGGCGTCTCTTACCTCTATAGGCAGTTTTTTGGTAAAGGTGAACTAAGTAACTTGTGACTCTCCAGGGGTACTTCATGTATGGAAGGGACAGGGTAGGTAAGAAAGGGGGAGGGCTGTGCCTTTATATCAAGAGTGATTTGATAATGAATATGAGGGATGACATTACTAGTGGGGTTAGTGATGAGGTGGAGTCTTTGTGGCTGGAGCTTCAAAGAATGAAACAAACAATAAATTAATTGCGGGTGTATACTATAGGCACCCTCATGTTAAGGAGGTGGAGACCCATCTCCTTTCACAGTTATAGATGACAGGGAAGCAAGGCAACATTATAATCACAGGGGACTGATGCTGATACTGATTGGGCAGATGGACCTAAACACTCAACTAATGGTCGTCGTTTCTTGAATGTAATGCAGGACAATTTCATGAGTTAAATGGTAGAAGCCCTAACTAGAAATAATGCTTTGCTAGACCTAATTACAAACACCACACAGCTATAGATGTAGAAGTAAGGGATAACTTAAAGCGGACGTCCACCCAAAAGGGGAAGCTTCACTTATCTGTTTCCTCCCCCTCCAGTGCCACATTTGGCACCTTTCGGGGGGGGGGGGGATTGGGGAAAGGGGGTACCTGGTTTTGACAGGTACCAGCTCCCACTTCCAGGTGATCTCGCTGCGGCGAGATCACCCGGAAGTTCGACCCCCCTCCTCCTTCCCCTGCCACTGGGGTAAGTGTCCTAATATTAAATGTCAGCAGCTACAGTATTTGTAGTTGCTGACTTATTTTTTTCTGTAGGAGCCTGGACCTCCTCTTTAAGAAACAGTGATCACAGAGTAATTATGTTTACCATAAATTATAGGAAAAGGAGACACAGGGATAGGACAAGAACACTAAACTTCAAAAGAGCCAACTTTACTACGCTGCACTCCATAATGTATGATACTGAGTGTGTAAAGAATGGATATCGCAATATACAAATCTTTAAATAGTGATTCTAGCATAGGGAGGAAACATTTTAACCATAAGATCTCTAAAGAAGACACAAAGCTACACAATGAAGTTGGATGAGAAGCAGTTCAATCTTAAACTGCGCAAGGGGTTCTTTACTGTTAAAGCAGTAAGAATGCGGAAGTCCCCTCTGGATGGGTCTGGGACAGGATATTGCTTGTGCTAGATGTGATATGATTGCTGCTGACTTTTTCCATATGTTCTGGACCTGTCCCGGACTTTCAACCTTCTGGAAGGAATTGTTTGCTTTCTTCGACCACAAACTTCATATACTGATACCGCACACCCAGGAGGTGGGACTTTTGGGAATAATCAATGACCATGTCCATCATACCCAGGCCAGGACTTTGCTACATATACTATTATTTTATGCACGTAAAATCATCCTATTGTACTGGAAGGATGTGGGCCCCCTTTCAGCCCATGCCTTCTTCCGCATTGTTAATGGGGTCCTTCCCAAATTCAAATTGATATACAAGAGTAGGGCATGCCCTAAGAAATTCACCAAAATCTGGCAGCCATGGCTTGATGTATCGGAGGATTTCTGGGGGGATGTTCTTTCCTCACAGCTTTCCCAGTAGACCCACTACTTACTACTATTATTTTTCAGCAAGAAGCCAAAATTGATAATCACAGATTGCCTTATATGAAACATCCAATGCATGGGGGGATTCTAGACCTCTGCTGTCCTTACGGGGTCGCACGTGTTGCTTTCAGATGTGTTTCTTAGCAATAGCAATGTATAAGTATATTGAAAATGGTGGTGTCAAACGAACACACACACACATACGCACACTCAAATTTAACTGGATGGACTGGTGTCTTTATTGACCCTTACCAACTATGCATCTATGTAAGACTTTAAGCTCTTTCACCCAATGCGAAAATGCAAGTCTGTAGAAGACGTAGCTTGGTAGGAATAATAATAATGGTAGGAATGGTAGGAATAAAAACTACCATTATTACCTTAGAGTAGCTAACCAGATTTAAGCACCCAACCAACAGAGGTCACAAGTTAGATCTGAATTCAATGGCTTGCTTTCTGTGCATCAGACCCAAAAATGCCAGCCTTCACAGCGTGTATTGTGACTAAAGGCCTTGTGGGAAAAAAAAAGGGTCAAGCTGAGTAGAACCTTGTGAATTATACATGGGTTGTGTCTACATATGTATGTATGAATGTTTTTCTGTCCCCTGCAGTTGTGGAAGTGTGGGGAGCAGTGCTACACGGAAGTGCAGTCGCATAATTGGAGACATTAATAAATTATAACACACTGTGAATTAAAATGCAAATACAGACATTAAGAGTTAGGTGTTATTGCCAATGTCACATCATTTACCGACGCCTCGGCTTTATGTAAACGTCTTTAATATTCAGCGAGGGTGCCCCTTTTCCAGACCCGAATTTGCGTCTGGAATTTAATATGAGAAGCTTTTATCTGCTTGAACTATTTACAAAACCTTCCAAAGTAAAAAATGAACCCATGTATGCCAGAGAACAGGCCAAAGCCATGAGAGTCCACAATTATTTACATCTCTGCATGTAACTTAAATATACAATTATTCACACAAAGAAATCCCTCTGTTAACCTCCTCAATACCAGCATGTTACACCTTATTCATTAGGGCTCATTACCATGACTGCAAAACACAGCAATTTAATCAGTACAGTGTTATTTTTTTTATACAGATCTGAACGCAGGTGTATTGTTTTCTATGGGCCTATGCAGACAGCTGCATGAAGAAAATATTAGAAATATAACAGCACAAATATCCCTGTATCACCCTCAGGAGAATAGAGCGTATGAGCGTTTCAACCATACGCTGCTAGTTATGCTTCGGACACAGGAGTAAAGGCACCAGGATTGTTGGTCACAATTTGTGAGAGAAGTGGTTTGGGCCTACAACCATACAGTGCACAAAGCTTCCGGCTACACATCATTCTTCATAATGTTTGGGTGTAGTGGATGATGAACCTATGAACTTGCTACTGGAGACATGGGAGTCTGTGTCTCCCGTACAAGAAATGACTGGATCCAAGAGCAGTGGAATCGCTTGAAAATAGCTAAACAACTAGTTTTAAAGTGTCATCGGGAGCAGATAAGGCTACAGTTGATTTGTTACCTCTGAGGCCCCAAGATAGGATACTCATCAAGAACCCAAAGTACAAAAGGGGCAACAAACTAGAACCCAAGTGGGAACCTTTTCTGAACTCTCCAGTGTACGATGGGTTCAGGAAATGTCTGTAAATGTTGACATCAGAACTTGCTGAGGCCTTGAATGCAACAATGTACAGAGACATCCTTAAAGTGGAGTTCCACCCACTTTTACAACTCTTCAGCATCCCTCACTAAACTGTGCACTGTAAAGGAATTGGATATTTAAAAAAAAATTTTCTCAGCACCTACTGTATATCTGCTGTATTCATTTTTCACTTCCTGCTCCCTGGCCGTGGCCCATCGCATCATTTCCTGTTTGCAATACCTTCTGGGAAGGGACGGCAACTTCCTCTGACACTGCCGTTGCTCTGGAAACCTGACCTGAAACCTATTGCACTGCTTGTGCTGCACTGAACATATGCGAGATCTGCAAGGATGAGATCCAGGAAGAAATACAGTCTGGCTTCAGATGCCCACACTTAAGATGGCCACAGCCTGCTGTAAGTTTATAAAATAACAAACTACTGCTATAAACTAACAAAACAGGCCTTAGTTTACAGACTAATTTTACTAGAATACATTAAGCTTGTGTATTATATGGGTATTTTTATTTAAAAAGTATAATTTTGGCCGGAGCACCACTTTAATGAAAACCTGCCCCAGAGCGATCTGGACCTCAGACTGGGGTGAAGCTTCATCTTCCAACAGGACAATGACCCTAGAACACACAGCCAAGATAACAAAAGAAGTGGCTAGGGGACAACTCTGCGAACATTTCTGGAAATTTCTGGAAATTTCCCCATCTGATGGAGCTTGAAAGATCCTGCAAAGAAAAATGGGAGAAACTGCCCAAAAAAAAAGGTGTGCCAAGCTTGTAGCATCATACGCAAAAAGACTTGGGGCTGTAATTGGTGTCAAAGGTGCTTCAACAAAGTATCGCGCAAGGGCTGTGAATACTTATGTACATGGGATTTTTTTCATTTTTTATTTATAATAAATTTGCAAAGATTTCAATTAAACTTCTTTCACATCGTCATTATGGGGTATTGTTTGTAGAATTTTGAGGAAGATATTGAATTTAATCCATTTTGGAATAAGGCTGTAACTTAACAAAATGTGGGAAAAGTGAAGCGCTGTGAATACTTTCCGGATGCACTGTATATATGCTCGGTATCATTATATGGTGCGGTGTGATCATTATCGGTATATATATATGTATATACTTGGTATCATTATACGGTGCAGTGTGATCATTATTGGTGTATATATATACTCGGTATCGTTGTGCGGCGTGATCATTATCAGTGTATATATATTCAGTATCATTAAATGGAGCAGTGTGATCAATATTGATATATAAATACTTAGTATCAGTATATTCTGGGTATTTTCATCTTGCTAGCAAGTAGATGAGATGTCTGTAAGCATACAGTGGCCTCCCTATGATGTGCAGGATCAGCCGCAGGAGATCCTTGGACCCCGTCAGAAGCTGCCCAAATAAATCAGTGTACAGTAGGCTGCACTGCACTGGTAAGTGCCCTGTGGGGGAGCTTAGCACACATACCACATGGATAACCCTCTGACTACCAAAAATATTTCTACGCTAACAAAGCATGCCGTGATGTGTAGTTCACTGAGGAGACTGCTGCTGAAGGTACGTGTGGAGTTCCAGGTTTTGTGCTTACCAACAAAAGATACCACCAAATCTAAAGCACCAATCTGTAGGAAGGCCATGTCCCTCACCACCCCCCAGGTCCATGACTACCACAAGGAGAACTGATTGAAATGCAGGTGCAGCTGTCAGGCTACAATGCAGAGGATACATCCATCCACCTTGCATAGGGAGGGGGGGTCCTGTAAGGTTTATTTTTTTTGTGACCCATTGAAATTTCCTTTTACTGTCTGTATTGCAGATGCAACAGAAGGTAAAAGAATGGGAACTTCTCCGACCTGAGGGTAAATCCGCTCGTAGACAGTTGTTCCCAGAACAAGTGTCCCCACTGGAAGAGTTTGTTTATATTGTTCTGGTGGCAACTTTAAAATTGTGGATTTCCCATCACTTTTTGTTCAACTGACAGTGGATACATGGAGATATAGGGCATAGCTCCTATCTGTCCCTGCTTTTGAGGGACTGTCCCTCTTTCGAAACAAGGTCCCCCTTTCCTCCTCATTTGTCCCTCATTTTGGTCTGATAATTATAGTTGTATATAAAACGCATTACTTATCTATCAAAAAGTGTTCCCCAGCGCTAAACCTTTCACTAAATTTCTAAATTGTTGCATTTGTAAATGCCAAAAGCCAATATAAAGGAATAATAGTGGTGAAGAAAAGCACTTGTGGGTTTAACCAATCATTTTTTTGTACAATTCTCCTTCAGGGGTGTGGCAGGGGCGTGTCCTATGCCTACATATTGACAATAGGTGTCCCTTATTCCCATCTCAGAAAGTTGGGAGGTATGATATAGGGGCTGATTTACTAAAGCTGGCCATAGATGGATTGAATATCGAATGGGAATAATGGAAAACCCTTTTGTTGATCAGCCAACTGGAAGAGAGCTGCTAACAAACAGGTGGGGTTCTTGCGAGCCACAAGTGGACCAATGCCTCTAAGGAGTAAAACAACTATATTTAAAGCAGCAAACACTTCACCACGTTTCATTCCGTGTATTTGAATATAAATAAAATCAATTGTGCTCGCGCTAAAAATGTGAATTGAAAAAAATATAAATATATATAAACTGAGTATAAAATATAAACTAATTGTGCAGAAATATTAAACCATAATTAGTATGCTAATAAAAACATACATGTAAAAATATATATATATATAATGTGCAATCCTTATATATAAAATTCACAAAGTGCATCCACATAAAAGTGCAATCCTTATATAAAATGCTGAAAGTGCATCATGCATGAATATAGACCTAATTAATAAGTGCAAATCCTGTGACAATCAAGTGTCCAAACAAAATACGATCAGCAGATTCAAACTGAAATAAAGAAGTGCAAGAAAACAGTGTCCATGAATTAAGTGTTCATCATGCTTCTCCTGAAAAGTGTCCAAATCACAACAAGCTGGATGTGCTCTCCCGTGATCCCCCACTTGTGCTTGCGCTCACCTCTATTCGTGTGACACGGTAGTTAAACAGTGTCAAAACACGCATTGGGGCCACTCCTGGGCTCACTCAGGATGCAATAATGTATGTCCAATCCTCACAGGTAAAACATCATTCATAAAAGAGAAAAAGAAAGCTCCATGGTGTAATATAGTAAGGGATTTATTTAAAGTAAAAGAAGTTCCTCCAGGAGGGTACTCACAGTATGCAGGTGCTACAGTGCACCAAACTATACAGGTGTATTTCGTTTAGCAGCGGCCCGTATGGCGTGCGGTGTGGTGTATATTCCTCTCCTTCCCTGCTGACAGCTCCATCCTACCCCTCCCCGACGCGTATTCGGCACAGGGATCACGTGCCTTCCTGCTGTCAGAATACAATGTCTCAGCAGGGAGGATTCCTCCATCCACATCACTTGTGTGGAAGGGGGAATCCATTTGTTTTTGTTTTTTTGATCAACTTGCTAGTTGTTAAAAAAAATATATATAAAAAAAATAATCTATGGCCAGCCTTAAGGCAAATAGACTGTTCATTTTGCAAGGGAAGTTGTACTTTGCGAGGGAATTTTTCCCAAGGCTTAGTGAATGAGATGAAGCTCTGCTGACGCCTATCATCCCACCTTACGCAAGCCAAAATGCTTTTTTCTTTATTTTCCTTGCATGTGTTTGGGTATTTTTTGCAAAGTGAAATTTTACCGAATTTACTAAGCTCTAGGGAAACTTCCCTAGCAAAGTGAACAGCCAATTTGCCTTCAGTATATCAACCAAATATAGAGGGTGAGTCTCCCTATAGGGGACAAAGAGTGGAAGTCACCCTTCTGCACTCCATACTGAAAAAAAGTTAGGGTTATTCATATGTTTTAATGAGGAGCAAATCAGAAACACAACAGCTACTTCTGCAGGGAAAATATTGATTCAATTCACGTCCACTTCCTGAGTGGGGGGGCTCTAACCGCTATAGTTGCCTGATCAGTCTCAGTGTTGTATTGACAAAATAGGGGAAAGCAGTCAGCCAATCACATAAGCAGAAAATGGCATTGATGGGGGGAGCTCTGTACACCGTGTACAGAACACCGCTGTTATTTCCATGTTGCCATACTAACCAGGAAGCAACAGTGGAATATTTAGTTATAGAAAATCATAACTAGCTGCAGATTAAAAGGCAAAGGTTATTTCTAATAGCATTAAACTTCTAAAGCAGCAATAGCATATGCTGTATCAATATTAGTGGAAGTGGAGGTACCCTTTAATGTTTTAAAGAAACCTGTTTCAATAAAATGTATTAGCATAGTGTGTCTGTCCCTAGAATGGTTGATTTAGTTAAGGTCGGGTTCACACACTTAAAACCAATAAAAAAAACATACGTGTTGCGCATCGGGTGCTACAGTGCCATTCATTCTTAATGGCACCCCAACACAGGTTGCCAACACATGTGCATTTTAGCATACCAAATTACCGGGCGATGTGGTATGTTCCATATACACAATACATTTTTTTTGTTGGTGCGTTTTAGTGCATTAAAAGGAATCAACTGTCCCAACACAACTGTTTTAGAATATTTTATGACTTCAAATGGACTTCACAAACATGGAGGACAATTATACATTCAAGGTTCACCTTGTCACCAGAGGAAGAGGTTCACCTGTACAGAAGGCGCACCACTGTAAAGGAATTAGCAATCCATTTACATCTAGAAGAATTCGGGGTCAAAATGCCGCTGCTTTTCTTCTCCCAGGCTGCTGCAGGCATCCAACCCTCAAGATCTGGTTCACACCTATGCATTTTTTAGTGCGTTTTCAGTTTTGCAGAAACACGCTACAGTCCATATAACATGGTTTCCTATGGTTCACGTTCACATCTGTGCGTTTTATGGAAAGGGCCAGGGACTTTTTTCTGGTGTTTGAATCCATAGACTTAAGTGGATCAAAAACGTGTATTGAAAAACGCAAAATGCACCTGGTATATGCAAACTGCTAACCTGCATAGGTGTGAACCGTGCCTAAGAGTTGGTGGAATATCTACTACTCCTGGTGCACGCTGTGGTTCCTCCCACTGGCTCCTACATCATTGCAAGGTGTTTGAGCCAACGGTAGAAACCATTGCAATTGGAGGGGGTCAGGTATTCTACTCACCCATGAAGTGTGAAATATCTACAGTGGCCAGGGATAAGCAAAGCAGAGGCATTTCAACTTACAGGGAACTAGAAAGGTAAATGTAGCACGGTTTAGCCTTCTGTACAAGCGAGGGTCATTTTACTATGGTCATCTGAGCAGCAACATATTAACTTCATTAATATGGACGTATTAGCACACGGCTGATCATGGATGGTTATATGAGTATGGCAGTCAGAGGGTTGGGCTGTCTGTCTCTATATTTCCAAAGCTCCACCGGCTTAACTTCATATACCCTGTTTCCCTGAAAATAAGACCTAGCGTGATTGTCAGTGATGGCTGTAATATAAGCCCTACCCCCAAAATAAGCCCTACCCTGTTTCCCCAAAAATAAGCCCTACCCTGAAAAGAAGACCTACAAGGACTTTAACTAGGGCTTATTTGGGGGGTAGGGCTTAT
Organism: Lithobates septentrionalis; assembly: GCA_037952835.1. Lineage (NCBI taxonomy): Eukaryota > Metazoa > Chordata > Amphibia > Anura > Ranidae > Lithobates > Lithobates septentrionalis. Next base: position 2,433,429 of record JBBDGP010000034.1, on the reverse strand, counting down.
ATTGCAGCCATCACCGACAATCACGCTAGGTCTTATATTCGGGGAAACAGGGTATCACTGTATGGCATAGGGCTAGCCTCCTGTTTGGGGCCACAGAAAGAACAGGGAAGTGGCCCCATGAGACTGTCACTACTGTCACCTTCTTTTATTTCATGTATTAGTCAATTCACTGGTAATCTTTGTGACAGAAGCGGATATCAGTTCCCAGTCCTCCTCACCAACTTGTGACTGGCCAACCTCACACCGCGCTGTCACTTGCGTAACAATGCCACTCTCAGCTGCCCGCGGCACAAAGATTTTCCAGCTCGCGTGACCACAATCTAGGTGCCAGCAGCCTGAGAGCGACTGTCAATGGGCTACGTTCATTAAACAATTAACCCTTTAGCTACAACTGCCTTTTAAGAGAGGCGGAAACTGATGTTAGCAATACAAATTATGATTTTAGAAAAAAACATCGTCACCACAGACAGGTATGTTCAGCGATTTATTGCATACTTTAGCGCTCTTCGGGGGATCACAGGGATTCATTTTGGTGACATTAAAAGCCTTAAAGACAGTTTTAAAAAATAAGGTTTAATAATGAAAAGGTCAAATTGGTGCAAATAACATAATTACAGAGAAAAGGGTGTTACAAAGAAATAATACAGCAACAGAGACATAAAACAGAGTTGAGAGGGAAGAATACGTGCAGTGTCCTTGGTTTTATCAGAGTTCCGTGGATGAGCCAGGTATTATAGGTTCTCAAACTTAACAGATTTTTCTGATTTGATGGTGCATGAGAACTGTCAAACTGTCCTGGCATCTCCCTTTTCTTTGGCATCAACAGGTGTGTTGACAGAGACCACCTGACCAATCATCTGGTCTAAGGGGTGGTTGCTGGGAAGTCACTACGTTTATGACCATGTCTCAGATACAATTTTTGGTAAGTATTTATATCTCTGAACATCTACAGTTCATAGTTTGCTAACCAGCAGATTATTGTCCAGCATAAAATTTGCTTCAAAATAAATATAAATATGACAGGTTTCAGATGTCTACTTTACCTAGGAGGGATAAGGGGTACACAACATGAAAATGTTCTCCTGCGCTAACAGTGGTAACCCAAAGGTATGAACAGTATAGGAACTTCTTAATGGTGGTGGTGGTCTTGCTGCTTTCTCAGGATATTGGGCATCCTCAAACTGGAAACTAGCAAAACAGAAAGAGAAAGGCGCACCGACCTAGTGCATTACCGCAATAAGATTTATTGAAAAAATATAAAGAGTTATGCCGCGTACACACGAGCGGACTTTATGGCAGACTTTGCCCGGCGGACTGGATTTCGTCAGACAATTCGATCGTGTGTGGGCTCCAGCGGACTTTGTTTTCTCAAAAGTTGGACGGACTTAGATTTGAAACATGTTTTAAATCAATCCGTCGAAATCGAGTCCGGTCAAATAGTCCGCTCGTCTGTATGCTAGTTCGACGGACAAAAAGCCACGCTAGGGCAGCTATTGGCTACTGGCTATGAACTTCCTTGTTTTAGTCCGGTCGTACGTCATCACGTACGAATTCGACGGACTTTGGTGGATTGTGTGTAGGCAAGTCTGTTCATTCAGAAAGTCCGTCGTAAAGTCTGTCGAAAAGTCCACCGAGCAAAGTCTGCCGTAAAGTCCGCTCGTGTGTACGCGGCATAATATATAGCAGTGAATACAATAGAACGTGGTTTTCCTCTAATGGGACTTTATAAGGGCTTCTGTGTGTGCAACCTTTAGCCGTATCAGTTGATGTGGTTTTCTGTGTTATCATTGTACCCTGACATGTATTTTGTCAATACCCCTATCATTTGAACTGTCAACATCCTCCTTTTTTATCCAAGTATTTCATGTTTATTTGTCATGATTTTAACTTTTTGAAAATAAAATGATATGTATATGTTTTTGATATATTGTTTGAAGACTCTTGCCTTATAAAGTCCCATTAGAGGAAAACCACGTTCTATTGTATAGTCTTATAGGTATGTGGGCAAGTTGTCTTCTTCCACAAAGCTTCCGTCACTACCTCTACGTATATAGCAGTGAAGAACACTCTTTGTGACATGTGTTTTTATTATTTTGTTTGTGAGTATATATTACGCTTGATATATTTTCAATAAATCTTATTGCGGTAATGCACTAGGTCGGTGCGCTCTTTCTGTTTTGCTGGGATAAGGAGTGCCAATGGTTCCCTATATGGTCTGACATAGGGGTGCCTGGACTTGAAACATTATAAATTAATCGAGGAAAGTAAATATGTCCATATTCTGACTGTGCTATTTTTACTTCAGGAGTTATGAAACATGCTAAAGTTTCAGAGTTATAACTGCTAACCTACCTGCAGATATGTGTATTGCCCATCCCGTCCAACTAAGCTATTTATGACCGGTATCTGCTAGTTCTCTGAATTGCTCAGCTTGCGAGGTTGACAATTTTATTAGGGTTTCCAGATGGGAACGTGGAATGGTTAATGGAAAGGGTCTGTGTGTGTCCCATCAGTTTGTGTATTGTATAACTGAAAGAAAAAGGTAGGGGGCAAGGTCACTGTGGTTATGTCCTTCACATGACAACATGGCTGAGATAAGCTGAGACATGACAAAATGGCTGCTACACACACTAATTGTGGGCCCAGTACGCATTGTCCCTGATTTGGAACAATGTCCCTCTGTCCCTCATTCCTCCTCCTTTTTCCCTCATTTTGGTCTGATCTATATAGATGTATATAAAATGCACTTTTTATCTATCAAAAAGTGTTTCCCAGTGCTAAACCTTTCTGCCAAATTCTAAATTGCTGCATTTGTACATTTTAAAAGCCAATATAAAGGCATAGTAGTGGTTAAAAAAAGCCCTTGTGGATTTCATTAACCTTTTTCTTGGGTTAATTCTCTTTCAAGGGGGTGTGGCAGGCGGCGTGTCCCATGTCTACATACGTTTGCTGGTAGGTGTCCCTCATTCCTATCTCAAAATGTTGGGAGGTATGCCAGTACGTACAACCATTACAATATTCCGTTAACTCGTTTACATGTTTAGTTTTGATGAAACCCCTGAGCTGCTTTCTGGTTCTTCTCTTTCAGGTATCAAGCTGTTTGTAGTTACTGGGCAGGAGTGCTGTCGCTGGGCAGATTGCAAGCTATCACCAAGCAGAGAGAATATTTAGCTGATCAACAGATTGGCGTTTCATGTTTTGGAGGGAGAATAGCTATCCAATATCTGTGGCCCTTACCCTTTATATGTCTGGTCCCTATAGCAGCTGTCAGCAGTTACCTCTGGATCTACTTACTGTTTCATCTAAACCATCTAAGATCCTTTTACCCACCCAACTTTCCCGTTTTGTTTATTTTCTTTGTCATGGTCGAACTTTATGGGGTAATTTTGCCCACTTTGTGGGTGGACACTGTTTTGCAACAGTATGGTTGGTATGGTCAAATTTGGTCAGCTTGAGTCTTAAAGACTAAGTAGTTTGGTATTATTACCGTATTTATCGGCGTATAACACGCACTTTTTTCCCCTTAAAATCGTGGGTGCATGTTATACGCCGATCCCCTGCGATCCTGAGCTGACAGATCTTCAAAATCGCAGACTGCGATTTAAAAATGGCGCCGCCGGCGCCGAAATACACAGAGCCGGTCCTCGGCTCTTCTCGGCCACTTTCGGCTTCACTCGAGCGCCGCCCGAACACGTCCGCGCGGGACTACGAGTGGAGCCGAAAGTGAACGAGAGCCGCCGAGAAGAGCCGAGGACCGGCTCTGTGTATTTCGGCGCCGGCGGCGCTATTTTCAAATCGGGATCAAACTGCGAGCTGCAACGCTGCACTGAGAAGGCTGCACTGACAAGGCTGCACTGACAAGGCTGCACTGACATGGCTGCACTGGGGCAAGGCTGCACTGAGAAGGCTGCAATGATGGGCATTTAAATGTAAGTTATTTTCCCTTCAACTTCCCTCCTAAAAGTTTTTTTTTCCTTAAAATTCCCTCCTAAATTGGGGTGCGTGTTATACGCCGGTGCGTGTTATACGCCGATAAATGCGGTACTTAAACTTGTTTGATTGTTCGTAAGTTTTAATTTTAAGTGGAAGTAAACTCCCTCAATGAACATTTTAATCCTTATCCTGCTAGCATTAGTAAATGGATAAGAACGTATATTAAATTTAAACTTCTTTTTTTTTTTTACATTTTTTCAGTTGCTTCCTGTTTTCTGGCCTAGGCCAAAAATATGTAACACATCCCAGGAGTCTTTATTGACATTTTATCTTTCATATGGAGAAGAGGAGTAGGGGCTTTTTCAGCTAAAGACACCCTCCTACCTGCATACCTGAGCTAAGGGCAAATGGATTCCAGGAAGTAAATGTTATCTGCATCATCTGTCCTTACTAAAGATGGATGTTGCTAGAAAAGCTAGGGGGGTGTTTTTCAAAGTGATTTCCTAACAAAATAAGGCATGGAGACATGAATGGATGGGGGAGTTTACTTTAACTACTAAAAATGAATTAAATAGCATTTTCAGTTTCTGCTTTTTAGATACAGTTTAGTTTCACTTTATAAAATAAGCAGATCGGTATTATTGATTGAACTTGTTGTTTGGTCATTCTTAAGTTATCATTCTAAATTAGAGTTATCATCAATATTTCTGAAACCTAATATGGGGGGGTCACAGCCTTATTTTTCCAACGTTCTGGTTTGTTTGTCGATTTACCTATTTATCTAGTAATTTGTTTTGCGTTGGGAGGACTTATGGGGCGTACAATCCCATATATCCCTCTGTGCTGTGTGACCTGTGCCAACAGTCTCCATAGTAATGTGGGTAAGGCGACATTCACACCTGCAAAGGGGCCGGACACGACTACATACAAGAACGCCAGAGCAGGGGTTCCCAGAGATTAGCTGCGGGAGGCAGTCCCATTGAAAGCAATGAGAGGCTGTTAGCTCCCACAGCTAGTTGCAGACGCAGCGATCGCCTGCGAGTGATCAGCCCCGGACACAAGGGGGTTGATTTACTAAAACTGGAGAGTGCAACATCTGGTGCAGCTCTGCATAGAAACCAATCCGCTTCTTTTGTCAAAGCTTACAGAGGAACTGCAGTCTGTTCACATAATTTGTGATAAAAACATCTTTGCCATTCTGAAGCTTCCCTCCAACCACTTTGCATATTATTTTATATATACTGTGATTCTTTACTTGCCAAATATGCTGCAAAAATCTCCCTCCACTGAGTTTGGCTGCATCCATTGTAACTGTGGGCAGCTGAAGCTGCTGCCTGTTCACTTCCTGGATTTACACAGACACACAGAGGCACACCTCCAGCTCTGAAGCTCTCATTGGCCCTCTTATGACTCATCCCCCCTCCCTTTCTGTCAAACTCTCACGAGAGTGAGAGAGAGAGCTGCACATGATGTCATAAGCCTAGGCTTTTTACCAGACAAGAAACAGGAAGTGGGCTGTATAAGGTATTTACTGGCAGAATAAAAATGTTTTACTATCCAAAGTTAAAACAACAAGGGCAGAAAATTGAATAGATGGAAAGATGAAAAAATTACTGAAGGTCCGCTTTAAAATGTTACTAAACCCAGGACCCTACATTCACTATATCTGGTCTCCCACAGTACACATAACATGGAAATCCTATTATTTTAGTAAATATACACTGTTAAATACCCTTTTTTCATCAGTCGTATATAGCAGTCTTGTGACTTCTATCAGTGTCTGGTTAAAGCTTGTAGGAAGTGTTTTCATTCTACTCTGACTGTTCTATGAGGCTACAGGACCTCCGACCCTCTGTCTGGACAGTGCTGATTTGCCCTGTGCTGATCACATCGCACCCTCCCAAAAAAAAAAAAAACTCTCTAGCAATACACACCAAACTGAGCATGTGCAGAGTGACTCCAAAGGCTCTGTACTATCAGGAGATGGATTGCGGACAATGGAAGAAGGGGAGGATCATAGAAGACAGGATTGAACAGACCTTTTTACACAATGCAGAGTATTAACCCCTTAGGTTCAACAGTGAGTATAACAAACATGCTTTACTGCAAATACAGACTGATTTTACTGTTGTGGGTTTAGCAACACTAAAGAAAAGAAAGTAAGTTCTTCAGTTTTCATATAATAATCATTTCAGTGGAATCTTTAGATACACATGGCTTAGCATCGCACTCCTTGCTCCACCAAAAAGTGATGGGGAGAAGATGACAGTGGGGAGAAGATGACAGTGGCATGTAACCACCACACCACTGGAGGGCGGAGGTGAGCATACTGGGGAGTTTAGTTCCACTTTCAGTTCAGATGCACTGCAATGCAGCTTTTTATACAATGTTCGATCATTAGATATGTTTTTAAATGAACAATGAATGTAAGTACCCGATACTAATTCCATATTCCTATTGCACCCCTTCTCTGTTTCTATCAATACTTTTGCTGGTATAATAGTATGTATCATGTCACAGCACTGTGTCTGCAGTCCCTAACCAGCGTCACCGTCCCGTCACCTCTTGCAGCCTGTCCTTTCATCAGATCTTTTTCATTCATTCGTTTTCTGGAGAAGCTCTAAGGAAACCCAATCCTGACCACTTCCTTTCTGATTCAAACCTGACAATGCTTGTCTCTTGCTGGAGCTCCTATTTACTGTAAACCTGCATCGTCACCAATTGTAGTTCTCTTTAGTGATAATAGCTTTATTAAAGGGAAACCAGAAAGGCTTTCGTCATTTTCATTTTTTGTAAGAAGAAACCAGGTTCTGATGGGAATTTTGACATAGGTCAAAACAAGGAGCTGGGAAACTCACAAACTCTCTTTGACAGCTGTGACAGAAGCAAGTGGCTTGTCCGTGTTTAAAGTGTTACTAAACCCAGGACCCTGCATTTACTATATCTGGTCTCCGACAGTACACAGAACATGGGAATGCAATCATTCTAGTAAATATAAACTGCTAAATACCTTTTCTCATCAGCGGTATATAGCAGTCTTGTGACTTCTATCAGTGTCCGGCTGAACACTGGTTAAAGCTTGTAGGAGGAGTTTTCATTCTGCTCTGATTGTCCTATGATGCTTCAGGACCCCTGACCCTCTGTCTGGACAGTGTTGATTGGCCCTGTGCTGATCACATAAACTCTCCCAAGAAAAAAAAAAAACACCTCTAGTAATACACACCAAACTGACCATGTGCAGCTTGTCCCCTAGCATCTGTTCTATCAGGAGATGAATTGGGGACTGTGGAAGAAGGGGAGGATCAGACAGAAAGGATCAAACATCCTTTTTACACAATGCAGAGGATTAACCCCTTAGGTTCCATAGTGAGTATAACAAGCATTCTTTACTGCATATACAGACTGATTTTACTGTTGCGGGTTTAGTAACACTTTAGTCTGGGTTCACACTTATGCGAATTGGATGTGGGTTTCCCTGCATCCAATTCGCATGACAGGAGACTATGAGCGGCTCTCAATGGAGCCGGTTCACACAGCTGCGGGGCGGGCGTGGAGCGCACAGCAGAAGGGTCCTGTGCGTCTTTGGCTCAGTTTCAGGTCCAAATTTAGGCAAAAATTTGGACCTGAAACAGTGAACGGGGACACACCGGACCCCCTGCTGCGAGCCGCTCCACACCCAGCCATATGCCCCGTACACACGGTCGGACTTTCTGGCATACTTGGTCCTGCGGACCAGAGTGTGCCGGACAATCCGCCCGTGTGTAGGCTCCGGCGGACTTTTCCGGCGGACTTTTTCCCAAAAGCCCGCCGGACCTCGATTTGAAACAAGTTTTAAATCTTTCCGGGCGGAAAGTCCGCTCGTCTGTGTGCTGGTCCGACGGAAAGCCCGCTCGTGTGTATGCTGGTCCAACGGACTAGATACGACGCGAGGGCAGGGTATTGCATTTCGCGCTTGCTGCAATAGGAAAAACAAAATTTCCTATTGCGGCGAGCGCGGGGCATACCAGGCCCTTAGGTCTGGTATGTATAAGGGGAACCCCCCTACGCCGAAAAAACGGCGTGGGGTCCCCCCTAAAATCCATACCAGACCCCTATCCGAGCACACAGCCTGGCCGGTCAGGAAAGGGCGCATGCCCTCAACATGGGGGTGGGTGCTTTGGGGGAGGGGGGGCCTGCGGGGCCCCCCCTCCCCCAAAGCACCTTGTCCCCATGTTGATGAGGACAAGGGCCTCTTCCCGACAACCCTGGCCGTTGGTTGTCGGGGTCTGCGGGCGGGGGGCTTATCGGAATCCGGGAGCTCCCTATAATAAGAGGGCCCCCAGATCCCGGCCCCCCCCACCCTATGTGAACGAGTATGAGGTACATGGTACCCCTACCCATTCACCCAGGGAAAAAGTGTAAATAATAAAACACTACACAGGTTTTTAAAATATTTTATTAAACAGCTCCGGGGGGGATCTTCCTCCGGCTTCGGGGGTCTTCTTCCGGCTTCGGGGGTCCCTCCGGTTCATCTTCTCCCGGCGTCCGGTTGGTTCTTCTCCGCTCTCTTCTCCCGGTGTTCCAGTTCTTCGGCCGGCTCCTCCACTGTCTTCAGGTAGCTCTCTTGCCAGCGGAGGTCCGGACTTCTGGGCTTCTTGTCTTCTGGGCTTCTTGTCTTCTCTTCTCTTCTCCAGATGTTGACACGACGCTCTCTCCGGCTGGACTGCTCTCTGAGGGCTGTGTTGTGACTTATATAGGCGGAGACCCCGCCCCCTTTTGATGTCACAGTCCCTGGGCATGCTGGGACTGTGACGTTTTAGGGGGCGTGGTCAACATCCCCTAAAACATCACAGTCCCAGCATGCCCAGGGACTGTGACATCAAAAGGGGGCGGGGTCTCCGCCTATATAAGTCACAACGCAGCCCTCAGAGAGCAGTCCAGCCGGAGAGAGCGTCGTGTCAACATCTGGAGAAGAGAAGACAAGAAGCCCAGAAGCCAAGAAGCCCAGAAGTCCGGACCTCTGCTGGCAAGAGAGCTACCTGAACACAGCGGAGGAGCCGGCCGAAGAACTGGAACACCGGGAGAAGAACTAACCGGACGCCGGGAGAAGATGAACCGGAGGGACCCCCGAAGCCGGAAGAAGACCCCCGAAGCCGGAGGAAGATCCCCCCCCCCCGGAGCTGTTTAATAAAATATTTTAAAAACCTGTGTAGTGTTTTATTATTTACACTTTTTCCCTGGGTGAATGGGTAGGGGTACCCCATACTCATTCACATAGGGTGGGGGGGCCAGGATCTGGGGGCCCCTTATTAAAGGGGGCTCCCGGATTCCGATAAGCCCCCCGCCCGCAAACCCTGACAACCAACGGCCAGGGTTGTCCGGAAGAGGCCCTTGTCCTCATCAACATGGGGACAAGGTGCTTTGTTGAGGGTATGCGGCCTGGTACGGTTCAAGAGGGGGGGGGCGCTCGCTCGTCCCCACCCCCTTTCCTGACCGGCCAGGCTGCGTGCTCGGATAGGGGTCTGGTATGGATTTTAGGGGGGACCCCACGCCGTATTTTCGGCGTAGGGGGGTTCCCCTTATAATCCATACCAGACCTAAGGGCCTGGTATGACCCGCGACGGGGCTCGCAAGGTGTCAATCTCGCTGATAAAAGCGGCAAGATTGACATCCTTTTCTAGTCCCGTCGCACCTGAGTCACGTTCAAAATGAACGGACTTGTCCGTGTGTGGGCAGGTCCGTTCATTCTGAAAGTCCGCCGTAACTCCAGCGAAAGTCCGTCGGAAAGACGGGCGGACTTAGTCCGCCGCAAAGTCCGGTCGTGTGTGGGCAAGTCCGTCTGTTTTAAAGTCCGGCGCACCTGGCGGACAAAGTCCGTCAGAAAGTGTGCCGGACCAAGTAGGATAGAAAGTCCGACCGTGTGTAAGCGGCATTAATTGGACAAGCTGAATTTAGAAGCTGATTGGCTACAATGCACAGCTGCACCAGATTTTGCACTCTCCAGTTTAAAACTGGCCATACACCTATAGATTATCTGCAGATTTTCTATGGTTAGATGGAAAAAGTGGGAGATTCCTCCATCCACACAGTTTAGTGAACATGGAGAAATCTGTTGCACTTTTTCCATCTAACCATAGAAAATCTGCAGATAATCTATAGGTGTATGGCCAGCTTTAGTAAATCAACCCCAGACTGTCTCAATCTCAGAGCCGTGGCCCACCCCAAATTTGACATGGAACAGTTGAAATCATCATGCTGCTGGCTGCCTCTGTACAATCCCCATAGACCCTGAGACGTCTCCAGGCAATATATAAAAGTGCACTTATTTTTTAATGCTAAAGTGTTGTCAGAGGGTTCTATTTTAAGACTTACTCCATGTGAACCATTTTCCTGTAAGATAACAAACAACAGAAAATAATATGCTTTCTTGTAAGCGTAGAACAATCGTGGAATTGCTGAAATAGCTTTAAATTGCTGGCTAGCCAAACCGTAAGTGAGTTTTTTCTCTAGCTACAGATTACACAAAATGATTTGTGATTGCACAGACATATGCCATCTTTGAAAGCTATCTTGCCCTCATCTCGTGTACGGTGCTTGTGCGCCAACCACCTTAATTTTCCAAGTCCTCGGTTATATCTTACAGAGATAAAGCCAGGGAATGTCACACATGTACATATCAATGCGTTACAAGCAAGAACATAACGGCGCTTTCACTTTGCTCCATTGAAAAAAAATGCATTTTTTGATGCGTTTCCAGTTTTCCATTTACTCCGAGCATGTACCTGTGAAACATGGACATGTGACCAGCGAAAAACCCAACTAGGGTGCGTTTTTGATGCGTTTTTCATTAATTTCAATAGGGAGGTGCGTTTTTGGTGGGGTTTTTTTTAACATGCGCCAAACATGCAACAAGCAGGACTTTTAAAAATGCAACCGAAACACAACTAGCCTCTATGAAGCGTTCATTGTGTACTTTCTTGCGTGCCATGAGCGAGTGCGGCCCATTGCTTTCACTTCCTGAGTGCGCAAGGGATATTGTCAGGTGACATCTAAAAGCTATGGCAATTTTTACATAATTACATTGGTCCAACTTGTGCCCTACATTAGGGGTCCCCGTGGAAGCTGGAAATCACTTCTACAGTAATTGCTACTAGCTTCTCGGTCCTGTGCTGAGTGGCTTCTCTGCTCTACTGTGAACATAGGAAGTTACCAATGGCGTCACGGGGGGGGGCCTGACCCCCCCCAACATTATGCTGTGTCTCACCATGTGCCCCCCCCCCCCCCCCCAAACAGGCAATGTCTTTTTGTTTGCATTCATAGCGGATGCGCTGCATCTTACTTAGGCCGCCGCTGGAGTAACACAGTCTCTATTGAGAGGGAGAGTGTCCCCAGTCAGCTCCTGCGGGTGATTCCTCCCCCCTCCCTCTGCTCGCTGACACTGCATAATGCGAGCGCTCACACAACCACGGCCGCCCGATCAGATCCTTTTCCTGCATCCTCATTGGCAGGGAGAAGAGCGAGTTGCAGGAAGGACTCCACCAGGACTCTCAGTTACTGAAAAAACAGACTCATTTCTCCCGTCCTTAGGACAGGAGAACCAGCCTGTAAATTTCAAGAGATGCCAGACCAATGCTGTCAATAGCAGGGGAAGGACAGCAAGAGGAGGCTGGGGAACCCCACAGTGGCAGAACACCAGGGCCCGGTGGCAAGACAACCTTTGAAATCCTGATAGTTCTCCCACTGCTTTGGACCCTTATATTTTCTTGGTATGCTGGTGACATATATCTCTTGTTTTCTGCCACCCTGGGGGGGGGGCCCAATACAGTAGGAAGGGAGCTCACTGCAGAACATGTGAAAGGGCCCGTTGTGGGATCGTAGTAAAGGGCCCCAGGAGATATATATATATATATATATATAGATAGATAGATATATATATATCTATCTATCTATATATATATATATATATATAGATAGATATATATATATCTAGACGCCCTCTGTCGAAGTCAGGATATGAAGAAACGCATCAGGGCGTGGCTTACGCGACGTAGGAAGTGACGTGTGCGCTCCACCATGGCCAGCTACACAATCAGGAAGTGGACAACGTCTTCTGTATAGCGGTACTGGCTTGATGCGGTGAAGTAAACGCTCCTCTCTACCTGCTCGATTGATTGCAAGTTTATTAAGATTATTGATGTACGTATATTTATTGAAGGGGGGTGTATATATGTGTTGGAAGGGATTACAGTCAATAAACAGGATTACGCTATGTGCGTCTCTCTCTTTGTTTTTTGACTTATTGTGAGCCCTGAACATCTATGATCCCTCGGGAGTGGTGTTAACAGCAGCTGCTGGTGTGAAGTACTACTTTGAATGCTTTATTACTTTCCAGCTCTGGTGAGTTTAACCCCCTGAGGGGAGTGTGTTCGCACTGGGTGGAACTTGGAGTGATCGGTGGACGTTGAGGAATTTTTTCATGATCACCTGATGAAAAATTACACTCTGAACTCTGAATCACTTATCTTTTTAAGGTACTTTCTTTTAAAGGACTTTCTTTTGCATGTGTAGTTGGCCACATGTTTATCATGCTATTGCTCAACATTAGCGCTGTTTAGTGTGACAATTTAGTCTGGCTTTAGATTATTTTTAAACACTGTTTTTACATTTTATGTAGTGATTTTAAACGGCTGCTCTCCCTGCCTTAGGGCTTTATACCTCCTTGCATGTTTGCAGATTGGATTTTACTTATATATATATGAATTTTTATTTTGGATTTTTATATGTATAATGTTTTTTTCTGCATTGAGAACAGTATCGTGACCTGGCACTGAGTGGTGTATCTGCAGGCCTGGTGAAAACACCTATTTTTCCATTATATATATATATATATATATATATATATATATATATATATATATATACATATATATTTGCATTTTAGAGTTGCCCCCCTACTTTTGTCCCGGTCCCCCCATGTGCCCTCCCTAAATATGAAAGCTGGAGACGCCACTGGAAGTTACTCACTCGACATAGGCGCCGTTCACACTTTTTTTTTTTTTTCTCAATGGATGCAAAGCGTTTTCTGATTGGAGGAGGTAGAGAAGCTGGGCAGGGATGTCACGACCTCCACCTCACCCAATAATAGATTGCTTTCCATTTGTTGAGGAAATGCAAAGCGTTCTCTGAATGGTGACTGTCCCAAGTGAGATTCTTCCTTTATGCACAATGCAGCAGGGGAGCCGTTCAGCATGGGACCCAGAAGCTAGAGGCGATCATAACAGTACCAATGTCTATTATGACTTTCAGTTTCCACAGGGATCAGCCAGGTATGGCACATACATAATTACATTGGTCCAAACTGGACCAATGTACCGTAATTTTCCCTCCATAAGACGCACCTGACTATAAGACGCACCTAGGTTTTAGAGGAGGAAAACAAGAAAAAAAATATTCTGAACCAAATGGTGTACTAAAATATTTACCAGTGCCCATGAAATGCAGCCTGACCAGTGCAAATTAAATGTAGCCTTACCAGCGCCCATGAAATGCAGCCTTACCAGTGCAAATTAAATATAGCCTTACCAGCGCCCATGAAATGCAGCCTTACCAGTGCAAATTAAATATAGCCTTACCAGCGCCCATGAAATGCAGCCTTACCAGTGGCAATTAAATGCAGCCTTACCAGTGCCCATGAAATGCAGCCTTACCAGTGGCAATTAAATGCAGCCTTACCAGTGTCCATGAAATGCAGCCTTACCAGTGCCCATGAAATGCAGCCTTACCAGTGCCCATGAAATGCAGCCTCACCAGTGCCATGAAATGCAGCCTCACCAGTGCCATGAAATGCAGCCTGACTTGTGCCCATAAAATGCAGCCTTACCAGTCCCATAAAATGCAGCCTTACCAGTCCCATAAAATGCAGCCTTACCAGTCCCATAAAATGCCGCCTTAACAATCTTATGAAATGCAGCCTGACCACCTCGCACAGACTGGCATTCCCTGGCGAGGACGTCATCACATTTCCCTGTCACTCAGATAGAAGACAGGGCAGCCCCAAAGGCCGCTGCGGGCGTACTCTATTCGGTTGCTTGGGCTGATCTGTCTTTGGCAGCGTGACAGGCTCAGCGGGGAGATTGCCCGGTGCTCGCGGGAGCTTGGGATGTCTGTCCTCCTCTATCCTGTCGCTATTGTAACACGGCGGCGGCGGCAGGGGGAGGGGAGGTCCTGGTCAATATTCGCTCCATTAGACGCACGTACATTTCCCCCCATTTTTGGGGAGAAAAAAATGCGTCTTACGGAGCGAAATACGGTAACTATGCAAAATTGCCATACCTGGAATTTAGCTTTAAGAGAGCAAAGAGCTGCTGTTAGGTAAGAAATAGATTGTTCTACTTATTTGATTAAGGTTTAAAAAAAGCATAAAGTGGTAGTAAAGCCATTTTTTTAAGTTGTACCAACCACAGGTAAGCATAGAATAGGGATTACCTGTAGTTACATTAAATATCTCTTAAACTTGCAGTGTTTAGGAGATGTTCACACTGCATGAAGCAGTGATGTCGGACCTTCAGAGCTCCATGCCGCAGCCGAGGACTCCCATGCGCATGAACATCGCGGCCCCAGCCACTCATACAGCTGGAGCACGTGAATCTGGAAGGAAGACTGGGGGAAGATGGAAGCCCTGTCAGTGGTGACAGCGTGCTGCTGGAGGGCTTTGTTCTAAGGTAAGTCTTTCATAATAAGTAAGTAAGTCTTTCATAAGTAGGTAAGTCTTTCATAATGTGCTAGTATGCGATGCATACTAGCACATTATGCCATTGCCTTGCAGGTGGTTTTTTTTCTTTTTTTTTTAATGCTGCGGTTTACTACCACTTTAAAGGGGAAGTTTGGTTTATGCATTTTCTTATTCTATATATATATATATATATATATAGATATATATATATAGAGAGAGAGAGAGAGAGAGAGAGAGAGAGGGGGGGGGGAGAGAGAGAGAGAGAGAGGGGGGGAGAGAGAGAGAGAGAGAGAGGGGGGGGGGAGAGAGAGAGAGAATTTTTATATACCGTATTTATCGGCATATAACACGCACAGGCGTATAACACGCACATTCATTTTAAGAGGGAAGTTTCAGGAAAAAAACTTACATTTTAAATAAGGAACTTTGAAGCAAAATAAGGGTCAGTGCTCATCTGCAGCCTCACCATTGCCATCAATGCAGCCTGATCAATGCCCACCTGCAGCCTCAGAAGTGCCATCAATAGAGCCTTATTAGTCCACATCAATGCAGCCTCACCATTGCCATCAATGCAGCAGCCTCGCCATTGCCATCTATTGACTTCCTATTACAGAGGCCGCCAATTAAACAGGAGATTCTCACTGTATGTAATCTGATGGCACTCGTCACGCCCACCCCGTTGCCTCCGATGCTGCCGAAATTGTAGTATTGGCGTATAACACGCACACGCTATTTGCACCCGATTTTCATGGTGAAAAAGTGAGTGTTATACGCCAATAAATACAGTATATAGATCTATATATATAGATCTATATATAGATCTAGATATTAGTTTTGATCCTGTCAGTTAACACATCTACTTTCTTTTTCCATTTCAGTCATTACCCAAAAGAATGACAGTCCCTCTTCAGAGGCATTGAGAAAAGGGGCAAAAACTCAACTTTTAGGAGTATTACTAACTGGGATAAAAGGAGGTCAGTCAGAACAATGAAGGCCCTCTAAACCCTTTAGGGAAAGGAGGTGGAATCATTGCATTGTCAATGGGAGTTGACCCAAATCAAGGAGGCTAAAGCGGAGTTCCACTCGTTTGTAAGTTTATTAAAAGTCAGCAGCAACAAAAAGTTTAGCTGCTGACTTTTAATAGTGGCCAGGCAATCTTCTGGGACCTGTGACAGGTCCCAGAAGATTGCAGAGAGGTAGGAGGAGAGGAGGCGTCCCCTAGGCGGCGAGGCAAAAGAAGCAGGAAGTGAGACAGGAAGTACCTGTCAAAACTAGGTACCCGCTCCCCCCCCAAAAAAAAAAAAATCACATGCCAAATGTGACATATAAGGGGGGGGGGAGTGCTGAAAGCGGAAGTTCCACTTTTGGATGGAACTTTGCTTTAAGAGGGTCCCTCAGGATTGGTTACAAGGAAACAAAGTGATGGGGCAGAGCCTGAACTCTAGAAAAAGGTTACGCTGAGGTTATGCTGATGCAAGTCCCTCTGACTTGAGGAGATTCACCTTACAGAAGATTTGCCCACCCACCCGCTCTATGATGTTTTGTCACAGCTTTATTGGCAGTATTGACCTTGCCAGCAATTGACGTTGTTTTAATGGGCTATGCCCTCAAGTTAAATTCTGGGGTCAGTCTAATGTCTGTCTAATGGCACTGATGGTAAGGACAGGCCTCTTAGACTATGTCAGTTTATGGTTTATGTGTGCCCACAGTATAACTGACAGGCATTGGTTATTTGTTACGTTTAAAAAGTTCAATAAAGCCGCGGCCTTGCCCTTTTTAAAATGTAATCAGCCTCCGTGCCATTTTTGGGAAAGATATTAGTTTGTTAATTGGTTATATGAGCATATGCTTCTCAGCAGTCATGACACTGATTACTCAGTTGTCGAGGAAAAGCATCTCCAAACACTTGACCTTAGTGTTTTCCATTAAGAAGTAGCCTCCAATGATCTTTGGAGACAACCGCTGACCCAGCGTTAATAAGAATATAAGCAGAACATTGTAAAACATGGTTTATGTGTACTATCACTAACGTCCACTGAGAAAAATGATAACGTATAAGAAGGTATGGTAATTTTTACAGTTTTATTGGACCGACTTGGACGTATGTATGTGCCATACCTGTGGGTTCCCCATGGAAGCTGGAAATCACTGAGGTTGGCATTACTCCTCCATTGATCTCCACAAGCTTCGGTCTCTTGAACTGAGTGGCTGCAC
Source organism: Lithobates septentrionalis (assembly GCA_037952835.1). NCBI lineage: Eukaryota > Metazoa > Chordata > Amphibia > Anura > Ranidae > Lithobates > Lithobates septentrionalis. The sequence continues at coordinate 2,416,571 of JBBDGP010000034.1, read as the reverse complement.
TGCTGCAAAATGAACACAGGAGGTTGTCCTCTCGGCATAGGTGCAATTTAGAGAACACCAAATTTTTTCAATGAATGCAAAGTATTCTCTGATGGGACGATCTTCACATATGCTTAAAAGAAAGGTACGGTCAACCGTTTTTGGGCCATGCTTCTCTTGTGGGTCACAGGAGTGCACCTACTTGCGCTCTCCTGTAACCCAGAGTCAGCCTACAATGGGCTAAAGTCTGCTGTCGGCTCACATCACATTGCCACTCCAAGCTTTGGAAGGATTCCGACCATATTGCCTGGAGCCACGCAGAACCCTGTCTGACAGCTTGCTCTGGCTCAGGTGAGAACCGAAGCTGGGCACTCCCACTCCGTGCCCCATTGAGCGCTGGAGGGATAGAGCAGAAAGCTGTGACTGGCACGGTTTGCTGGCGCTGTATGTGTCATGGGACAGTAGCCTTTGGACCCTCCGCTACAGAAGAAAAGGGGCCTTTCAGAAGAAGAAGAGAAGGAAATGGGGCCCCTTACAGGAAGAGGGAAAGAAGGACAGCAAAAGGGAAAAAAAAAAGGTTTCGTATCACTTTAAAGAGAGATAAAAATGAGTCACATAAAGAGGTATCAGATCCTTTGCCAGTTTTATATTTAAGGTTACATCTCAATTGCCAGCCCATCAAACAGCCCTGGGCTGTTCTTCTCAAGAACAAACTTTCCCTGGCGTTGATGCACATTTCCTGAGACTCGCACAGTGCCTTTGGTGGTTATGTCTCCTTACTTTGTTAATTCCGAACATAAACAGTTAGGTGTAAAGGGAGTTTATATCTTCTTTTTATTAACAAAACATTAAAATGTGATCAGCTTAATGGGTAGCTTATCCCAAAAGTGATATTTTGGCTTTGTGCACATAGTAAGGTGAAAGACGTGCCAAATTCCATCAGCTTTTGAGAGAGGTAGCTTTGGTGCTATAAACAGATGTGAATTACAGTGAGTACCCATATGCAGTATGTCAATCCAGAACTTCATATTCCTGATATGTGTCTGCTGTACCATGTACTTGTATGAAAAAGTATTCTGTTCTCTTTGTATGGCTTCCTTTGTCTGAAATCTCTGGTGTTCTTGCCAGTCCCTCTGCTTTCCTTGAAAAAACTGACCACACTAGACAGGAAAGCACAATTTTATAGCTGTGCTGAGAACTCGGCCCGTTCTCCTCCAATAAGCAGTCTTGTCCTGACACACACCCCCTACACAGCCATTCACTGGGAATACTGGTGTGCTGCTATTTCTCCTCCCGTAGCTCTCCAAGATTCGTATGCAGATGAGAACAGAGGTTATGTGATCACTTATAAAAAGGGGATAAAAGGTGTTTATAATGTTTTTTTTATATCTATACATACAGTATCTCACAAAAGTGAGTACACCCCTCACATTTTTATAAATAGTTTTATTTATAACTGTTCATGTGACAACACTGAAGAAATGACACTTTGCTACAATGTAAAGTAGTGAGTGTACAGCTTGTATAACAGTGCAAATTTGCTGTCCCCTCAAAATAACTCAACACACAGCCATTAATGTCTAAACCGCTGGCAACAAAAGTGAGTACACCCCTAAGAGAAAATGTCAAAATTGGGCCCAATTAGCCATTTTTCCTCCCCGATGTCATGTGACTCGTTAGTGTTACAAGGTCTCATGTGTGAATGGGGAGCAGGTGTGTTAAATCACTGGAAGTTCAACATGGCACCTTATGGCAAAGAACTCTCTGAGGATCTGAAAAAAAGAATTGTTGCTCTACATAAAGATGGCCTAGGCTATAAGAAGACCCTGAAACTGAGCTGCAGCCTGGTGGCCAAGACCATACAGCGGTTTAACAAGACAGGTTCCACTCAGAACAGGCCTCGCCATGGTCGACCAAAGAAGTTGAGTGCACGTGCTCAGCGTCATATCCAGAGGTTGCCTTTGGGAAATAGACGAATGAGTGCTGCCAGCATTGCTGCAGAGGTTGAAGGGTTGGGGGGATCAACCTGTCAGTGCTCAGACCATACGCCGCACACTGCATCAAATTGGTCTGCATGGCTGTTGTCCCAGAAGGAAGCCTCTTCTAAAGACAAGAAATCCCGCAAACAGTTTGCTGAAGACAAGCAGACAAAGGACATGGATTACTGGAACCATGTCCTGTGGTCTGGAGGGACCAAGATAAACTTATTTGGTTCAGATGGTGCCAAGCATGTGTGGTGGCAACCAGGTGAGGAGTACAAAGACAAGTGTGTCTTGCCTACAGTCAAGCATGGTGGTGGGAGTGTCATGGTCTGGGGCTCCATGAGTGCTGCCGGCACTGGGAAGCTACAGTTCATTGAGGGAACCATGAATGCCAACATGTACTGTGACATACTGAAGCAGAGCATGATCCCCTCCCTTCAGAGACTGGGCCACAGGGCAGTATTCCAACATGATAATGACCCCAAACACACCTCCAAGATGACCACTGCCTTGTTAAAGAAGATGAGGGTAAAGGTGATGGACTGGCCAAGCATGTCTCCAGACCTAAACCCTATCGAGCATCTGTGGGGCATCCGCAAATGGAAGGTGGAGGAGCGCAAGGTCTCTAAAATCCACCAGGTCTGTGATGTCGTCATGGAGGAGTGGAAGAGGACTTCAGTGGCAACCTGTGAAGCTCTGGTGAACTCCATGCCAAGAGGGTTAAGGCAGTGATGGAAAATAATGGTGGCCACACAAAATATTGACACTTTGGGTCCAATTTAGCCATTTTTTGTGTTGAGTTATTTTGAGGGGACAGCAAATGTACACTGTTATACAAGCTGTACACTCACTACTTTACATTGTAGCAAAGTGTCATTTCTTCAGTGTTGTTACATGAAAAGATATAAAAAAAATTCACAAAAATGTGAGGGGTGTACTCACTTTTGTGAGATACTGTAAATGTTAGCCTTTCATTGCTACATATTTTAAGCTGAATGGGTTTTGTTTTACAAGGTGAGGGTTTGCATATACTTTAAAGGCCCCATCAAAATCCCCCTTACATCAGAGTACCTATCAGAACCCCCTTATATCATAGTTCCCCTCAAAGTCCACTTTACGTTGAAGTCCCCCTTACATCAGGGTCCTATCAGTGTCCCATCTTACATCAAAGGTCTGAATAAAATCTTGCAGTGGGACAGGTGTGGCTTGTAGGTTGCAGTTTGGAGACCCCTAATCTTGTGTCTGAAATCTACCATTAAACATTCAACATTGGGTGGGTGGTGGTCGGTCTTACACTTTGTGGCACACAGAGGAATAGGAGGGAGGACTTGATCAGTAAGATTTAAAGTGGAGTTCCACCCACTTTTACAACTCTTCAGCATCCCTCACTAAACTGCGCACTGTAAACGAATTGGATATTTAAAAAAAAAAATTCTCAGCACCTACTATTTGCTGTATTCATTTTTCACTTCCTCCTCCCTGGCCGTGGCCCATCGCATCATTTCCTATTTGCAATGCCTTCTGGGAAAGGGTGGCAACTTCCTCTGACACTGCCGTTGCTACGGAAACCTGACCTGAAACCTATTACACTGCTTGTGCTGCACTGAGCATGTGTGAGATCTGCAAGGATGAGATGCGGAAGAAATACCGTCTGGCTTCAGATGCCCACACTTAAGATGGCCACGGCCTGCTGTAAGTTTATAAAATAACTAACTAATGCTATAAACTAACAAAACAGACCTTAGTTTACAGACTAACTTTACTAGAATACATTAAGCTTGTGTATTATAGGGGTATTTTTATTTAAAAAGTATAATTTCGGCCGGAACACCACTTTAATAAGGTAGGAAGTTGAATTTCAAATGGGGATCATTGAGAAGAAATCAAATATTTTGAAAACTCGATAGAACAGGCCAATTCCTCTTGAGATCGGGGACTGCAGATCATGGGGTGTGATATATCTTTTGCACTTGCTTATAACCTGCTCAAGAGCCCTCTGGACCTCAGACTGGGGTTTTGTATCTGCCTATAACCTGCTCCAGAGAGCTCTGGACCTCATACTGGGGTGAAGGTTCATCTTCCAACAGGACAATGACCCTAAGCACACAGTCAAGAAAACAAAGGAGTGGCTACGGGACAACTCTGTGAATATCCTTGAGTGGCCCAGCTAGAGCCCAGACTTGAACCCGATTGAACATCTTTAGAGATCTGAATATGACTGTGCACCGACTCTCCCCATCCAACTTGATGGAGCTTGAGAGGTCCTTCACAGAAGAATGGGAGAAACTGGCCAAAAATAGGTGTGCCAAGCTTGTACTCAAAAAGACTTGAGGCTGTAAATGGTGCCAAAGGTGCTTCAACAAAAGTATTGAGCAAAGGCTCTGAATAATTACGTACATGGGATTTTTTCGTTTTTTATTTTGAATAAATTTTCAAATATTTCAAACCAACTTCTTTTCACGTTGTCATTACGGGGTATTATTCGTAGAATTTTGAGGAAAATAATGAATCAAATCCATTTTTGAATAAGGCTGTAACATAACAAAATGTGGAAAATGTAAAGCGCTGTGAATACTTTCCGGATGCACTGTAACGTCACAAGAACGATAACTAAACTAGAACTAGAACTGAACATTTTATATATAATAAACAAAAACAATATGATAATAGAATCTGCAAGGTATGTATATAAAGGAATATTTATACTGTATAAAGATGCACTATAACAAAAGCACATATGGTATGTGGTTATATTAAAAGCCAACTCCACCCAAAACGTTTAATTCAGAACTGAATACAGAAGCAGGCGGCCTCTTTTATCTCTCGAATTTGCCGGTGGCAGGATTTCTATGCTGTAGTCCCCCCCCTCCTCTTTCCCTCCTACCCACATGGCCATAATGAAGGTGTCGCTTTCACACAGCTGGATTTCCCAATTATTTATTACACATTATGAAGAATCCATGGAGGGAGTGTGACACCATCATTTGGCTTTCTATGCTAGCTATTTAGCAGTGTGTGCGCTAATAAAAGGGGAAGGAAAGCGGGGAGGGCTTCGGCATTCTAGAGAGCGCTCACTGGGGACCTCTGACTCATCAGGGTCTAACACTGGCAAAGGATGGCGGATCAATGAGCGTAGATCCATAGGAGATGTATCATGTTCTGAGATGAAGAACGGGAATTTCAAATCAAACTTTAGGGAAAGACCCCTGAAGGTTACACGACACAAAGCTCGGCATAAAATCTGTAATTTAAAGGCGAACTCCGGGGAGGTTTAAAAGACACAAATGAAAGCAGCTCTGTAGTCATTAATATTTCATCATGTCTTATAGATCACCATCATCATACAGCTCAAGCGCCTGTTTTTACCACCCCCAACCACCCTGAGGCTCAGGAGGAAAAAGTTAGATGACGCTGGACATCCTCAGCCGGGAAATGAGGAAATGAGGTTTGATTTGCTGCAGCTTCTAATGTACACTGCAGTTAAATCAGAGTAGGCAGCTTAAAGTGGTTGTAAACCCTTACATATACCCAGTGAAGTGACTGGCCTCAGGTAATACAAAGAGATTAAACAAATCCTCCTACCTGTTTATCGGCAGTCTTCTCTTCTCTACATCCATTTAAAGTCCAGAATTTATACAGCTTGTCTGAGCTTTCAGAAAGCAGGGGATGGCGATGGAGCACATACTTAACTCCCCCATTTTTCCTCTTGCTATACCCTATGCAGCAAATAATTTACTCATGGTGATTTGTGTCTTTTTTGAGTCCTTACGAGTATCCATAAAGTTTTAGGGCTTGTTCACCCCAGAACGTGGTGCAGGAAACCCACATTCCGTGCTTTTACCGTGCTCAAAATGCACTGGGCGTGCAATCTGCTGTGGGAGACATTTAATTCCTAAGGACACCCCAAATGCAGAGCATTTGCCTGCACCAGATTGTATGCTACTGCAGTGCCATGTGATTTGGTTCAGTGCGTTTTTAAAAGGAGTACATGCATTTTTGGTGCAATGAAATGAATAGGCTGAAAATCACAACGCACTGAGCTGCACAGGAATCGCACACAAACTGCATTCAGGTGTGAAGCGGTCCTAAGCCCTGAAGAAGTGGAAGATCTTGGATCCACTGAAACGCGTTGGTTGTTCTGCGTTGTGTATTATTATTTAAGGTTTTTGGACTCTCAGACTGTTTGGCACTCTCATTGTACTCTTTTCCAATGGACTTGCTTCCCATTGTCATGTGACAGCACCTGACCAAACACCAAGCACCAGTGCTGTCCATACCTCCCAACTTTTTGAGATGGAAAAGGGCAGGACACCTATTAGCAAAAATATGTAAGCATAGGACACACCCCCTTGCCACGCTCCCTTTAAAGGAGAATTGTACAAAAAAAAAAAATGAGTGGTTAAACCCAAAAGTGCTTTTTCTACCACTACTATTCCTTTATATTGGCTTTTGGAATTTACAGATGCAGCAATTTAGATATTGGATGAAAGGTTTAGCACTGGGAAACACTTTATGATAGTGTCAGGATATCTAATTGACCAGACTGTGTGGACTGCACAGAGGAGACCAGAAACACATGTAAGTGAAATGGTGTTTATTAACAAGTGATAAGTGACAGGAACAAACAGTGCAAAAACCCACACAACAACCCACTACAAACAACAATGTATAAATATATATAAGTAAAGGGATATACCGTAATCGTAAACAAGCCAAGCCAAGGTCATACACAGGGAAGTCAGCATAAGGGTAAGGACGGGAACCTGAACAGGACAAGGAGAGGATGAATGGATGGGGTTCAGGGCAGGGATCCAAGGGAGCCAGGAACAGAAGGGACAGGACTAGGAAGGCCTCAGGATAGGGATTGGATCAGATCAGGACAAGGCAGATAGCAGGCCCAAGGTCAAACAGGCAGCAAGGACAGAACGCAGGGGGAGAGAGAGAGACCAAGGCAAGCCTATGAGGGCTTGCCGGGTATTTGTAAGGCTGTGGTAATTGACCTCACGTTACAGCTGAGCGCAGTGTGACCTGTTTGCTCCACACTGCCAGAGTGCACCCGCTGGTTGACGCCGGTACTACGGCCCGAGGATGCAACAGTGCCACCAGCAGGAAAGACCTCTTACTGCAGGTCCTAGGTGTTGGAAGACACCTGCTGATGGACACTGGTACTGCGATCCAAGAGACCGATAGCGCCACCAACGGGTAGACCTTCTCATGACAGATAGATTAAAAAGTGCATTTTATATATAACTATAAAGGTCAGAGCAAAATTAGGTACAAATGAGGAGGAAAGAGGGACAGAGGGACTTTGTTCCAAATGAGGGACAGTCCCTCGAAATCAGGGACAGTTGGGAGCTATGGTGCTGCCACATGGAAAGAAGGTCAGCTAATCTCATGCTTCTCCACTTCTAGAAGTACCAGGTATATTCTGGCATCTGAATGGAGGGGAGGGAAAGAAAGCATGGCCTGGTTGGAAGGGGATGTTAAAGTGAATCTGTTGCTCTGCCCCAGATGGACAAATCTTATGAGTGTTTTACTTACTTCAGCCCCGGAAGATTTTACCCCCTTCCTGACCAGAGCACTTTTTGCAATACGCACTGCGTCGCTTTAACTGACAATTGCGCGGTCGTGCGACGTTGCACCCAAACAAAATTGAAGTCCTTTTTTTCCCACAAATAGAGATGTCTTTTGGTGGTATTTAACCACTTGAGGTCTGGGCCATAGCCGAATGAAGGCCACAGCGCGGACCTCAATTTCCGGGAGGCCGTCATGGGACGTCCTCCCCTGTGCGCGCGCACCCTGCAGGGCGCGCAGTGCGGCCGCTGTGTTTACCGAGTAACGGAGACTCAGATGATCACAGATCCGAGTAAGGGGCTGATCCCAGCCCCTTACCATGTGATCAGCTATCGGCCAATGACAGCTGATCACATGATGTAAACAAAAGCTTGGTAATCGGTTTCATTTTCTCCTCACAGCTTATGTTAAAGGGACATCGGTGCCGAAGAGGAAGGAGGCACATATGCCTCATCTGAGCTTACCAGTGCCCAGCAGTGCCACCTATGAATGCCCACAAGTGCCACCTATGAATGCCCACAAGTGCCACCTATCAATGCCCACCAGTGGTGCCATTCAGTGCCACCTAGCAGTGCTGCCATCAGTGTAAGCAATCTGTGCCCTAAATTGCCACCCATCAGTGCCCATCACTGCCACCCATCAGTGCCCATCACTGCTACCTATCGGTGCCCATCAGTGCCGCCTCATCAGCGTACATCAATGAAGGAGAAAAATGACCTGTTTGCAAAATTTTATAACAAAATATAATAAATATATAATTTTTTTAAAAAAATTCGGTCTTTTTCAATTATTTTAACAAAAATAAAAACCGCAGAGGTGATCAAATACCACCAAAAGAAAGCTCTATTTGTGGGAAAAAAATGATAAAAAATTTCATTTGAGTACAGTGTTGTATGACCGCGCAATTGTCATTCAAAGTGCGACAGCTCTAAAAGCTGAAAATTGGTCTGGACAGGAGGGGGGTTTAAGTGCCCAGTAAGCAAGTGGTTAATCACCTCTGCAGTTTTTATTTTTTTTTGCGCTAACAATTTTGGGGAAAAAAAAAACTATATTTTTTACTTTTTGCTATAATAAATATCCCCAAAAAATATATAAAAGAAAAAATTTCTTTCTCAGTTTAGGCCGATATGTATTCTTCTACATATTTTTGGTAAAAAAAAAATCACAATAAGCGTATATTGATTGGTTTGCGCAAAAGTTATCGCGTCTACAAAATAGGGGATAGATTTACGGCATTTTTATTATTATTATTTTTTTTTAGTATTGGCGTCGATCTGTGATTTTTATCATGACTGCGACATTATGCAAGACACATCGGACACTTTTGACACTATTTTGGGACTGTTGTCATTTATACAGCGATCAGCGCTATAAAAATGCACTGATTACTGTGTAAATGACACTGGCAGGGAAGGGGTTAAACACTAGGGGGCGATCAAGGGGTTAAGTGTGTCCTAGGGAGTGATTCTAACTGTGGGGGGGATGGGCTACCACTGACATGACAGCGATCACTGCTCCCGATCACAGGGAGCAGTAGATCTCTGTCATTTTGCTAGGCAGAACGGGGAAATGCCTTGTTTACAAAGCCATATCCCCGTTCTACACTCCGTGACACGATCGCGGGACACCGGCGGACATAGAGTCCGCGGGACCCACGGGCACGGTCACCGAGTACGCATCGGGCGCCCACAATGCCGCGCTTTAAAGGGGACGTACCTGTACGCCCATTTGCCCAGCCATGCCATTGTGCCGACGTACATCGTCGTGCGCTGGTTGGCATGTGGTTAAAGGTTAGAGATATACACCCCCTACTGGCTTTTCAATACTGCCACTGACACATGGCTGAAGGGTGTCCAGCGTAAAGAAGGATTATGGCCTAGTTATCTGTCCATACTCAACAAAGCAGTTAAAGTGTTACTAAACCCAGGACTCTGCATTCACTGTATCTGGTCTCCCACAGTACACAGAACATGGAAATGCAATTATTTTAGTAAATATAAACTGCTAAATACCTTTTCTCATCAGCAGTATATAGCAGTCTTGTGACTTCTATCAGTGTCCGGCTGAGCACTAGTTAAAGCTTGTAATAGGAGGAGTTTTCATTCTCCTCTGATTGTCCTATGAGGCTGCATGACCCCTGACCCTCTGTCTAGACAGTGCTGATTGGCCCTCTGCTGATCACATATACTCTCCCAAAAAAAGAAAAACTCTCCAGCAATACACACAAAACTGAGCATGTGCGGAATGCCTCCAAGGTTCTGTTCTATCAGGAGATGGATTGGGGACTTTTGAAGAAGGGAAGGATCAGAGAAGACAGGATGAAACAGCCTTTTTACGCAATGTGCAGGATTAACCCCCTAGGTTCCACAGTGAGTGGAACAAGCGTGCTTTACTGTTTAGTAGTGGATTTAGTAACACTTTAAATCAGTAATAAGACCAGCTATGTCCATTGACCACTTACCCATTCTGCAGTTTATAAAAAAACAAAAAACTGACACATTGGAGATGTTAAGTTTGCACAAAGTGAAGATTCACCGTGGCATTTACTGATTAAAGGCAAGGAAAAACAAACACCTGTGAAGTGAATCAGATTTTCAATGCTAATTTCCAGTAATGTATTCATGGCTATGGAGCCCCAAAGATGAAAGACTGCGCTGCTGAGAGAGAAGATGAGACGGAGATGTGGAATGTGAAGACATTTATGAGAGGACGGGTTACCCGAAAGGTTTTCTGTTGTCTTGTGTGGAGTATAATACAAAGACAAACAGACGACAGTTATAAGGGCCAATTCACAGAAGAGGAACACTCTTCAGACAATATATCAAGTGTTACCAAGGAAATCAGAACATCACTTATCAATGAATTTTTATTCACTGGGTTTTCAAGGATGTCATCAGTGGCGGCTGGTGCTCAAAATTTTGGGGGGGAGGGGGCGCAAACTGAAAGAAAAACCCCATCAATTGTAGCCTCAATGTGCCCATCAAACACAGCCACTGTGCCCATCAATTGCCGCCACTGTACCATCAAACACAGCCACTGTGTCAAACGCAGCCACTGTGCCCATCAAACGCAGCCACTGTGCCATATCAAATGCTCCCACTGTGCCATATCAAATGCTCCAACTGTGCCATCAAATGCTGCCACTGTGCCATCAAATGCTGCCACTGTGCCATCAAATACAGCTACTGTGCCCATCCTATGCAGCCACTGTGCCCATCTTATACAGCCACTGTGTCCCATCAAATGCAGCCACTGTGCAGTATCAAATGCAGCCTCACTGTGCCCCATCAAATGCAGCCTCACTGTGCCCCATCTAATACAGCCTCACTGTGCCCCATCTAATGCAGCCTCACTGTGCCCCATCTAATGCAGCCTCACTGTGCCCCATCAAAGTGCAGCCTCACTGTGCCCTATCTAATGCAGCCTCACTGTGCCCCATATAATGCAGCCTCACTGCGCCCCATATAATGCAGCCTCACTGTGCCCCATCTAATACAGCCTCACTGTGCCCCATCAAATGCAGCCTCACTGTGCCCCATCTAAAGCAGCCTCACTGTGCCCCATCTAAAGCAGCCTCACTGTGCGCCTCACTGTGCCCCATCTAATGCCGCCTCACTGTGCCCCATCAAATGCAGCCTCACTGTGCCCCATCTAAAGCAGCCTCACTGTGCCCCATCTAAAGCAGCCTCACTGTGCGCCTCACTGTGCCCCATCTAATGCAGCCTCACTGTGCCCGATCAAATGCAGCCTCACTGTGCCCCATCTAATGCAATCTCACTGTGCCCCATATAAAGCAGCCTCACTGTGCCCCATCTAATACAGCCTCACTGTGCCCCATCAAATGCAGCCTCACTGTGCCCCATCTAAAGCAGCCTCACTGTGCCCCATCTAAAGCAGCCTCACTGTGCCCCATCTAAAGCAGCCTCACTGTGCCCCATCTAAAGCAGCCTCACTGTGCGCCTCACTGTGCCCCATCTAATGCAGCCTCACTGTGCCCCATCAAATGCAGCCTCACTGTGCCCCATCTAATGCAATCTCACTGTGCCCCATCTAAAGCAGCCTCACTGTGCCCCATTAAATACAGCCTCACTGTGCCCCATTAAATGCAGCCTCACTGTGCCCCATCTAATGCAGCCTCACTGTGCCCCATCTAATACAGCCTCACTGTGCCCCATCTAATACAGCCTCACTGTGCCCCATCAAATGCAGCCTCACTGTGCTACATCAAATGCAGCCTCACTGTGCCCCATCTAATGCAATCTCACTGTGCCCCATCTAATGCAATCTCACTGTGCCCCATCTAAAGCAGCCTCACTGTGCCCCATCAAATGCAGCCTCACTGTGCCCCATCAAATGCAGCCTCACTGTGCCCCATCTAATGCAGCCTCACTGTGCCCCATCTAAGCAGCCTCACTGTGCCCCATCTAATGCAGCCTCACTGTGCCCCATAAATTGCAGCCTCACTGTGCCCCATCTAAGCAGCCTCACTGTGCCCCATCTAAAGCAGCCTCACTGTGCCCCATCTAATACAGCCTCACTGTGCCCCATCAAACCTCACTGTGCCCCATCTAAAGCAGCCTCACTGTGCCCCATCTAAAGCAGCCTCACTGTGCCCCATCTAATGCAGCCTCACTGTGCCCCATCAAATGCAGCCTCACTGTGCCCCATCTAATGCAATCTCACTGTGCCCCATCTAAAGCAGCCTCACTGTGCCCCATTAAATACAGCCTCACTGTGCCCCATTAAATGCAGCCTCACTGTGCCCCATCTAAAGCAGCCTCACTGTGCCCCATCAAATGCAGCCTCACTGTGCCCCATCTAATGCAGCCTCACTGTGCCCCATCTAATGCAGCCTCACTGTGCCCCATCTAATGCAGTCTCACTGTGCCCCATCAAATGCAGCCTCACTGTGCCCCATCAAATGCAGCCTCACTGTGCCCCATCTCTGGAACAGGGAAACCGGAAGTAACCTCTTCACTTGAACAACAAAGCTCCCGCCTGTAGTAATACTATGGGAGGAAGTTCTTCTGTGCTTTGGATTGCGCCGCAAAGCAGGTCAAAAGCCTGCAAATGAAGAGCCTCGTCTGCAATCTTGTGATTGCATTGACGTGGCGCTTCCCATAGAAGCGCCCTTTTTTTTTAAAGGGACCTTTTGAAAAAAAATTTTTTTTTTAATAGTTTTTTTTTGTGACAGCTGGGTGGGGGCGGCACCCGTGCGTCCCCTATGGATGGGCCGCTACTGGCTGTCATCAGAGGGCCAAACCCGTGTATACTGGTCTACATGGAACCTGACTCCCTCTGCACTGTAAGGCCCCACTCACATCTGAGCATTTTGTAGCTTGAAGCCTGAAGCTCCAAAACGCTGCAGGGCAAAAAAATCAATGATTCTCTATGGAGATGGTTCACATTTCCACTCCAAATCGCCTGAAGCTCAAACAAGTACTGGAGCTTCTTTGATGCTCAAATCGGGCAGATTTGGCATTTTTGGCGCGTTTTTATTCCCATAGGAATGAATGAAAACGCGTCATTTGCACATTTTTGTGCATATTCGAGTGGGTTTGACGCACGTTTTTGTGCATTTTTTTGCGTAAATGAAAAGTTTTACAAATAAAATAGCAATATTATATGAATGAATAAATACACAAATAACAAAAAAATCATCATAAATAGGTAAAATAAATTAATAATATGTAATTATACATTGATAAATAATAATTAACCTCTAACCTTAAAAAATATTAAATACTTTTTTATTATTATTATTATTATGAATAATAATAATAATAAACAATAAACACCCAAACTCAAACAAAAAAATACATTAATAATAATTTATTTTGTGTTAGGGTGAGGGTGTTTAGTTATTTATTATTATTTTATTTTTTTAAGAGGTAAGGGTTAAAGTTAATTATTTATTTATTGTTACTTAGTATTCATTTATTGAATTTATTTATTTATTATTTATGAATTGTATTTATTTGTGTATTTATTTTACATTTATGTATTCACTTGCTATTTATTATTATTCATATAATAATAAATAAAATAAAATAAAAATAAATAAAATAATGTGATGGCAGTGATGGGCACTGATGGGTGGCAGTGATGGGCACTGATTGCTTACACTGATGGCAGCACTGGTAGGTGGCACTGATTGGCACCACTGGTGGGCATTGATAGGTGGCACTTGTGGGCATTGATAGGTGGCACTTGTGGGCATTGATAGGTGGCACTTGTGGGCACTGTGGGCACTGGCAGGTGCCCCATGACGGCCTCCCAGAAATTGAGGTCCGCGCTGTGGCCGTCATTCGGCTACGGCCCGGACCTCAAGTGGTTAAAGCGTTTGTTACCCCAACACTTCATATTCCTGTTATGTGCCTGCTGTACCGTGTACTTGTATGAGAAAGTATGCTGTTCTCCTTGTATTACTTCCTGTGTGTGAAATCCCTGGTGTTCCTGCCAGTCCCCTTGCATTCTATTAAAAACTGACCACACTAAACAGGAGAGTACACCGCGGTCAGTTCTCTAGCGATGGGGTGTAGAGGTCGACCGGTATATCGGCCGATATTTGGGATCTTTTAATTAACCACTTCTGGACCAGCGCACGCCGATGTATGTCCCTACTTTGGGGACAGCTATCGATGTTATGGCAGCAGCTATCACTTTTATCGAAGGCGGGAGGGGGCCCCCTCCCACCACGATCCGGTGTTCTCCTCCGCTCTCCGCCACTTACCGGAGCCATCGGCAGCGGCGGAGGCTATCGCGTCTGTCCCCTGGTCCGACATGGAGACGAGTGAGGAGAATATGGCCCCCACCCATCTCCATGACACTGCAGGGCGGAAGCGACGTCAGTGGATATATCAGTGGTTATATCTGAATGATGGGTGCAGCTGTACCCATCATTCAGATTTTTTTCACCCGGAGATTCCCTGCACCATAAGAACAATCATAGTGGCTGTTCAGCCACTTGATTGTTCTTACAGGGACGTCCCCTTCCGCCTGATACTTCTACCGGCTCACCCATGTGATCGGCGAGTCGGAGAAGGAATCCGCCGGCACCAGAAGTTAGCCATAGAGAATACCGAGAGCCAGATGGTCCCCCGGCAGTATCTATGACTCTCCCGAGGCCCGGACGCAATGTTATGATGTCACATCCGGCCGGCGGAAGTGAACATTGCTGGGGACTCAGCTGGAACGGCCAAGATTCTTTTTTTTTATTTCGGTCTTTCCTGCTTAGAGGAGAGATGTGGAGAACTTTAGACCCCCACATCTCTCCATAAAGAGGACCTGTCATGTTTACATTCCTTGTAATAGGAATAAAAGTGATAAAAAAAATGTAAAGGGAAAGTGTAAAAATAAAAACATTAAATAAAATAAACAATAAAAATATTTATTTTTTAAATAAAATAAACAATAAAAAATAAATTAAAGCGTCCCCGTTACCGCGTGCTCGCACGCAGAAGAAGCAGAAGCGAACGCATACATATGTAAACGACGTTCAAACCACACATGTGAGGTATCACCATGAACATTACAGCGAGAGCAATATTTCTAGCCCAAGACCTCCTCTGTAACTCTAAAGAGGTAACCTGAAAATTTTTTTAAAGCATCGCCTATGGAGATTTTTAAGTACCGAAGTTTGGCGCCATTCCACGAGTGTGCGAAATTTTAAAGCGTGACATGTGAGGTATCTATTTACTCGGCATAACATCATCTTTCACATTATACAAAAAAGTTGGGCTAATTTTAGTTTAGTTTTAGTTCAGTTTTTTTCCTAATTCGTGAAAGTGTTTTTTTTTTCCAACAAAAAAAAAAATTGCTGCCCAAATACCGTGTGACATAAAAAGTTGCAATGACCTCCATTTTATTCTCTAGGGTCTCTGCTAATATATATATATATATATATATATATATATATATATATATATATATATATATATATAAAATATAAAATGTTTGAGGGTTCTGAGTCATTTTCTAGCAAAAAAAAATATGATTTTTACATGTAGGAGAGGAATGCTGGAATTTGCATGGTATGGAAATAATCTTTAAAATTATACTATGTGAATGGGAACATGTAACAAATATAAAGTAGGTGTTATCCCATTTTGGCTGCAAAAGTGGAAATACACTTTTAACCCTCTCATATCAGACACAGAACAACACGGTGTAGACAGAAAATGATAGAGCTCTATAGAAACTTGGTAAAAACAGCAAGGCAAAAATAAAATATAATAACTGCGTGTGTCACTCAAACACTGTGCTATAAAGACATACACCATGCTGTTTAAAACAGGCCTGTCAAGAAATAATAAAAATTCCAACAATGTTACAAACTAAGTAAATGAAAAAAATGTCAATGTACTCCTACAGCCAAAGCAATCAATGGCTGGGAGCCACCGTTACACAATCCCAGATGCTTTATCACGAGGCTTGACGAGTCTCAGCGCCTGATCTCGCCTGCGCCCGGGTCGTGTCCTTCTGGGGAATGAATTTTTGTTTTAAAGTGTGGTCCAGGGAAAATGTTTTATTTAGATTTTGAGAGAGCTGGGAGGGGTAACAACATCTGCAGTTTTATAGCTGCTTGTTTCCGATCGAGGTGACCCCCGGTCATGTAAGAGGAAGCAAGGGACTCCTCTAAAATCACAAACGCATAGCATTAAAGGCCAAGTTCACCTTCGTAACTAAATGCATTGTGTGGTCAAGGGGCTTCAGGACTATTTTGTTTTAAAACATAGATTTTATTTTAAGTTCCATAACCTCAGTCTGGCTTTAAAAACTACTAACGAGAGAGATCCAAGCCATCCTACTAATGATCTGGGACATCCTACTGTATATGTTGGGTGTGATCCCAGAATCACTGGACCA
This sequence comes from Lithobates septentrionalis, assembly GCA_037952835.1. Classification (NCBI taxonomy): domain Eukaryota; kingdom Metazoa; phylum Chordata; class Amphibia; order Anura; family Ranidae; genus Lithobates; species Lithobates septentrionalis. The sequence goes on along the minus strand of JBBDGP010000034.1, from coordinate 2,400,168 downwards.
AGCACTCTCCCGTGTTCTAGACCCGCGAACTGTGCATGCATGAGACGAGGGAGACCTCTGCAGAGAGACCACTGGCTCCACACAGAGAACAAGGGTCTTTCTCTATGCAGAGCTGACCAGATTTTCAATGTTCCAGTTTTATTAAATAACCTTCGTAGAGTCAGATACAGGAATTAGGTATACGCATTTGCCTAATTTGTCATATAAAGCCAAGCAAAGCATCATACGTACATCATCGAATTTCACGAGTCACATTTTATGAGGCCGTCTTCTGAGACAACATGTGATTTTTTTGGAAAGACATCTTTTATATTAAAAAAATACATATGTCATCTGAGCTGACAGCACTGGCTTTGCCCAGAATATGATACATAAATGGAGTGCTACATAACAGGAGCCAGCCAGTCTGTTTAGGTACTCCGGCAAGCCTGTAGCGGCTTTAGAAAGCAGTAGCTTGTAAAAATGCTAAATGCCATCTGAAAAGTTCTTTATTTTTAAACTGTGACTTGATCACTAGGAAATATAAATCTCAGTACAGCTATAGGATGCAGCATGAGTACAGACTATAGCAGGCAAAGCTACAGCAGGTCCAGAGAGTAGACCCACCATCCATCCAATGGTCTACTCTTAAGCCTCTATCCACAATGTCAACTGCCATATGAACTGCTGTTCCAAAAAATATACACTACAACTACACTAAATCTAGAGTAAATACAGCAAACGGAAAAAGAATGGAATTTTTAAGGCCCCACACATAAAAATTACAAGACACTCGTATTTATATAATGGCTAAAAGTCTGCAACCTTCAGCAGGTACCTCAGATATTATCAATAACTGGCTAATCGGCACTGCTTCAGGACATAACAAGGGTACAAACATCACTTCAGAACACAGGAACTCGTTTTACCCCACTCGTAAAATGTGTCTCCCAGAGGTTACAGGTAGATCGGAGGCACAATGCTGGCTTGTTTTCAGAGACTACTACAATGCCTCTTCTAAATCCAAAGAAAAGTATGTTGCAAAGATTGGTATCTAAATCAACAAACACATAAATCTTATAAACATAAAAAAACATGCTTTTACATTGCATAGAAAAAGCAATATGAAAATATGGGCAGGGTTCCAGTGGATCTGCAGAATAATATGTTACTTCAAGGACAACTGCAATAAATTATTATCGTCAGACAGAAATGTAATTTAACATGAAAGAAACAACCTCTCTATGCCCCCAGTCTGTTATCTTGCGTGAAGTCCCAGTCGTTGAGTTTCCAGAAGTGGTCAGGTTTTGTATTTTGCTGAATTTACAAGGTGAAGAAGTCTATGTGGAATGAAAATCCATGTCTCCTAACCAGAAGAAGGTGCAGAATGCCAGTGGATAGACTCTTGTGATCTAGTGTATTCACAAGGTGTAGAAGTCTATATGGAATCCATGTCACAGAACCAGAAGAAGTTGCAAACCGCCAGTGGATAGATAAATGTATTCCACAGAATTCACAAGCTTTAGAAATCAATGGGGAATCCATGTTGCCTAACCAGAAGACCATGCAGGGGAACCAGTGGATGGACAAATGTATTCCACTGAATTCACAAAGTGTAAATTCTATGGGGAATCCATGTCACCTAACCAAAAGAAAGTGCAGACCATCAGTGGATAGACAAATGTATGTATTCAACTGAATTCACAAGGTGTAAATTCTATGGGGAATACATGTGACCCAACCAGTATGAGGTGCAGACCACCACTGGATGGACAAAAAATTCCATTGCAATCATGTACAGATCTATGGGGAATGCATGTTACCCAAGCAGAAGAAAGTGCAGACCACCAGCAGATAATATATTCCACTGAATTTGCAAGGTGTAGAGGTCTATGGGGAATCCATGTCAACTAATCAGAAGAATGTGCGGACCATCAATGGATGGGCAAATGCCGTGATCTAGAAGATCTGTAGAACAGAAACTGGACAGACAAATGAATACACTAAATTCCACTAAATTCACAAGCTGTAGAGGTCTATGAAGAATCCATGTCACCTAACCAGAAGAAAGTGCAGACCACCAGTGGACAGACACATCAGTATGACGTTCCTTCAAAGCGCATGTGTCCCCGGATGCCAAACAAGCGAATCTACTAAACAGTGCATGTTTAGGAGATATTCATTTTACCTACAGGTAAGCTTTATTATATGCTTACCTGTAGATAAAAAAATCACAAAGCAGAGTTTATAACCGCTTTAACATTTGACTGTATTGCTTTTGGATAGATTTCTTAATTTCTTGTCTGGAGAAAAGGTTTGTACCCGGGACAGGAAGTAAGGGGAAATCTCTCTTACAGAGACTCTATTCTATCCAAAGCTAAAAAAAAAAAAAAAAATAAGCTATGGCTTACAAGCGAATGGCAAGGTGGTACGCGACCCCCCAGAGGACGCATGAGTATGGGTCAGAAAATCCCCCAACTTGTTGGAGGGGGTGTGGGGCCTTAGGAACCTTTGCGCATCTCTGGTGGGAATGCCCTAAAGTACAGCTCTATTGGGAGGGAATCTTGGAAGAAATTCTGCAGAGAACGGGAGAACAGGTTAAAAAAAAACCATGGACGTGTTTGTTCCACGATACTGAGAAAGAGGCAATATAGCCATTAGCCCCACACCTCCTGAATGCTGCTAAGGCGCTGATCCCACGCTTCTGGAAAAGCCCGGAAGCCCCAAGGTTAAAGGAGTGGATAACAAGGGTGGAGTGGGTAAGATCTATGGAAGAGTCAATATACTCGATGGAAGGTTTATGGGAGAAACATCATAGGACTTGGCAGAAATGGTTGTAATTTAGGAAAACGGAGAGATGTATGATATTTGTGGAGATATAGAGGCAGGAGAGAGAGAGGGGGAATGGGGGGCTTGAGGTATGTGTTTTTTTTTTTTTTTGTTTTTTTTTTGGGGGGGGAGGAGGGTGGGAGATAAATAATCTGTGAATTTTTTAAAAGGGATGCTCTGAGCTTTTTGGCTTAATTTCTTTGTATTACTTTGGGTTTTGTATTGACATAAATTAAAAATAAAGAATATAAAAAAAAATAAAATAAGCTATAGCTAAATCTTAAATCAGTACTTCCGGTCTGTGCATTTTCTTCTTCCTGTTCCTCTTATTATTCACTCTTATATTATTGTTGGAAAGTTGATGCAGTGGAAGTCTATGTGGCTGCCATTTGCGGAGACTAATTCAATTTAAAAAACAGAGACAGAAGGTAGAGGGTGAAAAGCAGTACAGCGGCACTTCAATCAGAGATTTTAGAGAGTCGTATCTCAGAACGGATGCAAGTCTAATTAACACATTACACGTACCCCCTGCTATACTTTCCAATTATATATCCTGGAGATCTCCTTTTAAAGACATTAGCAGCGCAGGTAAAAAAAAAAAAAGGAAAATTACAACCCAGTATATTGTCTGTCTGAATGGGCCTTCTTTGTTTAAAACTAAATTACTTAAATGCAGTAAAACCTGACAGTTTCTTATCCTTCTTCACTCTTCTTTATATTCTGAAACTAAAGAAAAAAAAAGTTTTGGCTGGGGACGGTTACAGTTTGACAACCTCAGCATAGTGGAATGTAGTTGACCTTTATTTTTAGGGGTTTGGCCACAAAATCTGCTTACTGGAAGCACTAGGCTGCCTCTGTCAGGATTTTATTGTTTTCTGCCTCCCTGCTGGGAAGGGTCACCCTATTTTTCCTGGTGAAAGCAGAAAGAGTGATGGCAAAATCCAGAAATTTGTGGTTTTATCAGAAATTACTGGTGAAGGGAAATTTTTTAGCAGAGGAGACCTATCTTGGTGACAACTGTCCCCTCATTTTCTTAAAGATTTGCCCTCGTCCTCTTTTTTTAGTGCTGGTGACCATTGTCACCAGGAGTTAAAAAGGAACTGAATTTTAAAATAAAAACTTTACTATGTTATAGGGAACAGCTAGAAGACATCTACTTAAGGCTGGGTTCACACTAATGCAAATTGGATGTGAGTTTTGCCCGCATCCAATCGGCATGACAAGAGAGTGTGACCGGCTCTCAATGGAGCCGGTTCACACAGCTCCGGAGCAGCCCGCGGTCCACACTGAAAAGGGGATCTGTGTGTCTTTGGCTCAATTTCAAGTGCGAATTCAAGTAGTAATTCAGACCTGATATGCACCTGAATCTGTGTACAGGGACTCACCAGACTCCATGTCGTGAGCTGCTGCCGCAGCAGGTATGATCCCAGCCTAAGGCAAGACTTTACCCATAACAACTTGATAAAAAATAATGTTCTTTAGCAAGGAACATTTACTCAACCAAAATGAGTGTGTGCTGTAAATTGCCGCGAGCATTGCTGTTTTTTTTTCTTGCTGGAGGCTGTCATTTTGCTGAAGTCCAGGGGCTGTCAGCAGGTCGGCCTCTAGTGGCTCCGATTTTCAGCACAGTGCCATAAAAGAACAAAGGAGCATGTGCAGGACAGGGTGAGACTGTATTTTATGGAATTTTAAACAGTATAGGCACTTAATTTTAATATTTTGCATAGATATACCTGCAAAAGGGGCCAACCTGAAGTGGCCCAGCAGGACTTCATTTTCTGACGAAAGTTCCACTATAATTGTGCCTAGGCTGAAAATGTTACATTTCTCTTGAATTCCCCTTGAAAAATAGCAGTGCACTTCCTGGTATATCAGGGTACCTAGGCACTTCTGTGTCTACAGCCTCATAGCTGTATTCCTACAGTGTGAGATCTAAGGCACTGCTGACTCTGACAGCTATTCTCAGAAGGTTTGGTGTGGCATATAGTGTGCTGCTGCTCATTGTTCTCCTTGCTGGAGGATCTGATACAAGGAACTAAATCCCTGCCTCTATCAAGATGGCCACCACCATATAAAGACGCAGGGCAGAAAAAGGCATGGTAGTCAGTATTGGGAAAGATCAGGGAGACCAGAGGAAATACTGGTGACTAGTCCTTTGTCCTCTGCCTGATGTTTTTATTGCACAGCCTCCAGAGTTCAGTTTTTTCTTTAATGAGAGAGAAAACACAAAATTTTGAGTTGGCACTAAAACATGGAGAGAGGGGAAATCTTCCAACAAGGACACTTGTTTCGTTGACATATATGGAAACAATTTGCTTTTTTCTGATATTTCTTCTTTTTAAAGAGAGCGAAAATCCCAAAAAACATGAACACAGGGGAACTCTTTCAATGGGAACAATGGATCCAATGACAGTGGTAAATTTGAGGAATTCTCATCTCTTTTCTTTTTCTGTTCAAAGAAAATCTCCCTAAAAAGGGACATGATAGAGGTTTTAAGCCTTACCTAGTCATGCCAAAAGCTTTAAAAAAAAAAGAAAAGTTTGGGTTTGCAAATATGATAACAACCATTACACATTAACCTTCAAGCCAACAGCTACATTTAATCTCCACCTCCTGGTTGGGTTGAGGATTCCAAGGAGGAACAGGGTGTCCATGTTTGGGTTGAACTGCTGTGGATTCAATAAGATTTTGAAGCAGAAGGATCTTATTTTTGCAGCCCAAGAGACAACGTCTCTGCTGCGTATGTTAGGTGAAATTATTTTTTAAGAAGGGTTAATGGCAGTTTATGTTACACACATTGCTGTGTTCCAAGCATTTATCGCTGAGCTGGCGTTTAATTAATTCTCCTCATTATAGCTCCACGTTCCCGGTAATTAAATTCTCAGTTACCAGTGCTTCATTTTTTTTTTTTCTGGGGAAACACAAGACAGATATGATGCTATATGTCTTTGGTGGAGCTCCGAAAGAATGAATATTTAATATATTGCTCGCTCTGTAATGAGAAAAACTGAAATATTTCCCACGCTAAGTTGCATAAGGAAAAGGTACAATTCTATTAGAAGTCTGGGATATGAATTGTGAATACTGAGCAGGATATACCGGCTCGCAAACTCATTTCCTCAACCCTCTACGGAGCCAGGAGTAAATGAATCCATTCCTGTCTACGGCAAGATTTGTGAGGAAATGTACATCTGACTATTGCAAAAACCCAGGCGGGAAAGGAAAAATGCACGTCTAGGACAGCATAACCAAAAAATAAGGTTCGAAAAGCACGTAAAGTATTGTTATTGTGGGATTTGTGCTAAAGTTATGAACTGGGTTGGGGCTGACCCAACATAGGCAAGGGAAATGGTTTTGCCATTGGTAAATGACCTAGGTCAAGTTGTAATACAGTGTAATGGTTAGGGTTCAGAATATACTGTCTATGCCACCTACAGTCAGAAGGACTGCCCAGACAATGTCACTTGTTTAAAGCCTTGGGTAGATGGACAAATCAACATGTTGTCGAGTGCATTCAGTTTGCATTTCATATAATTTTGAGATGCTTCTGAGATGCTTCCTACAAATGTGCTTCTGACTTGGATTTGGATTTCTGGCCCGCATTTGATCTCCTTCTAAGCTTTATCAAGCTGCTTTTGCATTCCCAATGACTTGTATGTAAGGAAAACCAGTTCAGTTCAAAGTGCTTCAAAAAATGTTCCTTGTGTCCATAATTCCAAAAATTCTTGACTGTTCAGTGTAAAACACTATTGCATTGCCACCTTCACCAACTATAACATTAGAACCCAATGTGCTCTGATGGAATATCACTCACCAGACCAACATGACCTTCCGGTCCCAAGCTTCCGACAGTTGTAACGCACGTTGACTCCAGGGCCAGTGTGGACACTATTTGTGTAAAAAATACTTCACTATATAGTTCTTTTTGGTTTTCACCTTCGTGAGCAATCACAAAGAATCCCAGAATACAAGCATTTATTGACCTTCTTTTTAATAAAAGGGGTCATGTTGGTCTGGTGAGTAATATTCCAGCAGAGCACATCGGGTGCGAATGTTATAGTCGGTGCAATAGTGTTTTACACTGAAGAAGAGTCAAGAGTTTTTGGAATTATGGACACAATGAACTTTCTTTGAAGCACTTTAGCACATGATGCACTTCATGCTCTAATGTACTTTGATTACTGTGTTTATCAAATTTGTATGTTACACATTATTTTTATCATTACTGTAGTTTCTGCACTATTTAGGATTGGTTACACATTTTGAGTATAGCGCACCCTATTTATTGATATTTAACATTACATATACTGTACCTGGTCGAGCCTCCTAGAAGCTGGAATTCACTGACGTAGACATGGCTACTCCACTTGCTTTTGGGTCCCGTGCCAATGGGTTGCCCTGCTGCATTCTAAACACAGGAGGCCAGCAACCCAGCACCATCATCCTTCCACGAATGCTTTGCGTTTTCCAATGAATGCAAATCGTCCTAAGACTGGATAAGTTGGAGAGGTGGGATGGTGACATCACTCTCTATACCTCATTTAATCAGAGAGTGCTTTGCATTCATTCAGGAAATGCAAAGGATTCTCCAAATTATGTCCCTGTCAAGTAGCCGACCTTCTGCGTTCAGACCAGGCCAGCTGCTCACCACAAGACCTAGAAGCAAGTGCAGATCATTGGAGTGGCAATGCCTATTTCAGTGATAACCTGCCTCCAGGAGGATTGACCAGGTATGGTATAACAACACTGATTCAAACTGGACCAATCTATGTATAAAATATCTATACCTGAAATTTCTTCTTTAAGCTGCCCATACACTGATAGTAGTCTGTTTATACGTGTTGAGCAGTCTCTTTATAACTAGGGCACCCTGGTCAGTCTCTCCTTCCTTTAATAACTGAGCAGCTTTCTCTCACTCCACAGTCTCTCTCTTGAACTCTAATTTGACAGTCTTTATGTAACTCAGGAGTTATGGTTGTCTCTGCAACATGGTAGCTCCTGGAGTTCTGACCAACCCTCCACCATTTTTACAAATCTATGAAAGCAACCCTACTGGCCACTGACCAAATATCACTTGAATGCGGGCTGGCATGGTGGCAAAGCAGCATGACGGTCACATCCAAGTCGAATGAAGTTAAGACGTTAAAGTGGAACGTGACTTCAGGCTGGCCCCTTTTGAAGGTATAGCTATGTAAAAAAAACATTAAAAATAAGCGCCTATACTGTTTAAAATCCAGTTATACACTGTCTCATCCTGCCCTGCACATGCTCAGTTGACCTCCATTTTCGACGTGTTGCTGAAAATCAGAGCCACTAGAGGCCAATCTGCTGACACCCTAAAGATTTACTGATGCTCAGGGGCTCTGGGCTTCAGCAAAGTAGCCTCCAGCAAGAAGAAACAGGAGTAATGCTGGAGGCAATTTACAGCACACACACATTTTGGTAGCATAATTATTAATGTGGAATGTATGTTCCTTGCTAAAGAAGATTATTTTTTATCAAGTTGTTATGGGTAAAGGTTCCGCTTTAAGACATTGTAGTCCACCTTGAAACGGGTGGTTCCCACAGTGCAGTGTTCATTTTGAAAATGCTGTACATTAGTAAAATGAAAACAAAGATATAACTAGGGCTGAAACAACTAATCGATTAATCGACAACTAATCGATTATGAAATTAATCAATTACTATTTTCATAATCGATTAATCGGCAAGTAACATAATGGGGTTAAAAAAAAAATAAAATGAGCCCTTTATAGTACAAAAAGAGCAAATAATCGCTACTGCAAATATTACTTTCACAGTTCTACACTAAAAAAAATTAACCCCTTACAGTAGTGATTATCTGCTTTTTTTGTACTATAAAGGGCTAATTTTAGTTTTTTTCACCCCATTATGTTACTAAACGTCTTAGACCTGGTTCACATCTATGTGTTTTTTGGTGCTTTTTGCAGAAATGCACTACATTTCATTTACATGGTTTCCTATGGGACACGTTCACGCAAAACGGTGCTTTTTTGGTTCAATATACTTCAATAGAGAAGCTACAGAAAAGCATGTAATGCGGTTTTGCAGCAATGTGTTTTTTAATCTGCCCAACAACAAATTGGCCAAAAAAATGCAAAAACGCAAATTGCAAAATCACGTGCACAAAAATCAAAACGCACGGCAAAAAGCACTGCAGAAACAGATGAAAAGCAAACTGCATAGGTGTGTACTGAGCCTTATGCTGGCCACACGGATCAATTTTCAGACGAGAATATTCAGACGAAAAATCTTTGTACATTCACTGAATGAAAGAAGGAACGTTCTTAAAATTATACTTTTTTTTGAAGGTAGACATTGTTTTTGTTTTTAATAAAAAAATGTGATCACTGAGTCTGATGATATTTACCAGATTCACCCTTAGTATATACAGTATATCTCCTCTAATAGTATATACAGTATATCTCCTCTAATAGTTTATACAGTGTATCTCTCTTCTAATAGTTTATACAGTATATCTCTTCTGTCTGTTATGCTCAGAGTGGATTCGATATTTTGCTCCCTAACCATATAGTTGGTTATTTATATTTACCACTGCATAGAGATATTTAAGAATAAATTACCTTTTTTTAAAACTGTACACATTAACTAAATTATACACCACACTTTTTTTTTAAGTTATTAACCGAATAATCGATTAATCGAAACAATAATCGGCCAACTAATCGATTATGAAAATAATCGTTAGTTGCAGCCCTAGATATAACCCAATTTTAACTTAAAGCACCTTTGGAGGAAGGGGATGTATTACACTGGATAATTTCACAGCAAACGTCAAAAGATGTGAGCAGATACCATTTACCAGCAGAAAATACCATTTGAACTAAAAGGAAAACTCAGATCCCAAGATGCAATGGGACCTCTCCCTGTTCTGCATGATCTGCTATCAACCAGCATGGAGTACATTTGGAAGTAGGTCCAGGAACATAAGTAAGATTAGGCTGATCCTCTCAGCCACATCACCCGACTCAAGGATCCCACAGTCCTGAAGCTTTTCCTTAAGAAGAAAGGAAGAGAGAGCAGAGTGGTGACCTCATTAATGTGCTAGTGTTCTTTCACTATTTAATCACAGGCTGTGGTGGGTCTTTGACCACACTGTACTGCTTTATCGCAAACTAGAAAAAGTGAGGTCAGGGACCCAACTATGCTGCCTGATAGATGAGAGCGAATTTCAGAATTAAAAATCCTTTGGTAGGCCAAATTTCACACATATGTATTTCAACTGTATATTTAGCTGTTTATAGAGTTCAGTGATAAAATGTAATATATTCCGAAACGAATATAGTCATGTTCCGCAATGCTGCCTAACCATCCCTTCTCCATCCTAGCTTGTAAAAACATAAACAAACATATTCGAATTGTGCATTTGTGCCCTGCAAATAAACCCAGCCACCAGCTCTCAATGGGGAACAAAGGCCGAGCCCTGCCAGAGAGGATCCCCCAGGAGTCTGCTGTGTAAATGCAGCGGGGGTCTGGTAAACGTTGCTCGAACACACAGCCAGGATCTTCAAACGTTTTAAATTCTTTCATCATCGAATATCAAAGCCAAATTGGGCTGTGAAATTATTTCTGTATTTTTTTTTTATACAGACTACATAATATAATTGCATTATCTTGTGCACTGATTTGCCTGGCATCAGTTGTCTTCAATACTCATACCTTCAAAGAAATATCTTCAGTTACTCTCTGGACACATTTAAAACTGTAAATGGATATTTCTTTATTGCGTTTATGTTACCCATCGGCTTCTCATGTTTCACAAGGAATCTAGTGGGCTGACCTCTGGGTGGCACCCCAACAAAGCCAAAAAAGCAACAGATTGTACAGATAAATCTTATGCCAGCCATACGTTGCTCGAAATTCAGACAATTTCTTCTAAATCAATCAAGGTTCGTGCTATGTGTGGCCTTGGCACCACCTGGCTTGAAAAAAGTCAAATCAAAAATCAAAGGATCCTCACCCTCATCCACAAAAGATTAGTTAATGTGCTGGTACAGGAGAATGGCTATAAAATAACATTGCGTTGGTACAGAACACCAGTACAGATACATAAATTTTCACCTACCATCTCCAACCTATGCTGGAGATATGGCTCAGATTTAGTCATGCTTCTATCTAGTATGTGTGGGGAACCTGCCGAATCTACAATCCCTTTGGTCTGAAGTTCACCGTCTCATCTCCTAAGGCACTACCTACACTTTGGACTTTACCCCAGCTCAGTTTCTCTAACGCCATACATTTCTCTCCAGCAAAACCTACCTTAAAGTGGTGTTCCGGCCGAAATTATAATTTTTAAATAAAAATACCCCTATAATACACAAGCTTAATGTATTCTAGTAAAGTTAGTCTGTAAACTAAGGTCTGTTTTGTTAGTTTATAGTAGTAGTTTGTTATTTTATAAACTTACAGCAGGCCGTGGCCATCTTAAGTGTGGGCATCTGAAGCCAGACTGTATTTCTTCCTGGATCTCATCCTTGCAGATCTCGCACATGCTCAGTGCAGCACAAGCAGTGTAATAGGTTTCAGGTCAGGTTTCCATAGCAACGGCAGTGTCAGAGGAAGTTGCCGCCCCTTCCCAGAAGGCATTGCAAACAGGAAGTGATGCGATGGGCCGCGGCCAGGGAGGAGGAAGTGAAAAATGAATACAGCAGATATACAGTAAGTGCTGAGAAAAAAAATAAAAAAATATCCAATTCGTTTACAGTGCACAGTTTAGTGAGAGATGCTTAAGAGTTGTAAAAGTGGGTGGAACTCCACTTTAAATCTCTGGCAATGCATATGGTGAATGCTGCCAAGCCCTGTGTACTAGTACATTAGGGATTGCAACAAGACCTGACTAACCAGGAATCCTAATTTTCCGACGGGAAATGTTGGATGTGAGCTTGTTGTCGGAAAGTCCGACCATGTGTATGCTCCATTGAACATTTGCTGTTGGACTTTCCGCCAACAAATGTTTGCTAGCAGGTTTTCAAATTTTCCGCCAACAAAACTTTGTAGTCGGAAAGTGTGTAAACAAGTCCGTCGCACAAAAGTCCAAAGTACAAACATGCATGCTCAGAAGCAGAAGCGGCCGATCTTGTAAACTAGCGGTCGTAATGGAGAATTAACATTTGTGACTTGGTAAATTATGAAATCTCGAAATGCAGCGCACATTCTCTTCTTCTTTAATTGGATAATAATGAAGCTGCTTTGCTGGTGATACTGATGGAGTTAATGCACACAAATTTTCAAAGGCTTTTTTTTTTCAAGTGATATCAAGAATAATAATAACAATAATAGCGCAAAATAAAAAACACAAAAAGTAAAGCGTGAATCAACACTCACCAAACTTCTACCAACACGAAATTAGCAGAAGGAGCCTAAAGGGTGGCGCTAAAGAGCTAGTACGTCTAGTACGTCACTACGTTCGTAATTGTTGGCCAACATTTGTGTGACTGTGTGTATGCAAGACAAGTTTGAGCCAACAAACCTTCTAACGGTTTTGTTGTCGGAAAGTCCGATCGTGTATATGGGGCATTCGATTCCATAAAATTGTTGAGATGGAAGAACGGATTGCAATCTCTCATGATAATCCTTCGCAATTCACAAACACTTGGTCTTGTTCGCTTAATTTCCAAACCACTCTGGAATATCCCTGATTTATGGGTGGTTCCCCCTAAACCTCTGCCTTATTTGGATACTCCCAGGCTAGTTTTTCTTTTTTTTTGCCCTAGCCCCCTGTGTTAAGTGTACTCATATTCTCGTGGCTAACTTATCTCTTGCTGAAGTTAGCAGTATGGAGGGGAGGTGGGAGGGGGTCGTTGAGTCCCTCTTCTCCCTCTGCTGGGTTACAATAGTGATAGAAGTTCCTCCATCCATGCTGTTTACTGTTGATGGGTCTAGCTTCACAGGAAACCATCTTTAAACAATCTATGCATCCCTTGGCTCCTCCCAGGAAAGTTTTTTCCCAGTGTTTGCACTCACTAAAATGTATAAATAATTTAGCAGAGGTGAGTTAGAATGTTGTCTGTAATTAGGAGAAAAGGAGCAGAAATGTATTTTCCCAGAAACTATTGCTGTAGTTAAGCCACCAATTTCTATACAGTTACTTCTTGTGCTCTTTGGCCCTGTTTTCATCCAATTATGAATGACAGATTCATTAAATTTCCACCCCTTTGCTGAAATTCCGCCCAAAAAAACACAGGGACTGCGTGACATGGGTTTAAACGCCCAACTCAACCATTTACTTAATTACATACAATTAAGAATTTCAATTAACAATAACCAAATAATATCCCACTAAAATAAATAATGTAACAACAGTTGGTTAAAAGAAGGGGGTCTTTGATGCCTTAAGGCTTGACTAAAATCCACCCTTGCTAAACCCCACCAGCAAAATCGACTAATTCCTATTTTTCAAGGGGCCGAGCCCCCATTACAAACAACTGACACAGACGGGGGAGCACCATACCACCAGATGGGCCCCCGCTTTGTAGCCATCTCACCTTTTCACCAAAGACTCCATAACTCACCAAACAAACATGACAATCACAAATGAAAATTTTCTCTCAAGCAGTAAACAAGGAGAGACTAGTTTCTTCCCTCATTTAATTTTCCGAAATAAACTTCCAGCAGCCCCTATCCTTGCGGCATCTCCATACCACCTGACCCTTGACCTCCAATCAGGTAGACTACTGTTTCCACACTTACATTTGCTATTACCCACCCCAGGGGTGTAGCCCTTCCATTAATTTTTCAACAGGGTTTGTCTTACTGGTGAGAAATGAAATACACGAATTACATAACCGGAAAACAATTACTTACAAAATCTGACTGACACAGACCGGAGGAGGCAACTGCGCAGATATGCCCTATAACAATATAGTCATGGCTCTGGAGGATGGACATTTCTGATGCTCTATTTTAATTACTGACAACAACCTCCTAACTTTTTTTGCTTGATTATTCATGCATTTCAGTGGTGGAAACAGCATGCAAATAAATTGCAAGGAAGATGAAAGACCCACAATGCCCCTGATAGGGTCCATGTGATGTAGGCTGCCTAGGTCTTAGTGCACATGAGGTTCTCTTACTTTTCAAATAATAATGTGATTGGTAACATTGACATGCACTCCAAGAATTTACAGTATATGAAGCATGAATTTTAATAACTTCTATTTAGAGTAGTTATAAAGGCTGAAGGTTTTTTACCTTAAAGTAGAACTATAGGCAAAACATTTTTTTCACTTTGGATAGAGTAAGGGCCCGTACACACGATCCGAATATCGTACGACTGATCGTACAACCGTTTTTGCTTAATAGTCGCAAGTAGAAATTGAATAGCTAAATAAAGTCATGAAAATTCTCGTACGACAGAAAAAAAAAATCGGAAGTGATGTCATGTGTTGTAATGTATTTGTATTTAATTTTCGGACGACAACTATACTGACTAACTGAAAATCGTACGATCTGGAATCGTACGAGGAAAATTTTCGTGCATGCCCGATCGAATAAGATTGGATGAACGGTCGTGATCGTCTGTCGAAAGTAGTGTACACACGATCCGAAAATTGTACGATCCTTCCTCGGTTGACCGTTTTCGTACGATATTCGGATCGTGTGTACGGGCCATAAGGGAGGGTTATAACCCTTGTTAGTTTATTTTTAGCCATCTCTGCCCCCTTGGGGAGATTTACCTTCACTTCCTGTCCCATAGTCAAAACAGGAAGTAGGGGGAAATCCTTGCAAATTAAAGCAATCCCTTTGGGGACCCCCAGGCTACCAGATCTAGTGTCCCCATTGGATTACTTTCCCAGGGACAACCTAAAATTTGGGATTTTCTTTTACTTTTGCTTTCAATGCTAATGAGTAAGCAGAACAGAGAGGGCACAAACAGCCATAAAACTAGACAGGTGTTCTAATCCCTCTCCACTCTATCCAAAACTAAAAAAAAAAATACTTTAGTTATACTTTAATGCACTCTCTGCATTAAAGGTAACCCCCCCCCCCCCCCCCCCCCCGTTATACCTCCCCAAGCCTGATCTCAATCCAGCAATGTGCATAATAGCAGTGGCTCTCTTCCTCCTCAAAGGCTCAGAGACAGTAGCAGGAACCATTGGCTCCCGCTGCTGTCAATCACAGCCGAGGAGCGGGGCGCAGGGTTGAGCAGTGCTCTGTTTGTCTGTGGACACACAAAGGTTGCTCAGGAGCAAGTCCGCATGAGTGCCCCAATAGCAAGCGGCTTGTTATGGTGGGCACTCGGCAGGGGGATCGGCGGGGAGGAGCCACGTGAGTTGGCAGGGGAACCTAAGAAGAGGAGGATTGGGGCTGCTCTGTTCAAAAAGGGGTTTACAATCACCTTAAGGTCAATTGGAGCATACTGCAAATGCAAACCAAAAGTTTGACTCATGGTTGTAGTGTGATATTTCAATACAAAATCTTTTTCGAGAAAGGAAAGGAAGGGAAAGGAAAGGAAGGGAGCCAAGTGAGTCAGTGGGGGAACCTAAGAAGAGGAGGATCGGGGCTGCTCTGTGCAAAAAAAGGATTTAACAATCACTTTAAGGTCAATTGGAGCATGCTGCAAATGCAAACCAAATGCTTGACTCATGGTTGCAGTGTAGTACTTCAATACAAAATCCCTTTTGAGAGATGAAAGGAAGGAAGAAAGTAGAGCTTCACGATTAATCGTTAAGAATCGAAATTGCAATCTTTTTCCCTTCCCGATCTTCAAAACAGCATGTCATGATTCTTTTTAACAGGTGCAGAGAGTTCTCACAGCTGGAAAAAAATCCAGGCTGCCAAGTTTTATCTCAACAGGCCAATAAATAGAAATAAAGTATCTTTTCATTCTTTTATCAAAGGAAAGAACTCCAGCGTGTAAATGAAGGAAGTTTAACCATTTAAAGACTAAACCTTTTCTGACATTTATTGCTTACAAATAAAAATCATTTTTTTCTGCTAGAAAATTATTTTGGAACACCCAAACATGGTATATATATATATATATATATATATATATATATATATATATATATATATATATATTTTTTTTTTAGCAGAGACCCTAGAGAATAAAATAGTGGTTCTTGCAATATTTTATGTCACACCGTATGTGCGCGGCGGTTTTTAAAACACAATTTAAAAAAAAGAAATACACTTTAATGAATTTAAAAAAAACTTAACAGTAAAGTTAGCCCAATTTTTTTTTTTTGTATAATGTGAAAGGAGATGTTACACCACGAGAATCGTGATCTTTATTCTAAGCAAAAAAAATGTGATTCTCATTTTAGCCAGAATCGTGCAGCTCTAGAAGAAAGGAAAGGAAATAAAATGAGGAAAGGAAGACACTCAGGATGGCAGACAGGATGGCCTGAACACATGGCTGCTCTGCCACCCCCGGATTGCTTTTCAGAGGGCTGTACACACTGCCACCCATCAGAGAGAGCCGTGTGGCCAGCTTTGGAATGTCGTATTCCACCATTAGCAGTCATAGCGTTCATGTCACATGCTGGCATTTCCACCAGGAACATAACTGTGGTTAGTCCCTTTCCAGCGGGTCATTCCCATGCCGGTCTGCAGTGACCTGTGAGAACTGAGGCTTGCCATGTCTGCCGGTTATCCAAACCACAAGATTCCCATGAAGCTGGTAATAAAGTGAAGACAACATTTACTCCCAGTCTGTACTTAGAGCGTGACGCGAGTTTGTCAAGTATTCACAGCTAATACTAACACAGCAAGGACAGCTGCTGATTGATTCCAATGGTTGAGGAAACCTCACCAAAAAACAACACAAAGATCCCATATTCCGATCTTATCCGCTCTTTTAACTTTAATGCGTTATCTCAGATTTCTCCTCTTTATCTTTTGACTTTTCCTGCCATCCCCTGCACCCCCTTCGGGCAGCTTTATACACTAATAAAAGAAAGCATGTGATCGGTGTAGATGCTGCGGGACAATGTTTTCCATGAAGCAAAGTGACGGTTTCCCTCCAGCTCCGCTCTCTCAGCAGGTGCAGATGCTTGGAGAACAAACAGACACAAAGAGGAAAGACCAAGATTTCCACAAAGGAAACTAAACATGCCAAGACCGATCTTCCAGATCACTGGCTGTCCGTGACGTTCAAGACTGTCTGTGAACGTGAGCAACGGAGACATGACGGAAATGATGAGACTCCACGGACTGTAAGGGATCTTACACTGCTTTTCCAGCTGCCAATACTGAACGGTCATTAAAGATGAAATCCGGGATAAGCAAATATTGTCTAAATACATTGGTTGTGTGTATTCTTTATTGAATCTTGGTGGGCTTTGTGTATTTCTTCCAGATCTGTGCAGGAAACTTTGTGCAGGATCTTCCTGTAATAAAGACCAGTCTCTGCTGCTCTCCCTCCTTGTGCAGGGTGATTGGTCTTGTCTCCGCCCCCTCCTGTAGTTCTCTGCAGGCAGCCTGTAGTGGGTGGAGCCTGCTGGGCCCCTCCCACAGCTCTGCTCTCTGCACAGGCTATGTACAGCACAGTGATGATGTCATCGCTGCTTTTACAAGATAATATTTCGGTTACCAAAGGCATTTTGTGCACTAGTAAAGAAGTACGTGTAAATGAAAGTGCCTGGAGTTCATCTTTAAAGAGTAAGTTCAGGTTTTCACAAAAAATAAAATGAGTCACTTTCCACTCTTCCATTCATAGAAGCCATACTATAGGTCCCATGAATTAAAAGAAATCTATGAACGAAGGAGGCAGACCTTTCATTCATCCTCCATTCATAGAGCGCTTTTTATGAAAAGTACTCTATGAATGGAGGATGAATCCCAGGTCAACCTCCTTCATTCATAGATGACTTTTCATTCATGGGAACTATAGTACAGCTTCTATTAATGGAGGAGGGGGGTGGACAGGGCAGATATATTTGCCACTCTTGACAAGTGCCAGTGACATGCGGCTGCGGGGGTACTGGGGGGGCAGAGGGTTTTGGATTTCAACTAGGATAGCTGGCATCAGCACAAGGGACACTCCTCATTCAGGCTGGGTTCACACTGCAGGACAGAGCGGCTCACAGCAGGGGGTCCGGTGCGCTCCTTTGAGGTCCGATTTCAGTCCGAATTTTTGGCTGAATTCGGACCTAAAATGGAGCGGCCACCCCGGAGATGTGTGAACCGGCTCCATTGACAGCCAGTCACACTCTCCTGACATGCGAATTGGATGCGGAGGAAACCCACATCCAATTCGCAATAGTGTGAACCCAGCCTTAATGTAAGTACCATTCCTAAAAAAAATAAATAAAAAAAATAGAATATCTAAACTTAAGCTTTAAGGGTAACACTACAATCATAAACATGTGTGCTCGGTGTTGCTTCATTACAGGTCATATCTTTATTTGCACTCCTATTTAAGCAACGGGGTTAACATTAAAAATCCAAATAAACACAATGGGGTCTATTTATAAAAATATGGCTGTGCAAATGTCTCAGCATTCCCACACCCTTTTTTAAATAATCCTCATAATGTGTTTAGTATGTTTATGTCAGCTCCATCTAGTGGTCATAATAATATATTTTTCTGAAATACCTTAATCAGAAAAATACTGCATTAAGGCCACTAGATGGAGCTGATGATCACAAGAAATAAACATAATAGACACATTACAGGGATTACTTGTTACGGCTGATGCGAATGCCGAGGCATTTGCATAGTGATTGTTTTATAAATAGACTTCAATGTGTCTAATTTGTAATAATTTGATAAGTGTGACTTTAAGAATTTGTGGCACAAAGGCAAAACCATGGATTCTAGCAGCAGAAAACTACAGCCAGACAACACAAATGTTGCATGAATAAACATAATTTAAGCGTTCGAGCAGCAACCACTTTGGAATTAAAGTGGAGAAATTAGCAGGCAATTAGAAAAACGCAAACTCGCATCTAGTGTCCCATTGCACCATATTTAAATGTGCTCCCGACCACTGTTTCATTTTACACCTGCTTATGAGGATATAAGGATCAAGAATTCATCTCAAGGGGCTGTTTGCTGGAGCATATCTGTGATTTCTTCATCGAGTTGTAAACTCAGTGCAGTATACCGTATTTCTACCACAGAGGTTGCAAACATGCAGAAAGCAGAAAAAAAATATTTAAAACCAACAGAATACATAGTGCACAGTGTATATATATATATATTGTCAGAAAAATACAGAATTGTTGACGTTTTTGCAGATTTATTAAAAAAGAAAAACTGAAATATCACATGGTCCTAAGTATTCAGACCCTTTGCTGTGACACTCATATATTTAACTCAGGTGCTGTCCATTTCTTCTGATCATCCTTGAGATGGTTCTACACCTTCATTTGAGTCCAGCTGTGTTTGATTATACTGATTGGACTTGATTAGGAAAGCTACACACCTGTCTATATAAGACCTTACAGCTCACAGTGCATGTCAGAGCAAATGAGAATCATGAGGTCATAGGAACTGCCTGAAGAGCTCAGAGACAGAATTGTGGCAAGGCACAGATCTGGCCAAGGTTACAAAAAAATTTCTGCTGCACTTAAGGTTCATAACAGCACAGTGGCCGCCATAATCCTTAAATGGAAGACGTTTGGGATGACCAGAACCCTTCCTAGAGGCCAAACTGAGCTATCGGGGGAGAAGAGCCTTGGTGAGAGAGGTAAAGACGAACCCAAAGATCACTGTGGTTGAGCTCCAGAGATGCAGTCAGGAGATGGGAGAAAGTTGTAGAAAGTCAACCATCACTGCAGCCCTCCACCAGTCGGGGCTTTATGGCAGAGTGGCCTGACAGAAGCCTCTGCTCAGTGCAAGACACATAAAAGCCTGCATGGAGTTTGCTAAAAAACACCTGAAGAACTCCAAAATGGTGAGAAATAAGATTCTCTGGTCTGATGAGACCAAGATAGAACTTTTTGGCCTTAATTCTAAGCGGTATGTGTGGAGAAAACCAGGCACTGCTCATCACCTGTCCAATACAGTCCCAACAGTGAAGCATGGTGGTGGCAGCATCATGCTGTGGGGGTGTTTTTCAGCTGCAGGGACAGGACGACTGGTTGCAATCGAGGGAAAGATGAATGCGGCCAAGTACAGGGATATCCTGGACGAACACCTTCTCCAGAGTGCTCAGGACCTCAGACTGGGCCGAAGGTTTACCTTCCAACAAGACAGTGACCCTAAACACACAGCTAAAATAATGAAGGAGTGGCTTCACAACAACTCCGTGACTGTTCTTGAATGGCCCAGCCAGAGCCCTGACTTAAACCCAATTGAGCATCTCTGGAGAGACCTAAAAATGGCTGTCCACCAACGTTTACCATCCAACCTGACAGAACTGGAGAGGATCTGCAAGGAGGAATGGCAGAGGATCCCCAAATCCAGGTGTGAAAAACTTTTTGTATCTTTCCCAAAAAGACTCATGGCTGTATTACATCAAAAGGGTGCTTCTACTAAATACTGAGCAAAGGGTCTGAATACTTAGGACCATGTGATATTTCAGTTTTTCTTTTTTAATAAATCTGCAAAAATGTCAACAATTCTGTGTTTTTCTGTCAATATGGGGTTCTGTGTGTACATTAATGAGGGAAAAGCAAATGGCTGCAATATAACAAAGAGTGAAAAATTTAAGGGGGTCTGAATACTTTCCGTTACCACTGTATATACACACACACACACACATATATATATATATATATATATATATATATACATACACTTTATTTTATTTTTTTGCGTTATCTGTGGGGAGGGAGAGGGAGGACACTAAATGGGGGATTTAAAGCCTGGAGTTGGGCTTTAAGACCTGGTAAGGCAGACTGTGGTCCCTATACATATTCTCCTACTAAAGTTTTGCGTATGACTGCCATTTACCTTTAAAACACTTTTTTATACTTGAACCCCAGTATCCGTGAGCAGTCTTTGATGTGTCATCTCAGCTGATAACATTGTCCCTAGGTCTGCACAGTTACAATCCAGTGACGTGCCCTCTCTGAGGATTGCCACTGCCTGCAGAAAGTCAATATTCCCTGTCCCCTGGCTTGTAGCAGGAGAGCTCCGCAGAGACACCTGTCAGAGCGCAGAGGTTTCAGCAGATTACTAGTCGCTGTGCGGTCAGCCTGCCCTGCGGTGCAGTTCTCTCCATAACCCCATCCATATAAACCTGTCAAAACATCCTCATATTCCAAAGGAGCATTGTAAAAATGTGATAGGCAGGTGACTAACAACCCAATTATTCTTTATCCGCAATGTGTGCTCTTCTGATCCCTCCTTCCCAGACTGCGAGCTGAACAACTGTCCCCTGCCAATAGTCAATGGTGGGGTTACAGAAGGAAGCAAAAGGCGCAGCCTGTCCCCTGCCAGACTCATCATTAAACTGTCAGAATACTGAACATCGCTGGGGAGAAGATCAGCAGGCACCCAGACAAACTCATAGAAACATCTGCCAACAGATACTGCAGTACTCAAACTTTATAGTGAACCGTAGCATATCTACTGCATTTGTAAATGCCAGAAACTCCGAATTACCCCCAGACTACTTACAGTTAAGCTGGCCATAGATGAATTGAAATTTTGACCCATCCATGACTATTCCCGCTCAACAGAAGTCAATCTAATGATTGAGGAGAGGAGTCCCTGCTGTCAGAATACAATAGCACAGCAGGGAAGATTCCTCCATCCACCTTGCTTGTGTGGATGAGGAAATCTATTTGTCTCTTTAGATCAGCCTACTGGCTGATCAAAAAAAAAAATACATCTATGGCCAGCACTAGCCTTCCTGGGCAACTGTTATCTCATGTCTAGAGGCCCATCAGACGGCCATCTTGTAGGCAGGTGCAGGTTGACCTCTCGACACAGGTGGCGCTGTTGCATCCACCTTGTAGGGAGAGTGGCAAACAGGGGAACTACTAATTCCAGGTGAACTGCTGTCCGATTGGATACTGTCACCTGGGTGACCCCTGAGTCCAACTTTAGTGAGGGCCGAGCTTACAAAAAGCCCTGGCTCACTGCAGTTGGAGCACATTCTGAGTGTGGTGAGGGACAGGAACCTGCTGGTCAGGGAGAGTGACATTAGGGCAGGGACAGGTTCCAGGGGAAGAGGGACAGAATTGGGATTGGCGCAGACTACTTTAGAGACTTCTCCACTATTGAGTGTTCTACATCTGTCTGCCTCCTGCTTCTCAGGTACTGCCGGCCTCAGTTTTCTTTTCTCCTGCTGGAGTACCATCTCCTGTGTGAGTTTTGCTACTTAGTTATTACTATTGAAGAGACTCAATTGTTGTATCTGGAACTATTAATAATATACTCCACCTTCTCAACCACTGCATGTGCCAAGTCTTCACTTTGGGTGCCTATCACTTGGGTCTCCCCCAGCCTACAACCTGCCTACCAATCTTGTGAGGGATTTAATTTATTGTTTAGACTGGTTATAAATCTATTTTCTCCTCCTTAAACTGGAAGTAAACCCTCTTATTGTTTTTAGCCAAGGAAGCTGCCATCTTGGCTTCTATTTGATCTTCAAATAGATCAAATAGATAGAACTGCCATGATGCTGCACATGTGATCAGTTATGACACCAGCCATTGGATGGTTTGACAGTTTGGTTGAGCACAAACAATGTGACAGTTACATTTCCTGTACGTGACGGGAATGTAACAGTTTTTTGAAACTGTTAAATCGATGGGTTTACTTCCGCTTTAACTGTTTGCTATTTTGTAAATTCAAAGAAAAATAAAACCTCTCCATATTACTATTGTTCTTCTTCAAGTAAACATACTAGATGAGTCAACCCTCACAGTGGTGGTCAGAATGCCACCTTTACAGGCAGCTAAAAAAAACTGGCATCATGCTGCTAGCTTTACCAAGTGGTGTTTGTCTCCGAAGTATGCAGGCACCATCAATGAGAGTAATTTTGTCAGTGGATCCGCGCTACAGGGTGTATTTGCAACTGCAGCCCCCCTATGTAAACAAGGGACACTAACGTGTACCCTAAAACAGATAAGTGTAGCAAAGTAGGGAATGGCGCTGTGCAAAAAAGGGGGGTATATTGGTATATGATATATCTAATAGTGGTGGTAGGTGCACCAATGTGACATGCTGTAGGGGACACCAATAAATAGTACCCTCAAAATGCAGCACTATTAATTGATAAATAATAATAATCAAGTGCTAATTAATAGATAATAAGTCAGTGAGTAACAATAAATATAAAAGATTACAACTGTGATCTCATGTATAAATATTGATAAGGTGACCACTGATAATGTGAAAAAGTGTCAAGTGCAATACAATATTCCAGCCCCCCGCTGGATGGTAAAAAATGAACTGCAAATATTAAATTAGAATAAAGAGTAACCACAGTCCTCTATAGTGAGAAACAAAAAGTGCCAAACAGTATGTGTAAAAAAATATATATATACACCATACACAAACATAGAGTCTATACACAACCATATGCATAAAAAATATGTGTAAGGTAGAGGGTATCCACAGTCCTCTATAATGAAGTGCTAGGAATACAAAACAATATATTGTTTAAATATTTGGAGGAAATTCTGTGGAAGACATCACATGAACTTTTTTGCCACCTTTATATGAGACTCTATATTGGTTTACCATCAGGGTATTAGAGACATACCTTCATATATATATATTAACCATTTACCATTTTGGGTCTTAATATCTGCACTTTTTTTATTTTACTTTTTCCACGTATCCATTTTTTATATATTGTTTTGTATTCCTAGCACTTCATTATAGAGGACTGTGGATACCCTCTACCTTACACATATTTTTTATGCATATGGTTGTGTATAGACTCTATGTTTGTGTATGGTGTATATATATATTTTTTTACACATACTGTTTGGCACTTTTTGTTTCTCACTATAGAGGACTGTGGTTACTCTTTATTCTAATTTAATATTTGCAGTTCATTTTTTACCATCCAGCGGGGGGCTGGAATATTGTATTGCACTTGACACTTTTTCACATTATCAGTGGTCACCTTATCAATATTTATACATGAGATCACAGTTGTAATCTTTTATATTTATTGTTACTCACTGACTTATTATCTATTAATTAGCACTTGATTATTATTATTTATCAATTAATAGTGCTGCATTTTGAGGGTACTATTTATTGGTGTCCCCTACAGCATGTCACATTGGTGCACCTACCACCACTATTAGATATATCATATACCAATATACCCCCCTTTTTTGCACAGCGCCATTCCCTACTTTGCTACAACCATCAATGAGAGGTTAGCCACAACTCAAGGAACCCCAGGAAACCTCTAAAGGAACCTTAAGGCTCCAAAGAATCCTGGTTGAGAACTGGTCTGGACATTCCTCCCATAATCCACTACACAGAGATAAACTTGAACTCTCAGCAAAGAAGGACTAAGGCAGAGTGGGGCACTGGGCTAGGTAGAAGCGTTCCTTTCAGCTGTTATTCATACTATGCTTGCATTCTCCGTTGTGAAAAAGACAGGCAGGTGCACGGCTCTGACCACGTGCATCATCCCAATGGCTTACTGCAGGGGCATAAGGTTTGTAGTTGGACCGACTGGACATTCACCAATCCCCAGGTTCCTGATTGGCTGCTTTTTAAATGATCCAGTTCTTACTCAGTGGACAGCACTGGATTCTATGAGCACCTTATGGACGGTATGTGCTCCCAACTGTAGCTACCTGCATCTACAGAGCCTTACCTGTCAGTCAAAAACTGTAATGTTACTTGCTTAAGAATGTGGCTTGGCTAATCGCCTACTAGCTTATTACAAATTTGGTTAATCCAGCTGAGGAAACTTCACAATCTTGCCACCACCCAACAAGGTGTCTTATATTTCTCATTGCATCCTCTGTAATGGTAGGTAATAAAAAACAAAAACTCAGCATGAAGACTTATTTCTCATATACAGCAGCAGCTGGGTGGGGAGCTAGGAACCCTTGGTTGCAAGATCTAGCCAAACCAATATTAGTAGTTCTAAGTAGACTGAGTTTCATCATTTCAGACATCTAGGTTGCCCTGTTTCCTAAATCCACTTGGCTGCCAGTATTATCATTTTCCAAATGAACCTAATTTTCTTGAAGATATAGGCCAAAGGTTCCCTGACTTTTTGCAAATCTCAGACAAGGAGGTTGCACAACGCAGAGAAATTTAGAAAATCCTGCTGAATACGGCTGCAAAGTATTATATCAAAACTAATTATGGTAAAATGAGTGGCTGTTTTGTGGGGCACTGGGCAGTTTTAATGTTTGAAAGTTTGTTACACGATTTTCTTATTGCCTGTTTATGGGTAAGAAGTAGAACATTTTTTATATTTTAGCTATAAGCCTGGTAAATTAACAGTAATTTTACAATTAGCGATAGTGATAGTGAATTGATATTTTTATATTTTGGAACAAACAAGGCTTTTCTTTAGTGGTATTTGTTCTGGGAATTATATTATTTTTTATCTCTATTTCTTAATTTTTTTTTAAATCCATTTTATTCAGTTCATCAGTTATAGTTTTAAAACAATTAGAAGCAAAGCACAAATTTTATTCTGTGACTTGTCTTATTTAAACTAAAGAAAAATGAGACCAAAGTTATGGTTCTAGTACAATATGCAGGGAAATGATTTGGAATTATAATTTTTTTTAACTGTGCATTTTTGACACTAAATCCCCAAAAAATGTGTTGGCTGCGCCTAACTGAATACAAACCACCTGTTGTTATCCAAACAATTTTATAATAAATCACAATAGGACATAAATAAATCAGTGACTTCACTTACACGTGTTCAGTGTAAAATAAACAATTGTTACATTCCTTAATAGGTATACAGTTCATGAATATGGCTTTTCTTCTTTCAAATGTTTTTCCTTTATAATGTGCTTGTCATGTCCTGCAATGTTTCCACCTTAAATATTGCAAAAGTGCAGTGACTCCCACCACCTTTCACCACTGTGCTCACCTCTAATTTAGACTTGTTCCCAGGTCTAAAAACGCCTTCCCCCGCTGGGGACAAATCCAAGCTGCACAAACTTTCCTCCCTGTTCCCTCAGTAAAAGTAGCAGCTTTATATGCTCCACGATCACAGTCCTACGACACCTGACTCTGCCCAATGCGTATCGTCACCTCTGGGGAACCCCTAAAGAAGTCACATAACCGTGACGATACGCGTTGGGCGGAGTCGGGTGACGTAGGACTAACGGGAGTTGATGCCCATCGATTGGTTTATAAAGTGCACTGTCTCTATTTTTAATGTAAGTGGATATTAATCAATAAATGTTCTTTACTTTATATAATACACAATAGGAGCGCATTTCTTTTACTGAGAGAACGTGTAGGAAAGGAGTTTTCAAAGCAAAAGCCCATACATTGCAGTGAGGAAAGAGGAGAGTGGAAGGAGATTGTGCAGCCGTGGAGCTTGGATTTGACCCCAGCAGGGGAAGGCGATTTTAGAACTGGGAACAGGTCTAAATTAGAGGTGAGCGCAGTGGTGAAAGGTAGTGGGAGTCACTGCACTTTTGCAAAATTAAAGACCCATGAGTGTGGAGGTGGAAATATTGCTGGACACATGTTCAGTATAAAATAAACAATTGTGACAATTCTTAATAGGTATACAGTTCATGAATAGTGCTTTGCTTAATTTCAAATGTTTTTCCTTTATAATGTGCTTCTCGTGTCCCACAATATTTTTCACCTATACCCTTGTGGGTCTTTAATATTGTAAAAGTGTAGTGACTTCCAATACCTTTCACCACTGTGCTCACTTCTAATTTCGCATTCCTCTGCTGGGGTAACATCTAAGCTCCACGGCTGCACAATCTCCTTCCACTCTCCTCTTTCCTCACTGCAATGGCTCTGTATGGGCTTTTGCTTTGAAAACTCCTTTCCTCTACGTTCCCTCAGCCAAAAAAATGCACTCCCATTGTGTAGTATATAAAGTATACAACATTTATTGATTATTATCCACTTACATTAAAAATAGAACCAGTGTATTTTATAAACCATCCGACAGGGCAGCCGCTCCCGTCTGCTCCACGATCACAGACCTACGTCACCCAACTCCGCCCAACGCGTATCATCGTGATCACGTGACTTCCTTAGGGGTTCCTCAGGGGTGATGATACACGTTGGGTGGAGTCGGGTGACGTAGGACTGTCATCATGATCACGTGACTTCCTCAGGGGTTCCTCAGGGGTGATGATACACGCTGGGTGGAGTCGGGTGACGTAGGACTGTGATCGTGGAGCAGATGGGAGCTGCTGCTTTTACTAAGGGAACGTGGAGGAAAGGGGTTTTCAAAGCAAAAGCCCATACAGAGCCATTCCAGTGAGGAAAGAGGAGAGTGGAAGGAGATTGTGCAGCCGTGGAGCTTGGATTTGACCCCAGCAGGGGAAGGCGATTTTAGACCTGGGAACAGGTCTAAATTAGAGGTGAGCGCAGTGGTGAAAGGTAGTGGGAGTCACTGCACTTTTGCAAATTAAAGACCCACGAGGATGAAGGTGGAAATATTGCGGGACACGAGAAGCCCATTATAAAGGAAAAACATTTGAAGGAAGCAAAGCACTATTCATGAACTGTAAATCTATTAAGGAATGTCACAATTGTTTATTTTACACTGCACACATGCAAGTGAAGTCACTGATTTATTTATGTCATATTTTGATTCATTATAAGTTTGTTTGGAGAACACCCAGTGATTTATATTCAGTTAGGCACACATTTGTTTTGATCTATTATTTCAGTTGTGGGAACACAATTATTTGGCTTGCAGCCATTAGATAATATTTAGAGGTGAGGGACACACTAGGTTAGGAAGCGTGGGATAATATACACTTATTAAAATTTTTAACACTACAAATACAAAAACACTACACTACTTTAATGCTACAAAAAATGTAAAAACAATAATACAAAAACATTACAATTACAAATACATAATTTCATACGGAAAAGTATTTTTAAACTTTTGACAAAATAAAGCTAATGGAAGAAGGTAAGGGTTTAATTAGGGTTAACAAGGTGTTAATAGGGGGTTAAAAAGAAAAACCTTTACACAAAAATGTTATATTGTAAATTTTAGGTGTTTGAGTAATTTTATAAATATATATTTGTATGCAGTAGTTAATATGTGTAGGTGACAATGTCAATAAGAAGGCACCAACATCCCTGAATACTGTATATGTATGTAAGGGAGAGAATTTGGTGGGACTTTAAGGGTGCCTTGTATATAGAATAAACTGGTAATACACCAACAGTATAAAAATTATCAAAATGTATTACATAGACAACAAACAAATATTTAAAAACAGTAGAAATATTGGTTCAAACAGACATTACACAGATATGGATATACATCTAGTGAACAGATGAACAGAGGTCTTTCAGCAATAGTATCCCGACATGTTTCGCCCACTAGGGCTTCCTCAGGGGATGTTTGTTGAGAGAGCATGGGCATTGGCACATTTTTCTTCATTTTTTCATATTGTCCTTAAATTAATTGTATTTTGTTTTTACGCAGTAATACATCTAGCTCTGTCTCTCAACAAACATCCCCTGAGGAAGCCCTAGTGCAGGTTTAGGAGATATCCAGTGTAGCTACAGGTAAGCCTAACTATAGGCTTACCTGTAGCAAAAAGTTGTTGTAAAGGGTTTACAACCACTTTAACCTTTGTTTAAAAAAAGGTTATATTGCAAACATATATTTATGAGAGTGTGACTAATTTTATCATATACTGTATATATTTTTTTTATCCAGTAAATCCTTAAAAAAAAATCTCAACTATCAGAACCTTTATCCAGATCCCAGTAAAATAAATCATAAAAGTCATTTGAACGAGTTTCATAGTGTTGACGGTGCATGAAGATGAGGACTGACCCCATGAACCCGCGGTGATATTTTCGAGCCCCTGACTGTGAAAGATGTGCTCGGATGTATTAGCAGCACAAAGATGTAAAAATACTCCTCTGATTCCTTTTAAGATTTGGCTGCAACTCTACAGAGCGATATCTGTGTGGGATCAAACAGTCAGCGTGCCGCACAATATATCTGGAGAATTCTACATCCAATTTTACATTTTCTGTCACATCCTGCCCCTTTCCAAATATAGGCAACCCCCTCCATACAATACTAGCGTAGGCAATTTTTCTAAAGATATCCTAATATATATTCACTCAGTGTTTAGTAAAATAGAAACTTATGTCCAGCACTGTTCTGGACCCCTCTGGCTCCAGTAATAGCAGCCACATGCATCAAAATGGGAGTCCCACAACAAGGGTCCTGTAGTTGTAAACCCAATCATCAATATCTTGCATAAGGTTTGCTATGGTAATGCAATTTGAAAAGTTGTTTCCAGTTTTTTATACATTTGCTAATTTCATTTAGAGACTAGCTGGTGGTCCTGCCATGAAGATACTTCTTCTTATGTGGTCACAACTCTATCTCAACTGTGCTTTTCAGTTGTTACATTTCCACATGCGCCCCTGGTGGTGATGATGAGTAACTGTGACAATAGATATAACATTAAAAAAAAAAAAAGGTAAATGGGGCATTTTTATAGGGAAAAATGTCACTCATTTAGGATCCACAGTGCTTTAGCAAACGAAATGTTATCCAGTTAAAAACACAGATTTATATGAATGCAAACCTTGTAATGGAAAATTTGTAACCTGTTATTTTGTGTCTGTTAAAGCCGAGTTCCACCCGGAAATGGAACTTCTGTGGATCGGATTCCTCCCCAGGTATCTGCTCCCACTTCCGGGTAAAGATCGCCACAGTCTTGTGCGGCAGACTACGCAATGTCCGGCCCTCCTCCTTCCCCCCCGCTGCAATCTGGGAGACACACAGGTCCCAGAAGAGAGCAATGAACATTCAGAAAGTGCTTTACTTCCTGTTTCCCTTAGTAAGGATGCCGGCGCCTGCACCTGGAGCTGAGTGATGGGTCGGCTTTGGGTGCCGACATTACGTGCTCCCAGGACAGGTAAGTGTTCATATATTAAAAGTCAGCAGCTGCAGTATTTGTAGCTGCCGTCTGTTAATTTTTTTCTTACCCAGGCGGAACTCCACTTTAATCAAACCATTGAAACTGTTTTGTTTTATCTGTTCAATAAGTGTGAAAAAAACTTGTTGATCCTGCCTGAAGTCCGTTAAGTTTGTAGCTTCCTGTGTGCTCTGCCTATGCTGCACTAAAAACCTGAGCAGTTTTTTTTTTATTATTTTCAGCAACTGAGTATGCAGCTTCTTCATCTTCTAACCCTTGGCTATATTTCATTTTAAATTGCTGCAAAGATTGCAGCCCCAGGTTTCCTGTGTCAGGGTGGCTGCTCTATCATTGGTACCAGTGGGAGGAATAGTGCCCCTTCATTGATGTCAGTGGGAGGAATAGTGCCCCATCATTGGTGTCAGTGGAGGAATAGTGCCCCATCATTGGTGTCAATGGGAGGAATAGTGTCCCATCAATGGTATCATTGGAAGAATACTGCCCTATCATTACTATAAGTAGGAAGAATACTGCCCCATCATTGGTATCAGTGGAAGGAATAGTGCCCCATTATTGGTGTCAATAGAAGGAATAGTGACCCGTCATTGATGTCAATGGGAGGAATAGTGCCTGCCCCTTCACTGGTGTCAGTGGAAGGAATAGTGCCCCATCGTTGATATCAGTGGAAGGAATACTGCCTCAACATTGGTATCAATGGAGGAATATTGCCCCATCATTGGTATTAATGGAAGGAACAGTGCCCCATTATCGGTATCAGTGGGAGGAATAGTGCCCCATCATTGGTGTCAGTGGGAGGAATAGTGCCCCATCATTGGTGTCAGTGGGCGAAAGAGTGCCCCATCATTGGTATCATTGGAGGAATACCACCCCATCATTGGTATCAGTGGAAGGAATAGTGCCCCATCATTGGTGACAGTGGAAGGAATAGTGCCTCATCATTGGTGTCAGTGGGAAGAATAGTGCCCCATCATTGGTATCAGTGGGAGGAATAGTGCCCCATCATTGCTATCAGTGGAAGGAATCGTGCCCCATCACTGGTGTCATTGGAGGAATACTGCCCCATTATTGGTGTCAATAGGAGGAATAGTGCCCCTTCATTGGGGTCAGTGGAAGGAATAATGCCCCATCATTGATATTAGTGGAAGGAATAGTGTCCCATCATTGGTGTCAGTGTGAGGAATAATGCCCCATCATTGGTATCAGTGGAGGAATACTGCCCCATTATTGGTGTCGGTGGGTGAAAGAGTGTCCCATCATTGGTATTATTGGAGGAATACTGCCCCATCATTGGTATCAGTGGAAGGAATAGTGCTTTGTCATTGGTGTCAGTGAAAGGAATAGTGCTTCGTTATTGGTGTCAGTGGGAAGAATAGTGCCCCATCATTGGTGTCAGTGGGAGGGACAGTGCCCCCTCATTGGTGTCAGTGGGAGGAATAGTGCTTCGTCATTGGTGTCAGTTGGAAGAATAGTGCCCCATCATTGGTGTCAGTGGGAGGAACAGTGCCCCCTCATTGGTGTCAGTGGGAGGGACAGTGCCCCCTCATTGGTGTCAGTGGGAGGAATAGTGCTTCGTCATTGGTG
This sequence comes from Lithobates septentrionalis, assembly GCA_037952835.1. NCBI lineage: Eukaryota > Metazoa > Chordata > Amphibia > Anura > Ranidae > Lithobates > Lithobates septentrionalis. The sequence continues at coordinate 2,368,764 of JBBDGP010000034.1, read as the reverse complement.
TCAGTTGGAAGAATAGTGCCCCCTCATTGGTGTCAGTGGGAGGAACAGTGCCCCCTCATTGGTGTCAGTGGGAGGAATAGTGCTTCGTCATTGGTGTCAGTTGGAAGAATAGTGCCCCCTCATTGGTGTCAGTGGGAGGAACAGTGCCCCCTCATTGGTGTCAGTGGGAGGAATAGTGCTTCGTCATTGGTGTCAGTTGGAAGAATAGTGCCCCCTCATTGGTGTCAGTGGGAGGAACAGTGCTCCATTATTGGTATCAGTGGAGGAATACTGCTCCCTTGTTGGTGTCAGTGGAACAATTAGTGCCTTATATCAGTGCCTAAAGGGTCATAACCGGTAAGAAAAGGGCCACATCTGGAAACCTCTGCTTTAAAGTAACCCCATATACAGTATATATAGAGAATTACAGAGGCTAAGTATGGTGCAGGAGAAAGCTTTCAGGACAGAATGAGAAGTGGTGGCAACGAGAGGAAATCACTCTTAAACCATTGGGAAGTCGAAGGCCAATCAAACCTGCACAGGAGAAAATGACAGCCGGAAGCTGAGTGAATGCTATGGACAATGAAAAAAGCCTTTTCCTAATGGGAAGGTCTCGCGGAATACAAGGAACCAGGTAGTCAATGCGCCGAAATAAAAGAACATTCTAGACTGAGGCTTTTGTTTGGCAGAGTGCCTCTGATCGTTATTCACATGCTGAAAATGAGCGCCAATGGAGGTATCTGTCTTCAGGATTTCTCTGTTCTCGAGGCCCTCCATCTGAAGATGTTCAAGCTGTGATATGATTTCAGCACAGAAGTAAATGGCACTAAAGTGTTGTGTATGTGTGGATGTAAAGAGCAGAGGAGTTGGCTGTTGTGTCTATCTGATTGTAGCCGGCTCAGCCGAACAGTCATTATCTCCCTTTGTGTTTGATGGCGGCACTGGCACAATCCTTATATCTCTTTGGCTACAAACAATAGACTCTCTTGAGATCGATAGGACAGCTATATGACCATAATCACCATGTTGGGTATCCTGTAACATTCCTTGCTTCAGATGTGCTCTCAGGGACTTGTTAGACTTTAGACTCTAAACTCAACAGGACATTTAGGTAGTTTGTTGGGTGGATGACTTTTCGTTTATTAAAGCACTGCCTACCATAATCATTTGTCTTTTTTTTCATATAATAATGTTTTTACTTTTTTTTACCTTTTTTTTGCATCTTGGTGCTGCTGATCTCCTCCAGCCTCTCTCAGACACTTCTTATCTACATGCAGCAGTAAAGCTGGTCCTGGAAACTGCTAAACCAAGAAGTAGCAGAGCGAGCCTCAGCCTACTAACTAGCAGTGGTCACAAAAATGGCTGGGCATTTTTACTACGTCTTTGACAGCTAAAACAGGAAACATATACAGCATGTATTTCAACAATGCATTTAGCTGGATTCCCTCTATAATAGCTATCTGGGTTGTTCTGCCCTGAAAAAGCTTACAACATTCCAAATTAACTGAAAAAAAGAGGAACACCAAAACAAGGCAATAAACAGTACTAAAAAGCAAAAACAAATATAAAATTATTTATATCTATCTATATATCTATATCTATATATCTATAGATATATATATATATATATATATATATATATATATATATATATACTGGAGCTGCACGATTCTGGCCAAAATGAGAATCACAATTAGGTTTTTTTTTTTTAATTCATTAAAGTGTATATATAATGTTTGGGGGTTCTAAGTAATTTTCTAGCATAAAAACTTAACTTAACTTTAACTTGAAACCAACAAATGTCAGAAAAAGGTTTAGTGTTTAGGTGGTTAAACTTCCCCCCATTTACACACCAAAGTGTATTCCTTTGATCTAAAGGACAAATTGTTAGAATGTTTATACAATGTTTATACTTAATGTTTATACTTAAGTTCCACTGCTAAAGAATGTTGTGATTCTTGGTAGACTGCCCGTTTTTTTTCCCCTTTCTTTTGATGGCTGTCGACTTTAGCAGAGTAGAGAGAATTCTCTGCATAGAAAGAATCGAGAAATATTTTGTCAAGATCGCAAGGGGGAATTGTGATAAAGATTCTTAACGATTAATCCTGCAGCTCTAATATATATTACATACCCTGTTTCCCCCGAAAATAAGACCTAGCGTGACTGTCAGTGATTGCTGCAATATAAGCCCTACCCCCCAAATAAGCCCTACCCCCCAAATAAGCCCTACCCTGTTTCCCCGAAAATAAGCCCTACCCTGAAAATAAGACCTACAAGTACTTTAACTAGGGCTTATTTGGGGGGTAGGGCTTATATTACAGCCATCACCGACAATCACGCTAGGTCTTATTTTCGGGGAAACAGGGTATATACACTATATTGCCAAAAGTATCGGGCCATCTGCCTTTACAGGCACATGAACTTTAATGGCATCCCAGTCTTAGTCTATAGGGTTCAATATTGAGTTGGCCCACCCTTTGCAGCTATAACAGCTTCAACTCTTCTGGGAAAGCTGTCCACAAGGTTTAGGAGTGTGTCTATGGGGATGTTTCAGCATTCTTCCAGAAGCGCATTTGTGAGGTCAGGCACTGATGTGGACGAGAAGGCTTGGCTCGTAGTCTCCTCTCTAATTCATCCCAAAGGTGTTCTATCGGATTGAGGTGCAGGCCAGTCAGTCAAGTTCCTCCACCCCAAACTCGCTTGTCCATGTCTTTATGGACCTTGCTTTTAAATGATTTTAACTTGTAAACAACAAGTTTGAAAAAGGCCTGGTCCTTAAGTTGGGTAAGGATCTTGCAGTCTAATGTTCCTAACTCACACATACCAGGACCAATTTCGACAGGAGCCAATTAACCTATCAGCCTGTCTTTGGAATCTGGGAGGAAACTCACACAAGCACAGGTAAACACAAGCAAACTCCATGATTGGGATTTAAACCGATGACCCTAGCGCTGCAAGGCGGAAGTTCTAACCGCTAGGTCAATAAAAAATATAAGACAACTAAAAGGCTATAGCACTTTAAATGTGGGAAGAGGTAATGCCCAGCAAGACTGAGCCGCAGGTGTCATCTCTACAGATGCCATATATTGCTTGCCTGGTGATATCATTAACTTCCCATAGGACTGAAAGAGACTTACTTATACTGCAGTAGCAATGTCCTATTCAAGTTTATGGGATGTATGTGCACAGGCGTGGGCAGCCCGAAACTAGATGTTTATAGTGATAGGGGGCGCTAGTGCGTTAGTTAATTGACTAAAACATATAATCATACAACCCGGTTAAATAAAGTGCTCAGTGCAAAAGAATATTACATTCCATATACAACAATAAACATAAGTGAATATATTCATTTAAAAGTCCATAAGTTCTTCTGTGATAAATTCTTGTGGTAAATTTCCAAAACTTGTCACCATCACCATAAACAGATACAAGAAGTTACACCCAATGTGTGTGGTAAGAATTCTTATTCACCGGAAGAACATGACCTCTTTAACTAAAAAAAGGTCAAAATAGGCTTTGTTTGTGGGTCTTTGCACTTGCTTCCGTGATCACTGGGAATGAACCAGGGTAGCTTTCCAAAGAACAGCCTCCTCTCCACCGAGATAACCCGTTACAAAGAAGACATAGAAGGTGCCATAGTGTAAAACCATTTATTTAAAAAATAGCATATTAAAAGCCAACTGGCTGCTTACATTAAGAAGTGCCCACTCCCGGCACTAGGAATACTTGCACATACTTGGGCAGGGATTGCAAGCCACTCCGAAGCCTCGAGCCGGCGTGCGTTCCACCGCCGTAAACAGAAAACCAATAGTTCAGGACCCTGAAGTGACGTGACCGGAATGCGCCTCGACGTACGTTTCGTCTTACGACGTCATCAGGAAGCTATTCCTGTCACTAAGCAGGTTACATTAAATAGCCTGGCCACGACATGTGATTGGCAGTGATGTTACTCTCCGCCTACCTCATCTCTGAGACAAGGACACACCCCTTTACTAATGCGCAAATGCAGAGAGAGTGACCACGGCCTGGCTTTGCTACAAAAACGGAAGTGATGGACCTCATTCTCCCATAATTGCCAGGAACAAGTCCACATAAAAATTACTAACAATGATGATACAGTTAAATTGACAACATATACATAACTGGGGAAACTTGAATTTGAATTGGAATCGTTGTAAAGATGTTAGGGGAACCTAATTAAATGCAAACATGCAATTTAGAAAATAGGAAAAATATGAAAATATGAAAAATATCAAACAATGTAGAATTTAATGAAGTTAAAATAAAAAATATAAATAAAAATGAAACTTGAAATAAAAATAAATATGAAAATAAAAATAAATATAAAAATAAAAAAATATAAATAAAATAAAAAAATAAATAAATAAAAATAGCGATAGATAGAAAATAGGTGTGGGATGTGTATCAGCAGTTCTTGCACTAGACCTTACTTCATGATATAAAGGAATGTTTTTGGTTACCCCTGATTAAATGGATTTATTATGCATTTCAATGGTTAGGTGGTAGAGAATTCCCCCACCGTGATGTTGGCTGTGCAGCCACTCCGTCTGGCCCTCACTGACCTTACATTTTGACGTCATCACCAACATCTCTGACTTAATCATTGGTTAGAAAACAATTAAGATCTAAATCTATATTCGTTCCCACAGGTTGCAGGGTTCCCAACTTATGTAGTCATAGGGTTTCATTTTATATCTATCTAAAAAAGTGCCAACTTTTTTTGGGGGGTCTGGAATGTTTGGTGCAATTTTATTCCTAAGTCCTGGTGTCCTTTTGTAAATAAATTTGGGTTTATTCGGTAAAACTTTTTTTAGATCCTTAACTTTCAAAAGGATGGGCCAGTGTTTTTTGAAGATTTTCTCTATTTCTCTGTATTGGCGATGGAACCCTGTGATAAAGGCTAATTCTCCCTGGAAAGTCTTTTTCTTGTTGTTGGTTAAAAGGGATTGTCTATCCGTGGCAAGGACTTGGTTTTGACACTTTTTTAATTGTCCAGGCAAGTACCCCTTTTCAATAAACCTATCTGTAAGAATACCTGATTGGGTGTTGTAGTCATCAAGGTTGTCACAATTTCTCTTAATTCTTATGTATTGGCCCTTAGGTATTGCTGAAAACCATTTGGGGTGATGACAACTTTGAGTTGGTACAGAACTATTTCTGTCGGTTTCTTTAAAATGGGTACGAGTACCCATTTTATTATGTTTTTTTGTGAGTACTAAATCTAAATAGCTGATGGTTACTTCATCCCATTGTGCCATAAATTTTAGACCGTAGGCATTAGTATTAATACTGTCCAAAAATTATGTTAGGCTAGCTTGGGAACCTTCCCAAAGCAAGGAAATATCATCGATATACCTTTAATAAAATTTTAAGCCCCGCCCACTTCTGTCTATAAATGTTCATTGTTAGGATTTATGTACAATGTAATACATTTTTAACCATATGGATCAATGTTCCCATTTATTCAACACCAAATTGGCCACACTGGGCGCATATCTAGCCCCCATGGCCACTCTCTTTATTTGATTGTAATACTCATTTAGGAACCTAAAATAATTGTTCCATCGCCTATACTTTTAGAGGAGCAGCTCATCCATTTTTACAAATTATATATATTTTTTTCACTTCACATTACCACTCATCCAGAGCGCGAGGTCAGTTTATTTCATCACTAGACGTTTATAGTCTGGGCTGCCGCAACCATCAGGGGGGATAATAAGGAACCGTTTCAGGGGAGTTGAGCTCAAAGGGGAGCAAATAAGAGATGTCCATTGATAGAATTTATGTACAATGTAATACATTTTTAACCATATGGATCAATGTTCCCATTTATTCAACACCAAATTGGCCACACTGGGGGCATATCTAGCCCCCATGGCCACTCTCTATTTGATTGTAATACTCGTTTAGGAACCAAAAATAATTGCTCCATCGCCTATACTTTGAGGGGAGCAGCTCATCAATTTTTACAAATTATATATTTTTTTTTCACTTCACATTACCACTCATCCATAGCGCGATGTCCATTTATTATATCACTAGATGTTTATAGTGTGGGCTTCCGCAACCATCAGAGGGGATAATAAGGAACCGTTGCGGGGGAGTTGAGCTCAAAGGGGAGCAAATAAGAGATGTTCATTGATAGGATTTATGTACAATGTAATAAATTTTTACCCATATGGATCAATTAGATATAATATTTAAAATGAAACAATGAATCCACAATAAATCCAACAGGTTTCTTAGGGAAACGACTTGTGTTCCAGCTATATTTGATGCATTTTGGTGGATAAGGACCCTTACGTCTGTTCCTATTTTTACCCTGCACCATTCACAGATATTTTCATCTTTTGTCATTCATGTAAAATGCTGATTAGTGGTTGCAGGCCAGGAGCACTGCACAGAATAATGTCACCCACATGAGCACAGAGCCTTGAGCTGGCTCTGGGGACAATCAGTAAAAGGAATAACAGGTGCATATAAAAAAGGTACAGAACAGTGATTATGGAGATTGGCAGGGTGTACCGCTTTGTCATTTACTGGAGCAGATATTAAAATGCTTTATCACAGTCTCTGCTTTCCGAGGATAGAAACTCTGGGCACAGCTCTTCCTGCTGAATGTAGGAACGTGCAGGCTCTAAGAAAAGAATGGCACGAGCAGCACTGTGCATGTGACACATATATAACATGGAAGAAAATAAATAAACTTGCATATCTCCATTCAAACTGTTCTGGATGCTCAGCATTTGGCAAGCGACGTTGATTAGTGGGCATCTCTGCCCTCAGAATCTGGGCGATCAGCATGTGCAGAATAAAAGGAGCTCCAAGACGGCAAGAAGGTCCTGGGCTCAGGGCTGCTTGGGCTTGTATGGAAGGAAAACCCTTATACCATTGTAGACCCATAACAGTCCTTGTCTCCCACCACATGAAGGGGATTAGCCACACTTGTGAAAGTGGAAAAAAAAAACCTTTAAAAGGAGTTAAGGTTTAGATTAAAAAAATATATACTCACCTAGGTGGATGCAGCATCGACCCCCACCACCTCTTAGACCAAGAACTGAGCAATTAAACACTGCTGCTTGCTTGCCACTTGGTCTTCAGGCTGCAGAGAGCAGATGACTGTCAGTCAGTGGCTTTCTGCTCTGCCCCTCCAGCGCTCACTGAAGCACCGGGCTGTGGAGGGGGTGGGAGCGGCCAGCTTAAAGCTTTTGGCTATACTTCTCCTTTAGGCCTCTTTCACACCATGGTGAAGAGATGTCGGTTTTTCTGCATGCAATCAGCAAGGGAACAAAAAAACAATTGTTCTCTAGGTGCCCTGTTCGACACCACAACACTGGTATTGCATGCAGATTTTTTCTGCACAGGAAAAAAACGGGGAAAAAACTGACATGACATAAACGACGCGTATGAAAACTGATGGAAAGTGGAAACTGATGTTGGTTTAGCCATCAGTTTTTATGGCTAAACCAACATCAGTTGGTTTAGCCCTTAAAGTGAGGCTGTGGGCCTCTCTGGCCTCTGTAGGTGCAGGCACTGTGGAGCAATTCATCCTCAAAGTTCAAAGCAGGAACACTGAAGTCTTACAAGTCTGTCTCTCCATAGCTACCCTTTGTTCCTCCTCCCTGCTCTGTGTTTACATTAGAGGTTAGAAGGTTGCTGAGATGAAGTTAGGAGCACCATTGTTGAATGAGTTCTACTAATTAAAAGAATGCAAGTGTACATCAAAGGGAACACTACAATCTACTTTAGGGGCTATTTTGATGGGCTTTGGGCTTGTATCGATGGGCAAATGCTGAATGCTTTCAGGCACATTCTGCTTGCGTTTCAGACACTTCTGATATCCTTCAAAGTACACCAATAGGTGCATTTTCACTGCAATTGACCCCAGGGGCGTACCTAGAGCATTTGGCACCCGGGGCAGATCCAATATCTGGCACTCTGCTACTTTAAAATGTAAAAACAACCCACTGTGCCCCCCTGCCTACCTCTGCATCCTTCAATATCTTTGTCACTACTGTGTACCCCCTCTCCAGAACTGCACCTCTGGACCCCTTTACATTACACAACCCCCTGTGCCCCTTTACAATACACAGCACCCTGCACCTCTGGACCCCTTTACATTACACAGCACCCTGCACCTCTGGGCCCCTTTACATTACACAGCCCCCTGCATCTCTTACCCCTTTACATTACACAGCCCCTGCACCTCTGGACCCCTTTACATTACACAGCCCTGTGCACCACTGGACCCATTTACATTACACAGCACCCTGCATCTCTGGACCCCTTTACATTACACAGCAATCTGGACTCCTTTACATTACACAGCATCCTGCATCTCCAGACCCCTTTACATTACACATCCCCCTGCATCACTGGACCCCTTTACATTACACAGCCCTGTGCACCTCTGGACCCATTTACATTACACAGCACCCTGCATCACTGGACCCCTTTACATTACACAGCACCCTGCATCTCTGGACCCTTTTACATTACACAGCACTCTGGACCCCTTTACATTACACAGCATCCTGCATATCTGGACCAATTTACATTACACATCACCCTGCACCTCTGGACCCCTTTACATTACACAGCACCCTGCACCTCTGGACCCCTTTACATTACACAGCACCCTGCATCACTGGACCCCTTTACATTACACAGCACCCTTATACAGCCCTCCACAGCTCTGGACCTCCTGCATGTTACCCAGACCCCCCTGTCCTTCAGTGCAGACCCCCCACTTAAGTACAGACCCCCCATTCAGTACAGACCCCCCTCCCTTCATTGCAGACCCCCCCTTCAGTACCTCAGATCAGCTCAGCACATGCACAGCAGGTCCCCTCTCCCTGTGTACACATAAACAAAGAGGAGGGGGAGGTGGCTTCACTCTGCTCAGCTGTGCCTGTGTGACATCCGGGACCGCTCAGACAGCCCGCGGCCACGAGAGAAGGGGATGGTTGGTCAGGTGCAGTGGTGTCACCCCGCATCCCCCGCCCCCCACTTGATACGCCACTGGTTGACCCCCTTCCAAGCCACTTTAACCTGCTTCTGCATTCCCCTTGACTAATATGGGGAGAGAAGCAGTTCTGCTATGAACAAAAGCCCCTCAACACTGACCATAAGAAACACCAAGAATAAATGTCTGAGGTTTTGTTCTGATGGTGTAGAAGTGCAGAGTTCTGGTAAAAGTTCATTTCTATTGACCATTTTAAATTATTAAGAGTGAAAGTACAATAACAGAAGTAGGAACTTCTGGGCAAACTCCAAATCAAAATGAACAACAAAGGGGAATTACAGTAAGTCAGAACAATTTTTTTTTATCAGATTGTATTTAAAGAGGAAAAGATTTTCTTTTACAGAGCAACATAGTGACAAACTGTCACGCAGGGCAAAAAAAAACATAGAAAGACTAAAGTTACAGCACAAAGCACACTGGTTCCCATGGTTAGGCAATGTCACCCAAATACCCCAGAGGGGTCATACAACTGACAAACCACCCATAGGTAACAGTAAAAAACTGTTCTTAGCAGAAGACACTAGAGGGATTCATCACATCTATCCATCTAGCCCAGGGGTCAGCAACCTTTTTCCACTTAAAGTGGTGTTCCACCCAAAAAAAAAAAAAAAGCATGAATGTGCCTAAAAAAAATAAATAAAAAAAACATTTGGAAAAATGTTTTTTTTTAACTCACCTCTAAATGCCTGTTGCTAGGGGGTCCCTTGTAGTCTGCCATTTTCAGTGCCTGGGCTGGTGACATCACTTCCCCCTCGGCACAGGAAGGGCTCAGCTCTGCTCCCTCCCTCTTGTCAATCATCTGGGACACATTACAGGTCTCAGATGACTGAGCGGCCAATCACGGCGCATGGCGCCACTCGCGCAGTGGGTGCCTGGCTGTGAAGCCACAGCCCGGCGCCCACAGCTGCAATGCCGACGCCGCCGAACAGAGGGGGAGATGAGGGGGGCTTCTATCTCCTGCATCGTTGGACCCAGGGACAGGTAAGTGTCAGATTTTTAAAAGTCAGCAGCTGCGGTATTTGTAGCTGCTGACTTTTAATTTTTTTTTTTTAAATGGGAACTCCTCTTTAAGGGCCAGACTCAATGTGTGTGAATCCATGGAGGGCCGCATTCACCTGCTAATAAATGATAATAGTAAAATACCTAACATGTGATGCTTTAAAATTGTGGAATGGCGACAAACTACGGTACTTAAAAATCTCCATAGACAATCCTTTAAAAATGTCTACAGGTTACCAGTTTAAAGTTACTGAGGAGGTCTAGTACTAGAATCATGGTTCTTGCTCTAACGTTCACGGTAATTCCTCACATATGTGGTTTTGAACACAGTTTAAATTTGCGGGAGCGACTTACGTATGTGTTCGCTTCTGCGAGTGAGCACGGAGGCATTTATTTTTTTTACACTGTCCCTTCATTTTTATTTTTTTTTCTGATGACTTATATTGCTGTCACAAGGAATGTAAACATCCCTTGTGAAAGTAATAGGCAGTGACAGGTACTCTTTATGGAGAGATCTGGGGTCTATAAGACCCCAAATCCCTCCTTTGCACTTAAAAGCATTCAAAACGCCAAGTTTGTCTGTTTTGAACACTGTTCCTTTTAAAACTGGTGCCTTTAAAGTGGAAACCCATCCATAAAACGGTTTCATTTCCGGCACATGTCGAAAATGTAACACTACTATTGGTTGTGCTCTCAACCAAACTGCCAAGCCATCCAATGGCTGGTGTCATAACTGATCACATGTGCAGCACCATGGCAGTTGTAGATTAAACAGGGGCAAAGATGGCAGCTTCCTTGGCTGAAAACGATAGGGGGGTTTACTTACACTTTAAGTCTTCTATAAACTGGAAGTGATGGTTTCCTTCAGTTGTGGTTTCGTTCGGGTCTCTGGCCAGCCGGTCGCTGGGGCCTCCCGGTGGGATGGGAGAGCCCGGGCAAGCCGTGAAAGGCAGCGGGGGGGGGGGGCGACAGCCTCTCCCGCTGCATGGGGATAACAGCCAAGCGTCTTTTTAGCCGCATCGATTGTTATCCCAAGAAAGCCAACCGTCGGCTCTACAAAAAATGTCCCCAGGTCGGGTGCACAGTTCATCACATGCACTGACGGCCCGGACATTTAGCGGTGGCGATCCGGGTGCGGCCCGTCAGTGCATGTGACCCTGATCTAGCCCGTACTGCTTTGAATTTACGTATTGCATTACAAAGTAGGTATGTATGTTTTTCAAATAAGAGAGAACAATCTAAATGTGGTTATACGCATATCAATTTGTAGTAAATGAAGCCTCATTCAAAATGATCTGGGGGTAGGGGTGGGTACCATCATCCTTAATTGTTGGACATTGGAAAGAGGGGAAGTGCCTGGAGCTGCTCCAAACATGCCCCACAGCACTAAAAGGTCTAGGACTATCTCAGTACCCAAGGATTGAACCAGTTTAAAAGAAAAATTTGACAATTTATTAGAAAATAGACATAGTTAAAAACTGTTGGTACAAAATTACATGCACTGTGCACACAGAGTCGAGTTATTGAAAACAGGTAATAGACACATAAACCCTAATGAAGGGTAGTCGAGATGTGTATCCCGACGAGATCCTCTACATGTTTCGCAGTTACCACCGCTTCTTCAGGATGGGTCAGTCAAAAACATCTACAAGAGTAAATACAGTCTGATAATTGAACAGTTGTAATCAAATTTCAAGGGTTCGTAAATTTAAGTGTATCAGACACTTAAGATAAAATACATAATAGATTAATCTTGGAGAATCTATGAAGTCATAAATTGCTTACCAATGACAGCCCTGGAGGCGCCACGCAGTACCAAGAGAGGCCCTCGATTAGGGGTAGTCCCCCCGGGGTGGACAGGGGAGACGCTATGAGCACAAAAACCATAGTCGAAAAAGAAATCATAAAGTGACAATGGGTCCGTGTTATTAACTGTGGACACAACAACAGATGGGGGAGGGGGGGGCAGGGAGTGGAAAGAGGGGGGGGGGGAGGAAGAAAAAGGACAAGGAGGGGAGGAAGAAGACAATAAAGGGGGGGGGGCTGGAAAATGGAAAGGAGGAAACAGATAGGGGGAATAAGGCAAGGAGAGTAACCATACACCATAGACATAAGAAACATGTCCAGTTCATAAAACACTGACCCACCTTGTCAATCACACATATTCTAAATAGATATGGGGGACAGTATATAGGCAGAGAAGGACAGGATGTCCCAAGGATGGAAAAACAGGCTGTGGTAGCGTAGCAACAACAAAACTGGAAATACTCCAGATGGATCAGGTCGCAGTTAGCAGTAATCTGCTGTAACAGAGGGATAAGAGTACATAAAGATTTGAAACATGACAGCCAGGGACAGCAAGTCAAAAGCATTGGCTGACAAGAGGATAAAGATTCCCATGTGTGCAGCCACCACCGTGGTCGAGGATGCCGCCAGCATATATTACAGCTTAGGTACGTTTAGTAGCAGACTCACCACGGCCAGCCACTTTGCCGAATTTGCCCCCCCCCCCCCCCCCCGGTTGCAGCAGTCTGACTGAGGGCCGCTCCATGCGCCCTATAAGCGTCTCCAACCCGGTCCACGCCAATGACGCCGGCGTCTGACGTCACCGGGTCCGTCTATCCACCCCCAGTCGAAACGGGGGGCACTTCCCCATCCTGGAAAGATGCATGCCCGCCAAGGGGGAAAAAAATTAACCTCACACTGCAAGCTTATCCAGGGATTGTACAGAGGCAAAAGGAAAAAAACAATATACTTAGAATTTACAGCAGAGGTTTGGATATCAATTTGTGATTATTCTAAGTATGAGTGATCGCAAACGAGCAATTCATCATCAAATAAAATAACCAATAAAATAAACATTGTAGCAACAATGTAATACAATCTATGAGAAACAAGCTATTAAAAATGTTAATTGTATTGCAGATAAATCTGTATTGGTAACCATGGGATAAAATTCCACAACAGCCAATCGACTTGTCAGTGTTAAAATTAATCAAATGGAGGTTGTGCGGTTTACAATTCTTGTTCAAGTCCTTCATTAAAGTTGCATCAAATGAATGATCAAGTCAATACGTATGTGGTCACCTTATGGTTACAAATGTCCGCTAGTAATGCAGAAGGAAGAAAAAAAGAGACAAGAGCAAGAAAGATGTGATAATAAGGTATAACACTGGTGGACAAAAGAGAAACATGAGTCGGGACACAGACAAAGAGGGAGAAGATAAAGAAGAATACAGCTCTGAACAAAATAGAACACACAAAGAATGCCACTTTACGGTGGATGCTATAGGACGTCCCATCTTCAAATATATTCCAGAAACTCCAGCAGCACGTATAGAGAGGTTGGAGCAGGACAGGGAGCAGACAGTCTATATAAAAGGAGTGCAAACATACCCTGTTTCCCCGAAAATAAGACCTAGCGTGATTGTCGGCGATGGCTGCAATATAAGCCCTACCCCCCAAATAAGCCCTAGTTAAAGTCCTTGTAGGTCTTATTTTCAGGGTAGGGCTTATTTTCGGGAAAACGGGGTAGGGCTTATTTGGGGGGTAGGGCTTATATTGCAGCCATCACCGACAATCACGCTAGGTCTTATTTTCAGGGAAACAGGGTAAAACTGAAAACTAAAGAGAAAGAGCTAATAGAGGGTGGAATGTAAAAGAACGCAGAGAGCAGACAAAATATGGACACAGGATGGAAGAAGAAAGAGAGCTGACACATACTGTAAGATGACAGAGAGAGGACACTGAGAGGAACATGACAGGGAGAGAAAAGAAAGTGAAAACAGAGTGGAACATGACGGAGAGTGGACACAGAGTGGAACATGTATGATGGAGAGTGGACACAAGGTGGGGCATGTATGACGGAGAGTGGACACAGAGTGGAATATGTATGACGGAGATTGGACACAGAGTGGAACATGTATGACGGAGAGTGGACACAGAGTGGAACATGTATGGCGGAGAGTGGACACAGAGTGGAACATGTATGACAGAGAGTGGACACAGAGTGGAACATGTATGACAGAGAGTGGACACAGAGTGGAACATGTATGACAGAGAGTGGACACAGAGTGGAACATGTATGACAGAGAGTGGACACAGAGTGGAACATGTATGACAGAGAGTGGACACAGAGTGGAACATGTATGACAGAGAGTGGACACAGAGTGGAACATGTATGACGGAGAGTGGAACATGTATGACAGAAAGTGGACACAGAGTGGAACATGATGGAGAGTGGACACAGAGTGGAACATGACGGAGAGTGGACACAAAAGTGGAACATGACGGAGAGTGGACACAAAAGTGGAACATGACGGAGAGTGGACACAGGGTGGAACATAACGGAGAGTGGACACAGAGCGGAACATGACGGAGAGTGGACACAGAGCGGAACATGACGGAGAGTGGACACAGAGCGGAACATGACGGAGAGTGGACACAGAGCGGAACATGACGGAGAGTGGACACAGAGCGGAACATGACGGAGAGTGGACACAGAGCGGAACATGACGGAGAGTGGACACAGAGCGGAACATGACGGAGAGTGGACACAGAGCGGAACAAGACGGAGAGTGGACACAGAGCGGAACATGACGGAGAGTGGACACAGAGCGGAACATGACGGAGAGTGGACACAGAGCGGAACATGACGGAGAGTGGACACAGAGCGGAACATGACGGAGAGTGGACACAGAGCGGAACATGACGGAGAGTGGACACAGAGCGGAACATGACGGAGAGTGGACACAGAGCGGAACATGACGGAGAGTGGACACAGAGCGGAACATGACGGAGAGTGGACACAGAGCGGAACATGACGGAGAGTGGACACAAAGTGGAACATGACGGAGAGTGGACACAAAGTGGAACATGACGGAGAGTGGACACAGAGTGGAACATGACGGAGAGTGGACACAGGATGGAACATGACGGAGAGTGGACACAAAGTGGAACATGACGGAGAGTGGACACAGGGTGGAATATGATGGAGAGTGGACACAGAGCGGAACATGATGGAGAGTGGACACAGAGTGGAACATGGCGGAGAGTGGACACAGAGTGGAACATGACGGAGAGTGGACACAGAGCGGAACATGACGGAGAGTGGACACAGAGCGGAACATGACGGAGAGTGGACACAGAGCGGAACAAGACGGAGAGTGGACACAGAGCGGAACATGACGGAGAGTGGACACAGAGCGGAACATGACGGAGAGTGGACACAGAGCGGAACATGACGGAGAGTGGACACAGAACGGAACATGACGGAGAGTGGACACAGAGCGGAACATGACGGAGAGTGGACACAGAGCGGAACATGACGGAGAGTGGACACAGAGCGGAACATGACGGAGAGTGGACACAGAGCGGAACATGACGGAGAGTGGACACAGAGTGGAACATGACGGAGAGTGGACACAAAGTGGAACATGACGGAGAGTGGACACAAAGTGGAACATGACGGAGAGTGGACACAGGGTGGAACATGACGGAGAGTGGACACAGGGTGGAACATGACGGAGAGTGGACACAAAGTGGAACATGACGGAGAGTGGACACAGGGTGGAATATGATGGAGAGTGGACACAGAGCGGAACATGATGGAGAGTGGACACAGAGTGGAACATGACGGAGAGTGGACACAGGGTGGAACATGACGGAGAGTGGACACAGGGTGGAACATGACGGAGAGTGGACACAGAGCGGAACATGACGGAGAGTGGACACAGAGTGGAACATGACGGAGAGTGGACACAGGGTGGAACATGATGGAGAGTGGACACAGAGTGGAACATGATGGAGAGTGGACACAGGGTGGAACATGACGGAGAGTGGACAGATGATGACAGATTAGAAATAAGGCAGAGAGTGGAAGATGATAAAGAGCTCACAGTAGAACCCAGACAGTAGAAGGGGAAGACTATAATATGAATTATAAAATTAGCAACATGTCAGAAATCAGGCAAGGTAAAGAGAGAGCAGTGAAGGGAAAGGCCAATCTGATAGAGCCACTATAGGGTGAAACATGTGAGAGAGAGCAGGCAGTAAGACAGATATGGAATGGTGGATGAAGAATAGAATATGGAAGATGTACCTTAAAGACAGAGCCATCAGGAGGGTAAATGCGCTAATAGGAAACAAAAAATGAGAGAGACAATGATAGGTTTAATATTATAGGGATAGTGGAGAGAACAATTAAATAGAGAAAAAGAAACATGTAAAATTTACTGGCAAAAAAGATGAAAAAGGAGAGTTTTCGGACATGAAAACATCAGAGATCATGGGAATGAGAAGAGCCATGGAAAGATGAGTTTGCAAACAGCAAATAGAATAGAGGACATCAGGCAGAGAGGGGGAGAGAAGACAGAAGAAAACATGAGAAATCTGTAATGAAATAGAACATAAGAGAATGAGTAAGGGAAAAGGAAAAGACAGGCAGAAAGATGGGAACATTGAAAAGCAGACGACGGAGGGGGGGATGAAATATCAAGGAGGAGGCTACAGAGTAGTAAATAAGAGAAGATGACAAAAAGGGGACGAAAATTACAGTGAATGGAACATGACAAGTTGTAGATAGATGAGACAGGAAGACGAAAGAGACGTACGATGACAGAAAGCAAGAAGAAACATGGTTTAATGATAAATGTGAGCGGATCATGAGGAATTCTTGCTCACATAAGGAGACATAGCAGCCAGAAATGAGAACACTAGACATCCTTCACCTGAACGTGTAGATGTGAAAGTTATGTAGAACACAAAACAGACAACATACGTGGGCACACACTTCAAGAGACCATGTATCCCTGATGGGAAGAGCAGCCGTGTTCATAAGAATAATAGAGTAAAACTGATTTCAGACTTGATGAAGAGAACATAGAATAGATTAAGTGAGACAGGGAGTTCCCATTAGAGGAATCAGAACAATGGAAAGCACGGGGGAGAAACTAGAACCGAGTACAATCCACAGAAAAAGAAAAATCAAACACCGGCTTGCCAAAGACAAGCAGGTCCGTCGTCGAAGGCTTCAGGGATTGAGGGATCCGCACTACCATATGTGCTTTGACTTTTAAGTGGAATTCCAAGAACACCAGCCATCTCCAATTTGTTTGGGGTAAAGAGCTGTAATCACAGATTTCACAGTACAACCTTATGGTGAAATTTGATGGCACAACCATAAAATACAACTATTGAACTGCACTTGCTGAATTTTGGCCCTATAAGTAATATAAGGTCCACTTATTAGTTAGATGCCCACCCACCATTTAAAGGGTAACTCCACGTTCATGGAGGAGCAAATCAAGATGGACAAGTTTATAGATTGATTCACATAGTGCTCCTTCTCCACTAAACACCCAATGAAAAAGGGGAGAAACCAGGTAAAGACTTCATGATAGAATCCCAACCCATCTCACTGCTAGCCACACCAGAGGACTCTTGCTTTGTGGGGGAACCTGCCTGTGACCCTAACAAAATTGTGGCTACCAATGTTACACCCTAGCTTCTGCCCAAGGCACCTAGGTCAGGGTAACCGCACGGGCCTTCTAGTGAGATACCGAGAACACAAAGCACCCCAAATCTCAGGAGAAGACGCTCCAGAACTGTAGTGGCCCGTACACACGGTCGGATTTTACGACGGAAAATGTGTGATAGGACCTTGTTGTCGGAAATTCCGACCGTGTGTAGGCTCCATCACACATTTTCCATCGGATTTTCCGACACACAAAGTTTGAGAGCAGGCTATAAAATTTTCCGACAACAAAATCCGTTGTCGGAAATTCCGATCGTGTGTACACAAATCCGACGGACAAAGTGCCACGCATGCTCAGAATAAATAAAGGGATGAAAGCTATTGGCCACTGCCCCGTTTATAGTCCCGACGTACGTGTTTTACGTCACCGCGTTTAGAACGATCGGATTTTCCGACAACTTTGTGTGATCGTGTGTATGCAAGACAAGTTTGAGCCAACATCCGTCGGAAAAAATCCTAGGATTTTGTTGTCGGAATGTCCGAACAAAGTCCGACCGTGTGTACAGGGCATTAGAGACACAGCTCCAGGTCGACTAGTTTGTCATCTGCCACAGTAGCACATTCAGGTGCTAGCCCAGCTCCCAACTCTATTGAAAAAGGAGATCAGGACTGCTGTAAGCACCTTTGCAAAAGCTCCATAAAACCGGATAAAAATATCAAACAGATACCGGAGGAGTAAGACGAATCAGCTAATGCATTTTGTGCTAAACTAGTGCTTACTCATAGCAGCCTCACTGCTAGCCACATCAGATGACTCTTGCTCTGTGGGGGAACCTGCTTGTGACACCAACAAAACTGTGGCTATTACCGTTACACCCTAGTAGCTTCGGCCCATGACACCTAGGCGAAGGTTGCCTCACGGGCCTTTTAGTGAGTACCCAGGAACACGAAGCGCCTCAAATCGCGTGAGAAGACGCTCCAGGAATGTGTAGGAGCATCTCCTAGTTAGACTTGGGATCCTCAGCTTTCCCAGAATCTTGCTGGAAAGCCTGTGAGGTCACCAGTTTATAACAAAGGTATATTTTTTGACATTTCTTTTAATACTTTAATGGCAGCGTGTTTTTTTTAGTGGCAGGGGTCTAATTAATCAGTGGATCTTGCATTTGGATGTAAGGTCTGTCTCAAGAAGTCAAGTCCCCGTGTACAGCCTGGGCCTAGGGACTAGGGATGAGCTTCGTGTTCGAGTCGAACCCATGTTCGACTCGAACATCGGCTGTTCGACCGTCCGTCGAATTGCGAACGATATGGGCCGTTCGCGCCAAATTCGTGTGGCGCGTCACGGCCCATAATTCACTGCGGCATCGCAGTGCATTGCTGGCTGATGATTGGCCAAGCATGCACTATGACCCGCATGCTTGGCCAATCACAGCGCCGTCAGTAGAGAGAGCTGTAATTGGCCAAAGCCAGGGTGGCTTTGGCCAATTATGGCTCAGGGGATTTAGTACACGCCCCACACTATATAAGGCCGCCTGCACGGCTGCCCTGTGTAGTGTGTGTTCCGGTGTGCTGAGAGATAGAGAGAGAGAGAGACAGTGTCATTTGATTTGAGTTAGATAGATTAGGCAGAACAGTCAGTCAGTTAGCTGCACTTACAGTGTATTGTGTATATATATGCATCCCAGGTGTTGCATATATATATATATACACTGTATTCAGTTTAGCTAGATCCGTTCCTGTTATCTTCTATCTAGACTATTTACATTTAGTGCAGTGCGTCCTGCTCACAGTGTTCAGCTAGATCCGTTCCTGCTATTTACATTTAGTGCAGTGCGTCCTGCTCACAGTGTTCAGCTAGATCCGTTCCTGTTATTTACATTTAGTGCAGTGCGTCCTGCTCACAGTGTTCAGCTAGATCCGTTCCTGCTATTTACATTTAGTGCAGTGCGTCCTGCTCACAGTGTTCAGCTAGATCCGTTCCTGCTATTTACATTTAGTGCAGTGCGTCCTGCTCACAGTGTTCAGCTAGATCCGTTCCTGCTATTTACATTTAGTGCAGTGCGTCCTGCTCACAGTGTTCAGCTAGATGCGTTCCTGTTATTTACATTTAGTGCAGTGCGTCCTGCTCACAGTGTTCAGTAGGGTTGTCCCGATACCACTTTTTTAGGACCGAGTACAAGTACCGATACTTTTTTTCAAGTACTCGCCGATACCGATTACCGATACTTTTTTTAATGTCATGTGACACTGTTTTTTTCTTTTCTTTTTTTTTTAGGGGGGGAGGGGCGGGGGGGGGGGGGGAGTGAACGGTGTGTGTGTGTGTGTGTGTGTGTGTTTTGTTTTTTTTTTTCATTTACATTTATTATTTTTTACAATTTTTTTTTTTATTCTTTATTGCATATGTGTGTATTTTTTTTTTAATCAGCCCTGTTGGGGGGCTTTGGTGAGATATCAGGGGTCTTAACAGACCTCTGATATCTCCCCTTTGAGACAGAGAAAGAGACCGAGGATAGAGATTCCCCAGTCCCTTTCTCTGCAGCCTCAGCTGCACTGACAATGAATGGAGAGAAGACAGCGGCTCCTCTCCATTCATAAACTGTCACATCGTAATCACAGGAGATTACAATGTTTCAGTTATGTGAATAGACAGAGTCAGCTGACTCTGTCCATTCACACAGCGGAGAGAGACAGCAGAACGGAGGAGACAGAGAAGGAGAGGGGGACAGCGGAAAGCCGGAACGGATGGGGACAGCGGAGGGGGACAGAGGAACGGAGGGGGACAGAGCAAAGAAGCAGGACAGCGGAGGGGGACAGAGGAACGGAGGGGGACACAGCAACGGAGCAGGACAGCGGAGGGGGACAGAGGAACGGAGGGGGACACAGCAACGGAGCAGGACAGCGGAGGGGGACAGAGGAACGGAGGGGGACTAAGGGGGATGAGGTGACAGTCAGCGGTGATCGCGTGTGGGGGAGTTACAAGCACCGATCACCGCTGTATGTCACTAAGCAGCTGAAAGCCGCGGGGGGAGAAGCTTGTAACTCCCCCAGGCGCCGATCACCGCTGACAGTCAAGGTATCGGGGGAAGCATCGGGAGCATTTGCCCGAGTACAAGTACTTGGGCAAATGCTCGGTATCGGTGCCGATACCGATACTAGTATCGGTATCGGGACAACCCTAGTGTTCAGCTAGATCCGTTCCTGCTATTTACATTTAGTGCAGTGCGTCCTGCTCACAGTGTTCAGCTAGATCCGTTCCTGCTATTTACATTTAGTGCAGTGCGTCCTGCTCACAGTGTTCAGCTAGATCCGTTCCTGCTATTTACATTTAGTGCAGTGCGTCCTGCTCACAGTGTTCAGCTAGATCCGTTCCTGTTATCTTCTAGACTATTTACATTTAGTGCAGTGTGTCCTGCTCACAGTGTTCAGCTAGATCCGTTCCTGTTATTTACATTTAGTGCAGTGCGTCCTGCTCACAGTGTTCAGCTAGATCCGTTCCTGCTATTGACATTTAGTGCAGTGCGTCCTGCTCACAGTGTTCAGCTAGATCCGTTCCTGCTATTTACATTTAGTGCAGTGCGTCCTGCTCACAGTGTTCAGCTAGATCCGTTCCTGTTATCTTCCTACTGACAGGCAGGCTTGTCTGGTTACAGTATATAAAGCTACCTGAAGAAAATTACAGGTGTTCTATTTGATCCTATTAGTACCACGGTCAGGCAGCTAGACTATTTACATTTAGTGCAGTGCGTCCTGCTCACAGTGTTCAGCTAGATCCGTTCCTGTTATCTTCCTACTGACAGGCAGGCTTGTCTGGTTACAGTATATAAAGCTACCTGAAGAAAATTACAGGTGTTCTATTTGATCCTATTAGTACCACGGTCAGGCAGCTAGACTATTTACATTTAGTACAGTGCGTCCTGCTCACAGTGTTCAGCTAGATCCGTTCCTGTTATCTTCCTACTGACAGGCAGGCTTGTCTGGTTACAGTATATAAAGCTACCTGAAGAAAATTACAGGTGTTCTATCCCAGCTTAGTGCAGCTACAGGCCATTAGTATGTCTGGAAGGCCAAGAAGGAGAGGCAGACAGTCACAAGCCAATAAGAGAGGGCAAGCAGGCTCTGTGTCTAGTGCTGGTCGTGGAGACGGTGCATCCTCATCAGCACGTGGCCATGGGACGCGCTTGGCCTTTTTTTTGGCAGCTGGCCGTGTTGAGCCGCAACATGCGGAAGACTTGGTCGAGTGGATGACCAAGCCATCCTCATCCTCCTCATCCTCTCTCACCCATGCCCAGGGTGCTTTGTCTGGCAAAGCAGCGGCCTCTTCCCTCAGCTCAATGTCATCAGTGACTCCTTCCCTAGCTCCACCATGTCCTCCTGAGGATTCCCTCGAACTGTTTGACCACAGTGTTGGGTACATGCTCCAGGAGGATGCCCAGCGTTTGGAAGGCTCTGATGATGATACTGAGCTCGATGAAGGCAGTAACATGAGCACGGACAGAGGGGGTGCCCAAGAAGGACAGCAATCTGGCAGTCATGCTCCCCCTGCTGCAGCATACTGCCAGGTTTGCTCCAGTGATGAGGAGGGAGGGGATGATGAGGTCACTGACTCAACGTGGGTGCCTGATAGGAGAGAGGAGGAGGAGGAGGCGGCACATCACCAACGAGGCAGGATGCCCTCCAGGGGCCAGCCTAAGGGCAGCACATTGACTGCATCACACCCCAAAGCTCCACATGTGCAGGGCGCTGCAGTCTCTGCGCGTTATTCAAAAAGTTCTTTGGTGTGGGCCTTTTTTGAGACGAGTGCATCAGATCGCACCGCTGCTATTTGCAACATATGTCTCAAGCGTATCTCGCGTGGCCAAAACATCTCCCGCTTGGGTACCACATGCTTGACCAGACATATGTTGACCTGCCATGCAGTTCGTTGGCAAGCGTATCTAAAAGACCCACACCAAAGAACAAAGAGGATCTCTCCTTGCTCCTCATCAGCTGAGATTTCCAACCCCACTAGACCTTCAGTCCTCTCTGAGACCTGCAGTGAGAGGAATGAAGGTGTAGAATTAGGTGTGTCACAGCCAAGTACTTGTGGGCAATCTGCTTTTGGTACACCGACGTCAGATTGTACCAGGCAAATTTCCCTGCCCCAGCTGCTGCACCGCCGAAAGAAGTTTGCTCCCAGCCATCCACATGCCCAGCGGTTGAATGCTAGCTTGGCAAAATTGCTAGCACTTCAACTGCTGCCTTTTCAGTTGGTAGACTCTGCCCCCTTCCGTGAGTTTGTGGAATGTGCGGTTCCTCAGTGGCAGGTACCCAAACGCCACGATTCCGGCTCTCTACCGGCATGTGGAAGGCAATGTCCATGCCTCGCTGGACAGGGCGGTCAGCGGTAAGGTGCATATTACCGCTGACTCATGGTCCAGCAGGCATGGACAGGGACGTTACCTAAGTTTCACGGCGCATTGGGTGACTCTGCTGGCAGCTGGGAAGGATGCAGGACAAGGTGCAGTAGTGTTGGAGGTTGTTCCGCCACCACGCCTCCAAAATGCTGATTGTGACACACCTCTCTCCTCCACCCCCTCCTCTTCTTCTTCCTCCATGGCCTCTTCCTCGGAACCAGCGGTGCTCCGTAGGCGTTCAAGGGGCTACGCAAGTACGCAGGCCAAAAGATGCCATGCGGTGCTTGAGCTGGTGTGCTTGGGGGACAGGAGCCACACTGGGGCAGAGGTTCTGTCAGCTCTGCAGGGGCAGGTTCAGAGGGGGTTGACGCCACGCCAACTTAAGGCAGGAATGGTGGTTTGCGACAATGGCACCAACCTCCTCTCTGCCCTCCGACAGGGACAAATGACCCATGTGCCCTGTTTGGCTCACGTCCTTAACTTGGTGTTGCAGCGGTTCTTGGGCAGGTACCCGGGCTTACAGGATGTCCTGAGGCAGGCCAGGAAAGTCTGTGTGCATTTCTGCCGGTCATATAATGCCAGTGCTCGGCTGACGGACCTCCAAAAGGAGTTTAACCTGCCCAAGAACCGCCTAATCTGTGACATGCCCACCAGGTGGAACTCAACGTTGGCCATGCTGCAGCGGCTGCACACGCAGCAGAGGGCCATCAATGAGTACCTGTGCGACTATGGCACCAGGACAGGGTCAGGGGAGCTTGGTTTTTTTTCCCCACGCCAGTGGGCCATGATCAGGGATGCATGCACTGTCCTGTCACCATTCGAGGAGGCCACGAGGATGGTGAGCACTGACAGTGCATGCATCAGTGACACTGTCCCCCTTGTCCACCTGTTGGAGCACACGCTGCGTGGAATAATGGACAGGGCACTTGAGGCAGAACAGAGGCAGGAAGAGGAGGACTTCCTTAGCTCTCAAGGCCCCCTTTATCCAGACAGTGTTCCTGCGTGCCCGCCGATCACACAGGAAGAGGACGAGGAGGAGGAGGAGGAGGAGGAAGATTGTGTCAGTATGGAGGTGGAGCCTGGCACTCAGCATCAGCAGCAGTCTTTAAGGGATCAGTCCCAAGGAACACATGGACTTGTACGTGGCTGGGAGGAGGTGGCTGCGGACGTTGTTGTCCTTAGTGACCCAGAGGACTCCGGACCGAAAGCCTCAGCAAACCTACGCTGCATGGCCTCCCTGATCCTGCAAAGCCTGCGTAAGGATCCTCATATTCGTGGTATCAAGGAGAAGGACCAATACTGGCTGGCAACCCTCCTTGATCCACGTTACAAGGGTAAGGTTGCGGACCTTATCTTGCCATCGCAGAGGGAGCAGAGGATGAAACATCTTCGGGAGGCCTTGCAGAAAGGTCTGTGCAACGCGTTCCCAGAGACTGGGAGGTTACAAACTCCTGTTTCTGGACAACGTGTTGCTGAGGCTTCGGTCAGTCAAAGAAGGAGCGGTGGAGAAGGTGGCCGTCTGACCGATGCGTTCAGACAATTTTTTGGTCCGCAGCCCCAAGGTATGATCGGTTCCAGCAACCATCGCCAGCGTCTGTTTTACATGGTGCAGGAATACCTAGGGGCAAGATCAGACTTGGACACCTTTCCCACCGAAAATCCTCTGGGTTACTGGGTCTTGAGGATGGATCACTGGCCAGAGCTTGCACAGTATGCAATTGAGCTAATGGCCTGTCCTGCATCCAGCGTTCTTTCGGAACGCACATTCAGTGCTGCTGGAGGCGTGGTAACCGATCACAGGGTGCGTCTGTCCACCGACTCGGTCGATCGGCTGACCTTCATAAAAATGAATCAGTCTTGGATCACCACCAGCTACCAAGCACCTGATGCTGATGTAACCGAATAATTTTTTTTGAAATCTCAGATCCCTTCAAAGACTGCCTATGCTGATGCTGAGTGACTATCCCTGAGTAATTATCCTCTTCCTCCTCAATCATCACGCTGATAGCTTGTAAGAACATTTTTGGTTCTGGGCGCCACCACCAGTGCCTAAGGCACAATTTTTCAGCCCCTGTTTAACAGGGGCGTGTAATTACAATTTTTGATGTAATACTTTGCAGCAGGGTTCGTTCCTGCATTCCAACTAGAGTGTCTGTGAGGGGTTGCAGTGTTGTGGCACCAGCACCAGTGCCTAAGGCCCAATTTTTCTGCCCCTGTCTAACAGGGGCGTGTAATTACAATTTTTGATGCAATACTTTGCAGCAGGGCTAGTTCCTGCGTTCCAACTAGAGTGTCTGTGAGGGGTTGCAGTGTTGTGGCACCAGCACCAGTGCCTAAGGCCCAATTTTTCTGCCCCTGTCTAACAGGGGCGTGTAATTACAATTTTTGAAGCAATACTTTGCAGCAGGGCTCGTTCCTGCGTTCCAACTAGAGTGTCTGTGAGGGGTTGCAGTGTTGTGGCACCAGCACCAGTGCCTAAGGCCTAATTTTTCAGCTCCTGTTCAACAGGGGCATGTAATTACAATTCTTGATCTAATATTTCACAGCAGGGCCCTGTGAGGGCTTACAGTGTTGTGGCCACAGCAACACCTAAGGCCCAAATTTCTGCTGAGTATATAGGGCAGGACCCTACTTTCAAACATCTAACTTACAAACGACTCCTACTTGCAAACGGAAGGAGACAACAGGAAGTGAGATGAAATCTACCCCTAGGAAGGGAAATTCTCTCCTGTAAGAGTTAATATGGGAAAACAATTTCTCCTTTCCACTGATGCTTTCCAATCCTTGTTCCACAAAAAAACCCAAATTTTCAAAAAACATTTTTCATTGGGACAAAAAAGTGAGGTGAAATCTTCTGAAGAGGAGGAAAGACAGCAAAACAAATGTCACAGGGGTGATAACCCTTCCCTATGTTTTCCAAAAAGCTTAGAAAAGATTTTTTGGCTGGAGCTAAACACGTTAAAAATGTTCAAAATTACAAACAGATTCTACTTAACAACAAACCTACAGTCCCTGTCTTGTTTGCACCGCCTGTATACTGCTGTTCAGAGTATATAGGGCCTGGTGGTCTCCCCACACCTTTCCTTATTTTAATTTGGGTGCGGGGTTCCCCTTAATATCCATACAAGACCCAAAGGGCCTGGTAATGGACTGGGGGATACCCATGCCGTTTGTCTCACTGATTTTCATCCATATTGCCATGACCCGACATGACATTAAACCCGCAAGCAGTTTTAAATGAGATTTTTTCCTTTAAAAATGACATTTGGTGCAGGGACTGTTCTAAACATGGGAAACACGCGTCACTTTACAGGCATACTATAGACACCCCCCAGGTACGATATTGAAAGGAATATTTCACTTTTTTTTTTTTACTTTAAGCATCATTAAAATCACTGCTCCCGAAAAAACGGCCGTTTTTAAAAGTTTTTTTTGCATTGATACATGTCCCCTGGGGTAGGACCCGGGTCCCCAAACCCTTTTTAGGACAATACCATGCAAATTAGCCTTTAAAATGAGCACTTTTGATTTCGAACGTTCGAGTCCCATAGACGTCAATGGGGTTCTAACGTTCGTGCGAACTTTCGGTCCGTTCGCGGGTTCTGGTGCGAACCGAACCGGGGGGTGTTCGGCTCATCCCTACTAGGGACCAAGGGAGCTCCAAAGGAACACAAGGTTCCATTTGTAGCATACCATCATCAGTCTTCCTGTGTGCGTGACAAGGTGACAACACAGAAAAGCAATTGGAAAGAGCACTGTTGCTCCATAACAGGATGTGTCTACACAAGGACCTTCATGGCAGGGTCACCTATTCTTTTCATTGTAAGCTGAAGATTAAAAAAAAAAAAAAAAGAAGAGCTTACATGAGATTTTAGTGATTGTATCTACTTCAACATCTGCATTTTTCGTCCTTGGTCACATGGGCAATAAATTTACTGCCCCCTCTGGGGCTGTAAACCTGCTGCTCATGTGGTTGAGCGATGGTTTGTAGGTGTTCAGGAGGCGATACTACCACCTCCTAAATGCCTGTTTTGATTTTTTTTTTTTTTACCTGACTTCAAGGGGGATTTTGCAATGCATTACTTACTGCACCCCAAGTGGTTGGCACATGGTTACAATGCGGTCCCAAAGACTTCAATGGGCGTATATCGTCAAACTTGACATGGCAAGTTAAATTTGCTGCACTGCAAAGCAAAGCATTGTAGCCGTGGCAATGTGTAAGAACCTGGGGGGATAAAAATGCAGATCGACTTCCTGTTGTACCACAATTTATGAACTAAAGCTGGCCATAGAGGGATAGAGGGTGCCATTTTCTTTCTTGCCACCACGGAACATGGTTCGCTGAGTTATGGTGTTCTCCCGGCGGGGGGGGGGGGGGGGGGGGGCGGGGGTGGCGACGACACACAGTGTTTAGTGCTAGCGGTTATAGCTGCTGGCAATAATCGCATGGGAAATCCAACATGCTGGTTGTATCCAAGTCGATCAACTTGCAACTTGGGTGCAATTAGCCTGACCATACACGGTTCAAATCTCCTGCTGAACTGGCTGAGATTTGATCAGTCTATGGCCAGCTTAAGTCTTAAAGAGGCATGCTGGCAAGGGGAACTTGTTTGCATCCTTCCCCCTTCCACTGCCACATTTGGCACCTTTTTGAGGGGGAGTGGGTACCTGCTTTTGACAGGTACCCACTCCCACTTCCGGTCAGATCCGCCGCGGCAATCTGAGACGGAAGTTCATCCCCCCTCCTTTCCCCGTGGTCTTATGGGACACATCACAGGTCCCAGAAGACAACGGGAGCATTCACAAGGTGCAGCGCGGCTTGTGCATGCGCAGTAGGAAACCAGTTGTGAAGCCTGCACTGCCTGTTTCCCTTACTTGAAATGCTGCCGCCTGCATCCGAAGCCAACTGAAGAATAGGCTCGTGAGAGGACATCGCAGGCTCCCTGGACAGGTAAGTGTCCTTATATTAAAAGTCAGCAGCTACAGTATTTGTAGCTCTGACTTCGATTTTTTTTTTTGGGGAGCTCCTCTTTAACAGAGCCTTGACACCACTTACAGGGAAGCTGAGCAATTTAAGTTTCACTGCCCTGAGACTAGCATGGAGAGATGGTAAAACTCTAAAAAGAGAAGGAATGAATGGACAGAGTGACATATCACTCACATCCTCCTCCAGCGTACAATATGACGAGTCCACCTCTAACCTTCCTAGTGTTCCAATTAATCTCCAGCACATGAATGCACATTATACATTTGGCTTGCATATTATCTGTCTGTATAAAGCAAGCCGCAGGGATGGATTTCAAACAGGAGAAAAGTGTAAACCTCTCACAAGAGATCCGCAGGCTTTATGTGTGACAAAAAGCTTGTCTCCGTACCCCGGCTGATTAAACGCCTGTCTTTCGTAGGGCTGGAAATAAAAGGCAGCTAATACATGCTAGAGGCTCCAACTGATAATGCATGCCCTGACTGTGGGGGTGCACTGATTGTATCATACGGGAGTCCTAGGAGCAGCCTGATATGGCGGGTGCATGCTGTTCATATCACAGGGCGCTAACACCGCGGCCATGTGTCGTGATGACAGAATGGAGGCTGAGCGTATGGAGCATCCTGATGAATAATAATGCAATTTAAGGCCCACTCCGGCCACAACTGAAACTTATTTATACAAAAAAGTAATGCTTCCAAATGCATTGCAAAATAGCATACATGCATTGTGATTTAGTCTAGGTTCACATCTATGCGGCTGCACTTGATGCGTTTTTCAGGCACGTTTTGCAGTGCATTTTTCTCTTTAACTACACTGTAATATAGCTGGTTGCTAAGCAGGGGGCAGGAAAGCCGGCCACGCGTCCTTAACAACCGATGAGTCATCAGCTGTCAGCGGGGTTCCCCACTGACAGCTGCATGTAAAAAAATAAATAAAAAATTGCCGGCAAAAAAAAATGGTGTGGAGTCCCCCCCCCCACAGGTCCATACCAGGCCCTTCAGGTCTAGTATGGAATCGGAGGGGACCCCCGCACACCAAAATTAGAAAAAATAAATAAAAAAAATGACATGGGGGCCCCCCCACCAAAATCCATATCAAACCCTTATCTAAGCATGCAGCCCAGTAGGTCAGGAAAGGGAGGGGACGAGCGAGGCCCCCCCCCCCCCCCCCCGAACCATACCAGGCTGCATGCCCTGGCGTATGGGTGCATCACAAGAAGAGCCCCCTGACATCACTCAGAGAGCCCGCCCCTTGTGATGTCACAAGGGGCGGGCTCTCTGAGTGATGTCAGCAGATGGCCATGCCCCATGGATATATAGGAAATGCCAGACAGCAGGCGACAACACAAAGGAGGAAGACAGCCACCAAGGAAAAGCGTTTTTTTATAGCGGGTAACTGGCGGCGGGGAAGAAGATAGCAGTGGGAGAATATAGCACAAAAAGA
Organism: Lithobates septentrionalis; assembly: GCA_037952835.1. Classification (NCBI taxonomy): domain Eukaryota; kingdom Metazoa; phylum Chordata; class Amphibia; order Anura; family Ranidae; genus Lithobates; species Lithobates septentrionalis. The sequence goes on along the minus strand of JBBDGP010000034.1, from coordinate 2,339,446 downwards.
CAGCTCGGGGAGAAGGCGGCAGCGGGAGAGACAGCTCATAGCTATTTTTTTAATAAAGGACTTGTCAAAAATCTGCTCTTTTTTTTTACATTTCACTGCTTTTTGAGGTGAATGGGTAAGGGTATGATGTACCCGATACCCATTCACTTGAGGGGGGGGGTCTGGGGGCCCTCTTAAAGGGGGGCTTCCAGATTCTGATAAGCCCTTCACCCGCAGAGCCCCCTCTCATGTTGCGGGCATGCGGCCTGGTATGGTTCAGGAGGGGGGGGGGCACTTGCTCATCCCCTCCCTTTCCTGACCTGCTGGGCTGCATGCTCAGATAAGGGTTTGGTATGGATTTTGGGGGGGAGCCCACGCCATTTTTTAAAAAAAATTTTGGCGTGGGGGGACCTCTCTGAATCCATACTAGACCTGAAGGGCCTAGTATGGCCATGGGATAGGACCCCACAACATTTTTTTCGCTAATTTTTTTGCCTGCAATTTTTTTTTTTTACATTCAGATATCAGGGTGGAACCCCGCTGACAGCTGATGACTCATCGGTTGTTAAGGATGCGGCGGCTGGTTTCCCGGCCCCCTGCTTAGCAACCAGCTACAGTGGCTTGCGAAAGTATTCGGCCCCCTTGAACTTTTCAACCTTTTGCCACATTTCAGGCTTCAAACATAAAGATATAAAATTTAAAATTTTTTGTGAAGAATCACCAACAAGTGGGACACAATTGTGAAGTGGAACGAAATCTATTGGATATTTTAAACTTTTTTAGCAATTAAAAAACTGAAAAGTGGTGCGTGCAAAATTATTCGGCCCCTTTACTTTCAGTGCAGAAAACTCACTCCAGAAGTTCAGCGAGGATCTCTGAATGATCCAATGTTGTCCTAAATGACTGATGGTGATAAATAGAATCCACCTGTGTGTAATCAAGTCTCTGTATAAATGCACCTGCTCTGTGATAATCTCAGGGTTCTGTTGAAAGCGCAGAGAGCATCATGAAGACCAAGGAACACACCAGGCAGGTCCGTAATACTGTTGTGGAGAAGTTTAAAGCCGGATTTGGATACAAAAAGATTTCCCAAGCTTTAAACATCCCAAGGAGCACTGTGCAAGCGATCACTTTGAAATGGAAGGAGTATCAGACCACTGCAAATCTACCAAGACCTGGCTGTCCCTCTAAACTTTCAGCTCAGACAAGGAGAAGACTGATCAGAGATGCAGCCAAGAGGCCCATGATCACTCTGGATGAACTGCAGAGAACTACAGCTGAGGTGGGAGAGTCTGTCCATAGGACAACAATCAGTCGTACACTGCACAAATCTGGCCTTTATGGAAGAGTGGCAAGAAGAAAGCCATTTCTCAAAGATATCCATAAAAAGTCTCGTCTAAAGTTTGCCACAAGCCACCTGGGAGACACACCAAACATGTGGAAGAAGGTGCTCTGGTCCGATGAAACCAAAATCAAACTTTTTGGCCACAATGCACAACGATATGTTTGGCGTAAAAGCAACACAGCTCATCACACTCAACACACCATCCCCACTGTCAAACATGGTGGTGGCAGCATCATGGTTTGGGCCTGCTTTTCTTCAGCAGGGACAGGGAAGATGGTTAAAATTGAGGGGAAGATGGATGCAGCCAAATACAGGACCATTCTGGATGAAAACCTGTTGGAGTCTGCAAAAGACCTGAAACTGGGACGGAGATTTATCTTCCAACAAGACAATGATCCCAAACATACAGCAAAATCTACAAAGGAATGGTTCACAAATAAACGTATCCAGGTGTTAGAATGGCCAAGTCAAAGTCCAGACCTGAATCCAATCGAGAATCTGTGGAAAGAGCTGAAAACTGCTGTTCACAAACGCTCTCCATCCAACCTCACTGAGCTCGAGCTGTTTTGCAAGGAAGAATGGGCAAGGATTTCAGTCTCTCGATGTGCAAAACTGATAGAAACATACCCCAAGCGACTTGGAGCTGTAATCGCAGCAAAAGGTGGCTCTACAAAGTATTAACGCAAGGGGGCCGAATAATTTTGCACGCCCCACTTTTAATTTTTTTATTAGTTAAAAAAGTTTCAAAAATCCAAAAGATTTCGTTCCACTTCACAATTGTGTCCCACTTGTTGGTGATTCTTCACAAAAAATAAACATTTTATATCTTTATGTTTGAAGCCTGAAATGTGGCAAAAGGTTGAAAAGTTCAAGGGGGCCGAATACTTTCGCAAGCCACTGTATATACAGTGTTAAAATAAAAACAAAAATCGCATCACAAACACAATACTTGCGTTTCCACTGAAGTCTATTACCAGCAAATTGCGGTAAAAAAGTGCTCAACCCTTTCCAAAAACGCATCGGCCACAAAACACATGGATGTAAACTTTTGACAAAATCAGACGCTCAGTTGGCCAATAATCGTACCGTGTGTATGAGGCTTCAGGCTGGGTTCATACTAGTGTGAATTGGATGTGGGTTTCCCCCGCATCAAGTTTGCATGACAGGAGACTGATCGCCTCTGAATGGAGCCGGTTTACACATGTCCGGGGCGGCCGCGGAATGGATTGCACAGGATTCTTGTGAGTCTTTGGCTCAGATTCCGATCCGAATTCAGGCAAAAATTTTGGGTTTTTCCCTGAAATTGTGAACAGGGACGCACCGGACCCCTGCTGTGAGCCGCATCCGAAGACAGTGTGAAGCCACCCATATGTGTCTATTATATCTTCCTTAGGTTGTAAGCTAGCGATTTTGCGCAGAGAGGTGGTGGTGGGTTAGATAGGATAGATCGTTTTTTAAAGGAAAGGTCCTCTTTAACTAAACGCCTTATTTATTATTTTAATAGTATTTATCATAGAGATGTAAGCCTACTGGACAGCTGAGCTACCTAGAAATGAGTGAACAGCACAACAGGACATGGCAGGATATAGAAAACAATGCGAGCTGCTAGTGCGGGGATCAATCGCTGTTTGTCTAAGAGTTAGCAGGATCCTTCTTCTCTGTGAAGCAAAGCCAAACCATTAACCCCGCTTGTGTCTGGAGGATCACAGCGTGTGTCAACACACATTTATTTCATAAACCCGGCTTATAATCTTCTATCCATTTCATTAAAGAGTCTCTTCTACCCTCAGAAGCCTCTAATTGATCGATCCCTGCGTTACTGCAGCTTTCAATCTTCCTCATTTTCGCCTACAGCTGTACTGAGGAAATAAATATGTCATTAAAATCTGTAACTTAGGGTTCTATTAGACAGGCCATAAGCTTACCAGCCTCTGAAAAGCGATCTGTGGTGAAATCACTTTTTAGAGGGAAGTATAGCAGAGGCTGACAGGCGTGGAGGAGAAGCAAATGATGCCTGTTTTTTTTTGGCTTTTTATTCCTTTTCTTTTTATACAGAACAGCAAGTTTACATTGCGGGACTTCGCCACAACTGTGAGCTAAAGCTGCTTTCACACTGAAAGCGCTGGCCATTAGTGATAAAGCGACCCTCATTTTAGCAGCACTTTATCGCTGTTTAAGCCGCTTTTTGGCCGCTAGCGGGGGCGTTTTTAACCCCAACGAAAGGGGTTAAAAACGCTTGTGTTGCGGTGCTTTGGAAGCGCTGCCCATTTATTTCAATGGGCAGGACGTTTTGCGAGCACTGTATGCAGCGCTACCCAAACCGCCACAAAGATTCTGCCTGCAGGACTTTTCCTAACGCCCCGCAAGCGCACCGCCCCGGGTGTGAAAAGATACACTGAAATGAACGGGAGACGGTTTTCAGGCGCTATTCACAGGCGCTATTTCTAGCGCTAAAATGCCTGAAAACCGCCTCAGTGTGAAAGGGGTCTAAGAGTTTGGCTCACCATTGCTGTGTGTGGCCCCATTGATCTCAATTGGCAAGTTTGACGGCCGGGGCCACTTGTCAAAGTTTGCGGCCCCAGGTAAAATGCCAAGGCCGCTAAGCAAAAGCATTGAGGCCGATGGCATTGCCAGGCTGTAATGTACAGTGGGACACACACTATAAGAAAATCGGGCGAACGATCGTTCAATTTTCCTCGATGTTTCACAGCAAGTCGGAAGGAAATAATGTACGAAAACTCTCACATGACAAAAGGATTTTTTTTTTTTTTATGGCTTCTGATCACGCGCAGTCTTTTGTCTCTGATTTTTTTTCATACAAAAGTGGTACACATTAAAACGAAAATCATTCGTTCTGGTCCCGTACAAGAAAAAGTTTGGAGTTTGTCCCTTTTTTCATTTGGGAGGTCGGACTCGGCTGTTGAAAGTTGTGTACATTCTATTGCCCCGTACACACGATCGGACATTGATCGGACATTCCGACAGCAAAATCCATCGGATTTTTTCCGACGGATGTTGGCTCAAACTTGTCTTGCATACACACGGTCACACATAGTTGTCGGAAAATCCGATCGTTCGGAACGCGGTGGCGTAAAACACGTACGTCGGGACTATAAACGGGGCAGTAGCCAATAGATTTCATCTCTTAATTTATTCTGAGCATGCGTGGCACTTTGTGCGTCGGATTTGTGTACACACGATCGGAATTTACCGATCGGATTTTGTTGTCGGAAAATTTTATAGCCTGCTCTCAAACTTTGTGTGTCGGAAATTCCGCTGGAAAATGTGTGATGGAGCCTACACACGGTCGGAATTTCCGACAACAAGGTCCTATCACACATTTTCCGTCGGAAAATCCGACCATGTGTACGGGGCATATCAGAAAATCGTACAATTGTTCCTCCAATTATCTTACAGTGTGTGCGAGGCTTTAGAATTTGAGTCAGCAGCCTGGGGATAGCAGTAAAACTGCTGCTCAGCTGCTTGTTTTTACCGCTCCCTACCTGCCCATGTGAAAGAGCCCTAAGATCCTCAATGGCAAGGATGCACTAGGATAGGACAGGCCATACTCTACAAAGTTGGCATCCTGACAGCATGGCCCCCATCCCCCAAATATCCCAACATCTGGGGTGTAGCGAGAACAGGCTCACCACTTCCCCATCCTAGTTTGCAAATGCCTTTTTGACTTATTGCCAGATTTGGGCGGCGATAGAGTGGGGGGTGCTTAAGGCGACTATGTCCCTTCCGAGGAAAAACTTAATAAATAAAAAAACTACCTGCCAAGAAAAGGTTTGAATCCCAACTTTTGAAATTACAAAAAAAACTCCCCCTGCAGTAACCCACCTTCCACTGCAAGGCTAAAAGTGTTACTAAACCCAGGAGCCTACATTCACTATATCTGGCATCCCACAGAACACGGAAATGCAATTATCTTAGTAAATATAAACTGCTAAATACCTTTTCTCATCAGCAGGTAGAGCAGACTAGTGACTTCTATCAGTGTCCTGCCAAGTAAAGCTTGTAGGATGAGTTTATATTCTACTCCGACTGACCTATGAGGCTGCATGAATTCTGTCTGGACAGTGCTGATTGCACGGCTTCCAGGATGGACAAGATCGATTCCGATTGGGTATTCTAATCAGTGCATCAATCTGGTTCATCCCCTAAGTGCTGCACAGAGAAGAGGGAGAAGAGTGAGGATTTCAAATCCCCAGACCACTGGATCGGCTGTGGGAGCCCTGACAGCTCAGCATTGCGGGAGCCAAGTGCAGTGAGGACCAGGAGGCGGGGAGGGTGTATGACAGTCATTCAGTCAGTACTGGACTCAGCCCTTCCTTCTCTGAGCTGGCCGCTCAGCTGTCGGCTAATTGCCAGCTCCTATCTCTCCACAGTTACTCAGCTGTTGATGATCCTGCTCGTCAGTCCTGCCTACTTAAGCCGTCCAGCCCAGAGGCTCTCTGCCTTTGCCTTAGTCAACATCACAATGCTCTCCTGCACTCTTGTTAAAAGACTTGCTTGGCTGACATCCCTTCTGGCTCCAGATCCTGCTTGCTGTTTTACTACGCTCATCTCCGGCTCCCTGACGTTTGGCTTGTCTGACTATCCGTTTCTGTTCCTGAACTCTGGCTGTGTTTTGAATACATTTTGTTCTATTTACTTTTATTAACAAGTGTGATTTAACTGTACTTCTGTCTTGGTCTGATTTCATGGTTTCTGACACATTCTTAACCAGGTTTCCATTCAACCCTAGAATTTTTCAGAGTAGGCTAGGGGTTCCTTGAGTTGTGGCTAACTGACCACATATCTGATGGCGTCTGCAAAGTTCAGGGGCCAACACCACTTGGTTTAGGCAGCAGCATGACTGCAAGGGTGGCATTCTGGCCACCACTGTAAGGGGGGGGGGAGGCATTCTTACCACTACCACCCCTAAAGGGCATTTGCCCAATACCCCTGATGGACTAATAATAGTAGGGGTTCCCGAAGACCTGAACATTATTTTGAGGGTTCCTCTGGAGTTATACAGTTGGGAAAGGTGGGTGTACGATGTTAGTTCACCTTTATATTTTTATATTCTGCAAAGGATGAGTTGGAGGGTGATACATAGTCATCATTCTCAAGAGGTATAGGAAACCAGATAATTCATTTGTTGAATGGACTTCTGCCTACCTCTGATGCCAGGGGGCTAGCATTCCCAGAACAGCCTTATAAAGCATCCAACTAGTTTTTATGCAGCCACTTATATTAAAAATATGTGTGAAAGATGATATTCTTGGTCAACTGCTCTCTCACATGCTTTGGTGCAAGTATTCAACCCAGGGAGATCAAAACCCGATATTTCAGTATGTACGTTCTCAAGTGTATATTACGTTTAGCTAATCAAGGCAAATTAGTACTTTCATATTCAATGAATACATACATTGCAATTTGTCTAGGTAAATTGGCCAATTGATGGGCATATAATTGGCCCATTTACCCTTGTGGTAACATCACAGAAACAGCATTACGCTGCATTGTGGATACAATTTGTTTTCATACACTAATGTGCCACAAAAAAAAAGAATTCACAATATTTTTGGGGGAGTGAAAAGATACAAGTACACTCAGAGCAAACCTATGTACAGTATACACTCACCGGCCCCTTTATTAGGTACACCTTGCTAGTACCGGGTTGGACCCCCTTTTGCCTTCAGAACTGCCCTAATTCTTCGTGGCATAGATTCAGCAAGGTGTTGGAAACATTCCTCAGAGATTTTGGTCCATATTGAAATGATAGCATCACGCAGTTGCTGCAGATTTGTCGGCTGCACATCCATGATGCAAATCTCCTGTTCCATCACATTCCAAAGGTGCTCTATTGGATTGAGATCTGGTGACTGTGGAGAGTGGAGACCATTAGAGTACAGTGACCTCATTGTCATGTTCAAGAAACCAGTGGTGAGATGATATGAGGTTTGTGACATGGTGCATTATACTGCTGGAAGGAGCCATCAGAAGATGGGTACATTGTAGTCATAAAGGTATGGACATGGTCAGCAACAATACTCAGGTAGGCCGTGGTGTTTAAATTATGCTCAATTGGTACTAAGGGGCCCAAAGTGTGCCAAGAAAATATCCCCCACATCATTACACCACCACCACCAGCCTGAACCGTTGATACAAGACAGGATGGATCCATGCTTTCATGTTGTTTACGCCAAATTCTGACCCCACAATCTGAATGCCGCCGCTGAAATTGAGACTCAGACCAGGCAACGTTTTTCCAATCTTCTATTGTCTAATTTTAGTGAGTTTGTGCGAATTGTAGTTTTAGTTTCCTGTTCTTAAGTGACAGGAGTAGCCCCCAGTGTGGTCTTCTGCTGCTGTATCCCATCTGCTCCAAGGTTCAATGTGTTGTGCGTTCAGAGATAATATTCTGCATACCTTGGTTGTAATGAGTGGTATTTTGAGTTACTGTTGCCCTCCTATCATCTCAAACCAGTCTTCTCATTCTCCTCTGACCTCTGACCTCAACAAGGCATTTTCCTCCACACAACTTCCGCTCACTGGATACTTTCTCTTTTTTGGACCATTCTCTGTAAACCCTAGAGATGGATGTGCGTGAAAATACCAGTAGATGAGCAGTTTGTTAAATGCTCAGACCAGCCCGTCTGGCACCAACAACCATGCCACGTTCAAAGTCACTTAAATCCCCATTCTTCCCTATTCTGATGCTCGGTTTGAACTTCAGCAAGTTATCTTCACCATGTCTAGATGCCTAAATGCGTTGTGTTGCTGCCATGTGATTGACTGATTACCAATTTGTGTTATCAAGGCTTGGAACGGGTGTACCTAATAAAGCGACCGGTGAGTATATATACAAGCTAGGCCAGACATTATTCACATGAGATTTGAACCCTGCCCTCCAGAGCTGAAATGCCAGAGTGCTAACTCCCAAGCCATCTAACTATATCGCTAAAACCTTATCCATTGGGATGTCATGCCTATTTACGTAAAAACAAATACATAGAAGATCCCTTTCACATGGGTGTTCCATCAGTCCATTTTTGACCCATAATTGGACAGATCAAAGACGGGCTGTATTGTATCTCTATGGACGGCCAAACGTAACCAGATGTGCATCCGTTTACATCAGGGTCCGTTCAGGTTCGTCAGGCAGAAATGTTGGATGTTTTCATCCAGGTGTGCTTTTGCGGAACCTAAACGGATATAGGAAGGCATAGGTGGATGCATGTCTGCTTACATCCAGCAGCCCACAGGGGACCATTTTTTTTCAACATCGGAGCTGGAGGACAAAAATTGAAGGAACATGTGACATTCTTTTCTGTTTTGATCCAACTCACCAGATGTGCATCCATTTACATCAGGGTCTGTTAGGGTTCATCAGAAGGAAACGTAAGACGTTTACATCCAGGTCTGCTTTTGTGGACCTGACCGGAAATGGGCAGGTATAGGCGGACACATGTCTACTTACATCCAGCAGAACCATTTTTTTTCAACATGGAGGACAAAAATTGAAGGAATATGGATGTCACATATGTGACATCCTTTTCTGTTTTGGTCCAACTCACCAGATGTGCATCGGTTTACACAGGGCTTTTTTTCAGGGGGAACTTGGTGGAACTCAGTTCCACCACCTCTGGCTCAGACCCTTTGGTGCCTGCTCACCACAATCACTTGTAAACACAGAAATCTGCACTCTGTATGTAATGCAATCCTGGTATTTAATGCCCCTTTAAGACCCTCCTAATGTTTTTGTGAAATTTGACTGAACACACCCACTATTTGATGTGATTTGGAGGGTGTGCGTGGGGGGAGGGGTTTTGTGGGGCCGTGGTTAAGTTCCAGCACCTATTGTTTGAGAAAAAAAGCCCTGGGTTTACATCAGGGCCTGTAATGCCGCGTACACACGAGCGGACATTACGGCGGACTTTGCCCGGCGGACTGGATTTCGTCGGACAATTCGATGTGTGTGGGCTCCAGCGGACTTTGTTTTCTCAAAAGTTTGACGGAATTAGATTTGAAACTTGTTTTAAATTTATCCGTTGAAATCGAGTCCGGTCGAAAAGTCCGCCGTCTGTATGCTAGTTCGACGGACAAAAAGACACGCTAGGGCAGCTATTGGCTACTGGCTATGAACTTCCTTGTTTTAGTCCGGTCGTACGTCATCACGTACGAATTCGACGGACTTTGGTGGATTGTGTGTAGGCAAGTCCGTTCATTCACAAAGTCCGTCGGAAAGTACGTCGAAAAGTCCGCCGGGCAAAGTCCGCCGTAATGTCCGCTCGTGTGTACGCGGCATTAGGGTTCATCAGACAGAAACGTAAGACATTTACATCCAGGTCTGCTTTTGTGGACCTGACCGGAAATGGGCAGGTATAGGCGGACACATGTCTACTTACATCCAGCAGAATCATTTTTTTCAACATGGAGGACAAAAATTGAAGGAAAATGGATGCCACATATGTGAAATCCTTTTCTGTTTTGGTCCAACTCAGCAGGGAATCAGTGTAGGATCGCTTGCTGAGGGGGCAGGAAGGACGCCCATGTGAAAGTGACCTAAAGAAAGATAAGTGTGCATCTTACTAACTTACTAACAGTTTTTCAACATTTTAATAGAAAGGCCATTTATTTGAGAAGCTATTCTCATGAATGTCCATAATTATGTGCAGAGCAAACAGGATAAAGGCGTCTAATTAGCAGGCATCGTTACGGCAAAACAAATCCGTTTAGCTACACGAAGCAGGAGGCGATGACTGCATTGGCTTTCCACTACACAGCTGCAACGCATTACAGGAAGCCCACCCGTCAGTGGCTAGATACAGATACTCCCCGGAGACTGGATAAGTACTGTCTGTCTAAACAGACTGATAACCTCTAGCTGTTTTTCAAGGTTGAACATCTCTGAGACTCCTTAACATGAAGTGGTGTCATAGACAGCTGAAGAGGATCCTGCAAGCCACCATGTCCTCAGTGTACAATTTATTGGCCCAACAAATGGGAAGATTATCTACAAATAAAAACTGCACTGAGAAGCTGGAGCTAGAAAAGAGATATTGATTCCCCAGTTACGGGAGGGAAGCTTCCATTTAGGCTAAGATGAGAAGACAGCCATGTGGATAACAATATAGATGACAGACGGGCAGTGGAAATTTAACCAAATATGGATCTCACTTCATTAGTAAATGTTCAATAAATAGACAATTTGATCGCTTGCTGTAAAAGCTTCTCACAGACCCCTACAACAGAGCTCAAAGAAAACTATCCAACCTGGCTTACTGCCCCCACCTATGGTTGCCACCTCATCCCTTTAAACACGAACACATATTAATTACACAGGTTCTGTGGCTGATTAAGGTGGTAATTAAACTCACTTGGTGCCTTATCTGCATTTAATTAGCCTCAGAACCTGTGTAATTCAAAGGTGTTCAGGTTTAAAGGGATGAGGTGGCAACTCTACCCCCCCGCACTAGCTCACGTTTAGTAGGTAGTTCTTATGTAACATTTGGGCCCCCTTCACAATGATGTCCCATTAGTTAGTTCTTTCACCTGTGATAAGAGAACAAAAAATGCATCCCTATGAGCAGGGCCGTCTTTAAGGCAGGGCAAAAGGGGCAGCTGCCCTGGGCCCTGTCATTGTTGTGGGGCCCAAAGCAGCTGCCTCATACTTGCCAACTATCCCAGTTTAAACTCCCTTGTCCCTTGAAATTTTAGTCCCTTGCTGTGTCCTGATATCTCAGTGTGAAGTGCTGCTACTAATGAGGCCCAGCTCTGCCCTATTGTTGTGTACAGATGACTCACCTGCAGACCCTATGTTTTCATGTAAGTAACCGGCATTCATATGTAAATAGCTTCATCCGGCGGCATTGATATGTAAATAAAGGCGCATTGCAGTGAGGAGATGATGTGCTGTAACCTCTAGCAACCAATCCGTGAGCAGTATTACTGTACAGTAATCTCTAGCAACCAATCAACAAGCAGAAATCATGTGCTGTAACATCTAGCAACTAATCAGTTAGACGCAATGTGTGCTGTAACCACTAGCAACCAGTCAGTAAGCGGTAATGATACACTGTAACCTCTGGCAACCAATCGCAATCGCTGCCTGATCTAATACAGTAAACTGATTTTAAGTCTAGCTGCTATTTATTGTATGTCTCAGAGCGGTGGAGAGCGAAATTGCATAGAGGGGGGGCCCAAGAAAACATTTGCCCAGGGTCCAATCAATATTAAAGACGGCCCTGCCTATGAGCAGCCAAATGTAAGCAGATGTGCATCCTTTCACATGCATTTATGTTAAGGTTCGTTGGGCGAACGCATTAAGCTGGCAACAAGGTCCACTTTTGTGGATGTAACCGAATGTGGGCAAGCAAAACACAATCATGGACTTTTCTAGAGGGCTCCTTTATTTTTGAAAGGATAAGTCCCAATACTAAGGTAGTGCAGCAGGTTAGGGCCCTTTTCACACAAGCTTCTCTGTTCCGTTTCAGCTTTCCGTTTCAGCAGGGAATCCATAAATGGATCCCCTGCTGAGTCAGGTTGGAATGGAAAGAGATGTCACATACACTATACTGTCAAAAATATTGGTATGCCTGCCTTTACACGCAGAAGAACTTTAATGGCATCCCAGTCTTAGTCTGTAGGGTTCAATATTGAGTTGGCCCACCCTTTGCAGCTATAACAGCTTCAACTCTTTTGGGAAGGCTGTTCACAAGGTTTAGGAGTGTGTCTATGGGAATGTTTGACTATTCTTCGAGAAGCGCAATTGTGAGGTTAGGCACTGATGTTGAATGAGAAGGCCTGGCTCGCAGTCTCCGCTCTAATGCATCCCAAAGGTGTTCTATCGGGTTGAGGTCAGGACTCTGTGCAGGCCAGTCAAGTTCCTCCACCCCAAACTCGCCTATACATGTCTTTATGGACCTTGCTTTGTGCACTGGTGCAAATCGTTTGGTGGATGGGGGGATTATGGTGTGGGGTTGTTTTTCAGGGGTTGGGCTTGGCCCCTTAGTTCCAGTGAAGGGAACTCATAAGGCGTCAGCATACAAAGACAAGGTCCATAAAGACATAGATGAGCAGGTTTGGGGTGGAATAACTTGACAGGCTAAACAGAGTCTTGACCTCAACCCAATAGAACACCTTTGGGATGAATTATAGCAGGGACTGCAAGCTAGGCCTTCTCATCCACATCATTGTCTGACCTCACAGATGCACTTCTGGAAGAATGATCAAACATTCCCATAGACATACTCCTAAACCTTGTGGACAGCCTTCCCAGAAAAGTTGAAGCTGTTATAGCTGTAAAGGGTGGTCCAACTCAATGATGAACTCTACGGACTAAGGCGCCATTAAAGATCATGTGCGGTACGGGCAGGTGTCCCAATACTTTTGACAATATAGTGTATGTAACACCTGTGTCCAATCTTGTGATGGAGGGACAGATTGGACCTATGTAGCCACGTCTACGGGCCTTCTTTTATCTAGATGGCAGCTCACCTCCTCATAGAAGGTTAATAGATTGGTTTGGCAAGAACGATTCTTCATGAATCCACGCTGATTACTGCTAATGATACCGTATTCATTACTAAAATGTTGTATATAGTCCCTTATCATCCCCTCCAAGAGCTTGCATACTATTGATGTTAGGCTAACTGGTCCTTAATTCCCAGGGATGTATTTTGGGCCCTTTTTAAATATTGATGCTACATTGGCTTTTCTCCAATCCGCTGGTACCATTCCAGTCAGTAAAAATTAGGAACAATGGTCTGGCAATTACTTGACTGAGTTCCCTAAGTACCCTCGGGTGCAAGCCATCCGATCCCGGTGATTTATTAATGTTAAGTTTTCCCAAGTCTAATTCTAATTCTGTCCTCTGTTAGCCATGAGGGTGCTTCCTGTGATGTGTCACGAGGATAAATACTGCAGTTTTGTTTACTGAGGCCCCCTGATTCCCTCGTGAAGACTGAGAAGAATAGATTCAATACGTTCGCCATCTCCCCATCCTTTGTAAGCAAATGTCCTTCCTCATTCTTTATGGGGCCAATATGGTATGTCCTCCCTTTTTTTACGGTTTACATACTTAAAGAATTCCTTGGGATTTTCTTTGCTCTCCTCCGCTATGTGTCTTTCGTGTTCTATCTTAGCCGCCCTAATTGCACCCTTACATTTTTTGTTGCTTACTTTATAAAGTTTGAATGCTGAGGATGATCCCTCAACCTTGTATTTTTTGAACGCCTTCTCTTCTTCTTTTATATGCATTTTTATATTGTCGTTAAGCCATCTAGGACTTTTGTGCGCTCTTTTAAATGGGATGCACTGGCTAATGCCCTTATTTAATATACTCTTAAAGCGAACTCATCTCTCCTCCATGTTCTTTGTTCCTAAGATTTTATCCCAATTTATGCCTTATAGCAGTGGTTCTCAACTCCAGTCCTCGGGACCCACCAACAGGCCAGATTTTAAGTATTACCTTGGGGAGTTGCAGACTACAATCCTGCAATCACTGAGCAGCAAGTGATATCACCTGTGATGTATTTCAGCTATCTTGCAAACCTGGCCTGTTGGTGGGTCCTGAGGACTGGAGTTGAGAACCACTGCCTTATAGCAAGGTTCGTAGTTTAAGGAAGTTGGCACTTTGAAATTCAGTGTCTTTGTATTCCCCTTATGTTTCCTATTTGTGTGATTTATACTGAAGCCAATTGACCTGTGATCACGGTTTCCTAAATTGCCCCGTATTTCCACATCCCTGATCAGGTCTGTATTGTTGGTAATCAGTAGATCTAGTAACGCTTTATTTATAGTTGGTGCATTTACCATCTGACCCATGAAATTGTCCTGCAAGACATTTAGGAACTGGTGAGCCTTAGATGAATGCGCGGTTCCCTCCGCCCAGTCTTTATCTGGATAATTAAAATCCCCCATTATGATAACACTTCCCATTCTTGCTACTAATCCAAATTGTGATAAGAGGTCCGCCTCCCCCTCCTCCCTCAGGTTAGGTATTTCCCTTATGTTTTCTATTTGTGTGGTTTATACTGAAGCCAATTGACCTGTGATCACTGTTACCTAAATTGCCCCATATTTTTCCACATCCGTGATCAGGCCTGTATTGTTGGTAATCCAGTAATGCTTTATTTCTAGTTGGTGCGTCTACCATCTGATTCATAAAATTGTCCTGCAAGACATTTAGGAACTGGCGAGCCTTAGATGAATGCTTGGTTCCCTCCGCCCAGTCTATGTCTGGATAATTAAAATCCCCAGGTTAGGGGGCCTATAGCATACTCCCAGTATTATTCTACCCTTAGCTTCATCCCTTTGGAGCTCTACCCATAAGGATTCCACCTCCTCCCTAGCTCCCTTAGTGAGGTCACCTCTCACATTCACTTGTACAGTATTCTTGATATACAGGCATACCCCTCCCCCTTTTTTTACCCCTTCTATCCCTGCGATAAAGGGTATACCCTTGAATGGTTGACAGACAATCATGAGAGCTGTTGAACCAGGTCTCTGAAATTCCCACAAAATCCAAATCCTCCTCGTACAACAGTATCTCTAGTTCACCCATCTTGTCCGCCAGGTTCCTGGCATTGGTGAACATGCCACGTAGTTTAGACCGGTTGCATACTATCCTCTTATTGGGTGTTCCAGATTGCAACTAGGACTTGTTACTATACTTACCTTGGGTTTTATTTGCTTTGGTCAACCTACCCCCAATACTACCCTCTGGAATATGTTCCGCCATAACGATGGAACCGTGAGAGGTTCTGAAACATTGTACTTCACTCTTGTTGACTAACATGCAAAGTAAAACACATCTGCAGCACCTACGAATTTGTGTCTTTAACAGGAGAACCCCTTTAGTATCAATCTCAGGCAATGAAAAATTCCTGAATCTCCACCACTCACTTACTGCCTTGCCCCCCTTTAGCTCTCGGTGTCTCCCCCATCGCTGTGAAAATTGAATTGCTATTTCATTTATTCCTTTCTTCTCTGAACTTTTCCGAATAATTACATTTCTTTCTTCTGATGACTAAGCTGCTGAATTTTTATTGTTCCTTTTTTTTTTTCATTCTACACAGTTTTGTTTGTGTTAATCCTAACACAGGAAATACACTCAAGATTTAAGAGCTTCCTGTTATTTTTACACATGGCCTAGCAGTGCATTATCTCTATATGATATCACTCCAATATGTTGTTTCTTAACCACTTCAGCCCTGGAAGGATTTATTTGCCTCTTTAATGACCAGGCCATTTTTTGCGATACGGCACTGCGTCAATTTAACTGACAATTGCGCGGTCGTGCGATGTTGTAGCCAAACAAAATTGATGTCCTTTTTTTTCTACAAATAGAGCTTTCTTTTGGTGGTATTTGATCACCTCTACAGTTTTTATTTTTTGCGCTATAAACAAAAAAAAGAACAACTATTTTGAAAAAAACAAAACAATATTTTTTACTTTTTGCTATAATAAATATCCCAAAAAAAACAAAAAAAAAAAACAAATTTCTTCATCAGTTTAGGCCAATATGTATTCTTCTACATATTTTTAGTAAAAAAAAAACAAAAAAAACCCAATAAGCGTATATTGATTGGTTAGCGCAAAGGTTATAGCGTCTACAAAATAGGGGATAGATTTATGGCATTTTTATTATTTTTATTTTTTTTTACTAGTAATGGCGGTGATTAGTGATTTTTAGCGAGATTGCGACATTGCGGCAGACAGATCGGATGCTTTTGACACTTTTTTTGGGACCAGTGACATTTATACAGCGTTCAGAGCTATAAAAATGCACCGATTACTGTATAAATGACAATGGCAAGGAAGGGGTTAACACTAGGGTTAACCCTATGGGGCGATGAAGGAGTTAAGTGTGTCCTAGGGAGGTGTTTCTAATTGGGATGGGACTGACTGCGAGTACAGAGAGATTTCTGTTCCTAACCACTATGAACAGACAATCATACTGTACTCCCCTGACAGAACGGGAATCTGCTTTGTTTACATTGGCAGATCCCCGTTCTGCCTCTCTGAGGAGCGATCGCGGGTGGCCTGCGGACATCGCGGCCGCCGGCCATGCGCATCGTCTTCCGGCGCTGTGCGCGCCCACTGCATCTATTACACGAAGCGCCGTACCGGTACGGCGAATCGCACAATAGAGTATAACTGCGATGGCTGGTCGGCAAGTGGTTAAAGGAGAAGTACAGCCAAGAGCAGAGAGCGGTGACTGACAGTCAGCAGCTCTCTTCTCAGGGAGCTCTGAGAACCGAGTGATAGGCGGTGTTTGATCGCTTGGTTCTCAGCCCTAGAGCCGGCGGGGGATAGATGCAGCATCGGACCGCCTAGGTAAGTATGAGTCTAAAAAAAATTTTTTTTACAAAAATCCCATACTTCTCTATTAAAGCGGGGGTTCACCCACACCGCCAAAAAAAAAAAAAATATTAAAAGCCAGCAGCTACAAATACTGCAGCTGCTGACTTTTAATACATTGCCACTTACCTGTCCCGGGGTCCAGCCATGTCGGCAGGGGACGCCGAGAACCCGCTCGGTTCTCGGCAGCTGCCCCCGCCATCCTAGGTGAGGGAATCAGGAAGTGAAGCGTTGCGGCTTCACTTCCCGGTTCCCTACTGCGCATGCGCGAGTCGCGCTGTGCGTCCCTACGGGTCCCCGCTCTCTGCTGGGAGCTGTGTGTTCCCAGCAGACAGCGCGGTCGGGACGGGAAGAGGCATAGACTCCCATGGGAGTCTATGCCGGAAGTGGGTGCAAATACCTGTCTTTGACAGGTATCTGCACCCCCCTCCCCCCTGAAAGGTGCCAAATGTGACACCGGAGGGGGGGAGGGTTCCGAAAAGCGGAAGTTCCATTTTTGTGTGGAACTCCGCTTTAAGCACAATAAAATAAACATTCCCCAATAAACTATTTGGTAAAATTCTTACCCCAGCACTTGCAGTTTACACCTTTCAATGCTGCTGGCTCCTACTTTCTCAGTGCTGCTTCCCTGAACTTCTAGTTTTCACAGTCAACAGTGGACAGTGCAGTCTGATAGCTTGGGGAAGGGAGGGAAAGGAGGAGCAGGGGAGTGGCTGCCATCCTAGGCTATGGGGCTGTGTGTTTCTATTGATGCACAGAGTGTAGGGAGACACAGCTCTAGTCCCTGCATGTAAAGGTGGCTCAACAGAATGCTGCAAGAGAATGGAGCCCCCCCTGAAACTGGAAACCTGTGGAAGAAGTTATGGCACCAGTTTAAACTGGAACATAGGAAAGGATTAAACAATAAATAAGCAGCATACCTAATAGGTGATCAAATGAGTTGCTGAAAAGGTTTCATTTCATTTTAAGATGCTAGAACCTCTTTTTTTATTACTGTATGTTCCCTGTCCACAGAAAGTGAGGACAAATCTCTCTAACAGAACCCTGGATAAAAGTAAAACTTCACAAGGGTTCTAACCTTTCCCTATTCCATCCAAAACTAAAAGCAAAAAAAAGTTTTGGGTCTAGATACACCTTAAAACAAATGAGTTTTAGGCGCTGATAAACACACGTAACGTAATGGACTACTGATGACTATATCCTACGGGGCCAAAGAACGCTTATTAAGTTAGATGCTCATAAATCATGCATGTTTAATGGTCAATTAGACTATGCCAGACCTAAATGAATGAAATGGGGTTAAGACTAATTCAAATGACAATCAATCAACTGACTGGAAAGAACTGGAAAATAATTTGCTCAGATGGTAGGTCAGAGCAAGACAACTCCCAGGAGCCATGGACATCCACAGAAATCCTGACGTCTGAAACAAATGCCCCTAAAAAATTAATAGCGGAACCAAAATCACTTATTTCCCCTGCAGGAAATAGTGTTTGATGACTCTTTTCCTTATGGAAATAATGCTATCACTGTGTATCTATGCTTGTTTCTATGCAGAGACTTTAAAGAGACCCTGTCACCAGACCATTTATTTTAACAACCTTTCTCTTTTACACTATATTACCAAAAGTATTGGGAAGCCTGCCTTTTTCACGCACATGAACTTTAATGACATCCCAGTCTTAGCCTGTAGGGTTCAATATTGAGTTGGCCCACCCTTTGCAGCTATAACAGCTTCAACTCTTCTGGGAAGGCTGTCCACAAGGTTTAGGAGTGTGTCTTGTCTTTATGGACCTTGTTTGTGCACTGGTGTTCAGTCATGTTGGAACAGGAAGGGGCCATCCCCAAACTGTTCCCACAAAGTTGGGAGCATGGAATTGTCCAAAATGTCTTGGTATGCCAACTCCTTAAGAGTTCCCTTCACTGGAACCAAGGGGCCAAGCCCAACCAATGAAGAACAACCCCACACCATAATCCCCCCTCCACTAAATGTTTTGGACCAGTGTGCAAAGCAAGGTCTGAGTCCTGACCTCAACCCGATAGAACACCTTTGGGAATTGAATTTGAATTAGAGCGGAGACAGTGCCTGACCTCACAGATGCGCTTTTGGAAGAATGGTCAAACATTCCCATAGACACACTCCTAAACCTTGTGGACAGCCTTCCCAGAAGAGTTGAAGCTGTTATAGCTGCAAAGGGTGGGCCGACTCAATATTGAACCCTACGAACTAAGACTGGGCTGCCATTAAAGTCCATGTGCATGTAAAGGTAGACGTCCCAATACTTTTTGTCTATGCATTAACCATATTTTAGGCATGCTATTTATCTGTAAAAGCATCCCATGTGTCAATATCCAAAAGCACTGAGAATGCTGTTGGGTGACACAATCTTGGATGTGATGTCAGTAGCCTCAGTGCTGTCACTCTATAGTATTTCCCCTCACTCTTCTCCTTGAAATTACCTAAAAGGTTATGTATGGAGGTGGTGGGAGGAGCAGAGGAGCCGAGCCAGTCAAGACATTAATTAAACACTCCAAGAAAACGAGAGAGCTATGACGTGGTGGGAAGGAGGAGGGAAAGGTGATTCTACTAGAAAATCAACTTTTTATGTTTATGGCCTAGGTAAGCATGGATGTTTATTTTTTGCACATTCCACACTTCTCTTTTAAAGAAAAATTAGCGTGCAAAACCTAGCTAGTCTTAAAAATGCTCCCTCTCCCTTCCTAACACCTATTCTGACTAACCTGTATAAGAAAGATCTGTAAACTCATTTTCAGCCTGCTCCAGTCCAGTCACATGATCTCCCCTGTCTGGCTGAAGGGGACAGGGGAGAGCACTCAACACTGGCCTAAAATTCCTGGCCGCGGTGACATCACTCATAGGTTCCTGACAGAAGCGTGTGAGCTCCTGCTCCATCATAGCTGCTGGTTCCAGCATCCTGGTTTTGGCTGAGGCATTCTCTTTGTCTGTCTGTCCACCTGCAAGGTGATTGATGTGGTTAATCTCTGGGTGGAGACCAAACCTGATTTAAGCCAGCCAAGCCTGCAGTTTCATGCTTGTAAAATAGTTTTTTTTATATGTGCTCCAAACTCCCTGTTTGTCTGCCCCGCTCTGAAGACCTTGGATCGGTCAGATTTGTCCTTAGCTATTCTGAACCTTGCCTGCCTTGTACCTGGACTGTCATTGAACCACTCTGCCTGTCTGCCAACCGCAAGTACCTGTTTGCTTTGCTCAGTTCACGTGTTCCCAGTGTGGTAGCCAGGAACTATATAATTGTGTATAAGTCCTGGGGGCAACCGAGTACTGGTAGGCCTGCTTGCCTTATGGGAAAGGGGCTGCTAAAGGTAAAGAACAAAGTAGCTAGCTATATAGTGTCTGACCGTTAGGGGTAAGCGTGACAGTTCCTGTGGCCCATCCACTGTCGGCACCTCCTCCTCTCCCCTGCAGCTGCTGCTGGCACACAGGGGAGACGGATTAGGTGATCGGACCAGAGTGGCCTGAAAACAGATAGGTATATACACCTTTCTTTACACAGGTTAACCAGAATACTGTAGGTGTTAGGAGGGAGTATTTTTAAGACTAGTTTGGTTTTGCATGTAATTCTACTTTAATTATTACAGCTATGCCTTTCAGAAAATCACATGACTGGGTCCCACTTCTTGACAGTGGGTACAGTGTGGAAGGTCACCCATTTAATGAGGTGGGCAGAGTTAGGGAGCCTAAGGGCAAGATGACCTGGTCACCAGCAGACTTCTCCATTCACTATGGGGACCTCACAACTCAAGCCCTGAACTAATACAAGTAAAGCTTGTCATACACTGGTCAAAATTCAGCTGGCCCACCAGCCATTAGCTAAGTTTCAATCAGTGTGTGGGATTCCCGGGTCTACAGAAATTGATTGTTTAATTGATTTCTGTCAAAGGGACATCTTGGAAGACTTTCCATCGATAAGCAGCTGCAGCCAATCAAGCCAATCAACTTCAGGAGCCGATCAGTGTATTCTGACAGTAACAGGTGCTGCCGCCAGATTACAATGTCCTGGGGGGGGGGGGGAGTATTCCTCCTCCATCCAACTCATTTGTGGACCACCTAGGGCCAGCTCAAGTTCTCTTTTATCCCAAAACAGAATCCACTGGAGGATCCACAGCACAGAAATACTGCATCATGCAAACTCTAGTGGATTGTCCATAGACATATTAGTTGTACACACAAGCTGGAGATGCAGGCAGCTTAGGCTCTATCTGAGCTCTCAGACTCTTGTGGTTGTTGTGGAGCTGCTGGAGACCAAAGCAGCAGTAAAGAACCAGAGGGGTTGAGCCCCATTACACCCAAAAGATAAATCCATTTTAGACAGAATTACTCAATAAAGTTCCCTTCCGAAGCAGCTAACTCTACAATAATCATATTCTCCCACAAGGCTGTTCATAAATCCCGCGATCAGCAGAGCAGATATGTACAACCAATGAGGCTGGTCCCCCACTTTGGGAAACACCAGTTAGACTGGAAAAAGAAAGCGGATAGAGGTACTTATGGGTTTTGGTGACTTTGGACGGTGTTTCCAATTGGATGGATAATAAGGGAACAGGTCAACCCACCGTGACAATTAAAAATGATGAACTTCCATTCACCAACAAAAAACATTGAATGGTTAATGAAAATTGGTAAAAATAAAACAATTATGCCACGTACACACGAGCGCACTTCTCATTGGACTGAACTCCGAAGGACTTTTTGACGGAGTTCCAACGAAACGGACTTGCCTACACACGATCCCACCAAATTCCAATAGTTTTGAACGTGATGACGTATGACCGGACTAGAATAAGGAAGTTCATAGCCAGTAGCCAATAGCTGCCCTTGCGTCATTTTTGGTCTGTCGGACTAGCATACAGACGAACGGATTTTTCGATAGGACTCGAGTCCCTTGGAAAGATTTGAAACTTGTTCTATTTCTAAAGTCCGTCAGATTTTTAGACAGAAAAGGTCCGATGAAGCCCACACACGATCGAATTGTCTGACGGATTTGTTCCGTCGGACCTTTGATGCCGAAAAGTCCGGTCGTGTGTACGCGGCATTACAGTCTATTGATCTGGCGGTTGCAGAGCACTGCTGTTATGCTCGATGTTCATTTGGAATACAGTACGCTGCACTGCTGCGACACTGTTTATATGATAAAACCTGTGTTTGTATACTAAGCTAACAACATTGTAAGCAGTGACCTTACAG
The DNA here is from genome assembly GCA_037952835.1 of Lithobates septentrionalis. NCBI lineage: Eukaryota > Metazoa > Chordata > Amphibia > Anura > Ranidae > Lithobates > Lithobates septentrionalis. The sequence goes on along the minus strand of JBBDGP010000034.1, from coordinate 2,317,541 downwards.
AGGAAGGAGCTTTCCCGGCAGGAAGCAAACAAACCTGGGGTGGGGAGATTCGAATATTATTCACTTTTGGATAAATCAGTAAACAAGCCGTAAGTAAAAATTATATGTAAAGAGCCACTCCAGAGAACTACCTGATGTATTCAGTGAATTGTTAATGCTAACCAGAAAATGCTGAAACTATCACCTTCATTTAGGTTTTATCAAATTCAATGCAGTTAAATTCAATAGGCTTCTCACAAGGGTGGAACTGCAGCCTTTTCTCATACGCATATGTGACATGCAATCTCATACACCCAAATGTGTGAGCAAGCCTACAAATAGGCTAGGTTCAGACCTTTGCATGCCAGGAACATGTACAAAATTACACACTTTTCTGACATGTTGAGAAATGCGCTCTTTTAGCAAATACACCACAGTGCTATTATTTGTTAATGGCACCCATGCTTCTGCAAACCCACGCATTGTGGCACACAGCAAACCGCATGGTGTTGCAGCATCATGCAGTTTGGTGTGGCACATTTTTTTAAAAAGATTTAGGGGCTTCTTGGCCATATTTCTTGTGCATAGGACAGCACATAAAAATTAATGGGCTGCCTTACATGTGACACACATGAACACGCTGAAAACTTGCACACGTGACCCAAGTCTTAGGACAATGGGGGGGGGGGGGGGGGTCAGGAACCAAGGAAGATAGAAGTTGCAAACTCCACTATTCGGAACCCAGTCGTTATATAGAGAGGTAAGGATATGGCTTCAGCCTGAACTCCAACTGGCTATCATAGAGATTAAGCCCCATAGGTAGAGCGAAACATGTCAGAAGAGCATAGTCAGGAGAAGTTCAGGCTAAAGACGTATCTTTACCTTTCTAAATAGTGGCTGGGTTCTGGTGTGCGGTCTTCCCACCTTCTGTCTTTCGATCTGTTTCAGCTAGCCTGATAAGCTTGTTTAAACGTTGCCACCCGATCTGTGCTTTGGACTAAAGGGGGCAGTTTTGCAGTGCTTTGAGCACCACTCCAAGTTTTTGCATATGGGTCCCTGTATTTCTACATGTTCACATTCCAAAACTTTCAGAAAAAAGGGAGCAGTCAGAAATTGGATATTTACTGTCCACAAACAAAGGAAACTGACAAACCTGTTTGAGCTCATTTTACTAGGTAAATTATGTAACTGATGTCAAGTGGTGCCCATTAATGTAATAAATAAGAAATCCTCAAGATTCCCATTGGTTTTCTCAGAGAATCCCTCAGAGGAGCAAGAAGATGGACTTTTAAGGCATGTAAGTAATTGTTAGGGTCAAAAAGTACCCTTTTAGAAGCTCACCAGGGCAAGGTAGTAAGTGAGCCAATCTGCCTGGCAAATTTGGTAAGTTTTAGGGACTTTGAGTATCAGTAAAACTGATACTCACTTTACTAACTATGACTTTGACAGCCACGTTTTAGCTCCATTTACTACACTTCTGCTAAATCTTACATTTTTTCCCTGTCCTTCCAGGTCTCAGATGGAGGCCGATGAGGAAAAGATGATCCGCACTCCGGTGATTGCTCTTAAGAAGTATAATATTTATTGACAAGCCACAGTGACCAAACGCAAATAAGAACAGTTCAGATGGAGGTCCCCTATGTCATGAACAGTCAAAATCCTAGTGCTCCAGTACCTAATCAAGACACAGCTTTCTCCAAAGAAGACAAAAAGAATCACCATGCTCCTTCCAGTAGTTGTCAACCTCTAGACAAACCTTTCTCAACCAGAGTTCCTCCAAAGAGGACCTGCTAGGGGTTCCACGAAAAATTAGGCAATTTCTTACTCTCAGATAAGTAACCACTGCCACCTATTATATTTTTAGATAGCTGTAAAAGAGATATTCTTCCCACTGAACCAAAATGTACAGGACCTTCTCCCAATTGAGCACTAATATAAGGAGAATTTTTCCTATTGACCACCAAAGCAAGAGACATTCTTCCCACTGACTCTCAATGTAAAGAGCTTTCTTTCCACCGACCACCAACGAAAGAAGCATTCTCACTGAAAACCAAAGTAAGAAGCATTCTTCCCATTATCCACCAATGTAACAGATATTTTCTTCCAATGACCACCAATGTAGTGGACATTCTTCCCACTGACCACCAATGTAACAGACATACTTCCCACTAACCACCAACATATGGGACATTCTTCTAACCAACCATCAATGTAAGGTTGGTAAGGTTGAATAAAGACAGCAATCCATCCAGTTCAACCTGCTTAGGTGTGTGTGTCTGGAAAATCATTTCCCATATCCCATATATTGTTTTCGGTAAGATGTACGTCCAAGAGTCTTTTGAAACTATCCATACTTCCTGCCGACGCCACCGATTGTGGAAGAGAGTTCCATCCTAAGGTACATTCTTCCCACAGACCACCAATGCAAGAGACATTCTCTATGATCACCAATATAAGCAGCATTTTTCCTACTGACCTCCAATGTAAAGAGCATTTTTTCCAATGACCACCAAGGTTACGAGCATTGTCAATGAACACCAATTTATAAATAATTCTTCCCATTGACCACCAATGTAATAGATATTCATCCCACTGACCTCCAATGTAAGGGGTATTTTTCTAACTAACCACCAATGTAAGGGTCATATTTCTAACTAACCACCAATGTAAAGAGCAGCATTCTGAACGACCACCCATGTAAAAGGGCATTCTGAATGATCACCCATGTGAAGGGCATTCTGAATGATCACCCATGTGAAGGGCATTCTGAATGATCACCCATGTGAAGGGCATTCTGAATGATCACCCATGTAAAGGGCATTCTGAATGATCACCCATGTAAAGGGCATTCTTCCCACAGGGCACCAATGTAAAGAAAATCCTCCCACTGATCACCAATTTAACAGACATTTTTCCCTCCGACCACCAATGTAAGGTGCAGTCTTCTAACTAACCACTAAAGTAAGGGGCATACTTCTCACTGACTACCAATGTAAAAAGCATTCTCTCCATAGACCACCAATGTAAAAGGAGTTCTTCCCACTGATCACAAGTGTAATAGGGGCCATTCTTCTATTGACTAACAGTTTAAGAGGACCCCTTTCCCATTTACTGCCAATGGCACGGTGAATTTCAGTGACCACCAATGTAAGGTGGGGCATTTTTCCACTGACTATCCATGTAAGCAAGCATTTCTCAATAAACTACCAATGTGAAAGAACCCTACAATTTTCATTGTCTGCATTTCTTTTCTGGAGATTATTATTATTCATTTTATTTCAATATAATGACTGAAAATAAATGTATTATACAGAGCAGCCCTTAGTAGTCTCACCCTACTGTTCCCGTTAATGTACCATGAGCTGTAGATATAGTAATTATTAGCAGGGGTTCTCTGAAACCTGGAAATAATTTCAAGGCTTCCTCCATGTTCAAAAGGTTGAGAAAAGCTGCTTTAGAATATTCGTATTTTTACACAGAGAATATTTTTACTCGTGTAATGACTGCCTAGGAAGAGAGGGGAATATAAGAATGTAAATAATGGTCTAATCGTAAAATGGGGTTACATTTTGGAGGAAACAAATGAAAAAGTGGGAATGCCCAAAATTCCAAGGTGGTAGGAAACACTAGGCTAGGACATCTTACCATTAGTCCCCCAAAGATCAAAGAAGTCACAAAATGACTGACCTCACTTGCAACGGAAATATCATCTTTGGGTGCAGTGCATTTAGCGATAGATCTACAATTCTAAAATTGCTCATATCTTAATATTAACCACTGATGGAACAGATTTAAGCATCAGCATAGACCTGGATGAGGGCATTCAGCAGAATTCTCCATATAGCCTCACGAATGAAGGCTCCCACATATGAAGGCTCCCATACATGAGGCTATATGGAGAATTCTTTGGATTGTCCTCCACCAAGGGGCCCATAGACCACCTAGCTGGAGGGAGTCTATGGGCCCCCATGCAGACTCCCATAGACCACCTCTAGCAAGTTACTTCATCTCATTCTGACCAATGCAGAGCAGGAGCATACGCAAAGAATGTCAACCAGGTTTAAAGTATGTAGGTTGTGCAACTGTCACAAGAATCTTTCATCTAAACCAGTGGTCTCCAAACTGCAGCCCAGGGGCCGTATGAGGCTCTTTGGTTGCCTTTATCTGGCCCCTGGGGCACTATTACACCGACTGACACCAATGATGGAGCACCATCAATGGGGCACTATTCTTCTCATTGATATCAACAATGGGAGACTATTCCTCCTATTAAAGCGAATGATGGGGCACGGACGCCAGGAGATTTTCTACTCCCACTGGCCACAGCCCAGCCCCTATCTAAAGCCTAAGGGACAGTAAACTGGCCCTTTGCTTAGAAAGTTTGGAGACCCCCTAATTTAAATGGTCCAAAAAAACCTGCCCATGTATTGATAGCACAGATGTGTACAGGTGTTTGACGAAGGAAACAGCTGTTTTTCCCCACTGACAACCAATCACCTATGCCCCTTCAGTTCTAAGAAGCCCCAGCATCATGAGCTCCGAAGAATGCTTAACGGCAAAAGAGACATTTCTTATAGTACGTTCATATATGAGGCTATATACACAAATACTCTACGGCCTTAAAGGCAACCACTGTACTAACAAAAGAGCTGACTTTGCCGAAAATACCGTAAGTTTTACCAGCAAAGTGAAACGAGCACATACCGTTGTTTATGGCTTGCATGACTGTTGCTGGTGGTCCCATGGAAAGACGAAGGCCACGACATCCTGGTTTTCCTCAGCCCGGGTCGGTCGCTGGTGTCCATGGCGTCCGATCTTTCCATCTGCCGGTGGTGGTGGCGGTCTGTGTCCGAGTAACCCCTGTGTTTTATTCTGATCGGTGTCCTTGGTTGCCTCCATAGATGCTGCGGAGGCTTGAGGGTGGCTTGCCCCTCTCGCGGCATGGGAAGCGACAGCGAGAGACTCTTTTTCGGGCACGGCGGTACTTCCATCATCTTGATGAAGTGAAAAAAAAATGGAGGCGGGGGGGAATCCAAAAAAATAAACCTCTCTACAAAAAAAATTTAAAAAATGATCCTCTGAAATATAATTTTATCCCTTTTGCCTAACAACGTGCGACATTCAAAAATAAAGTCTTTTTTAACATCCCCGAACCAACAAATCTATTAATATATAAAAAAAGACAAACTGAAGAGTTAAATCGCTTTTGTCTTGTCCAAAAAAGAAAACATATAAAACAAGTTACAAAAATAAAGAAATTATATCAGTGAAAAGAAAAAAAAAAAAAAGAAAAAGAAAAAATTACAAAAATAAAGATATTGATTGTTAATAAAGAAACATTTTGCAACAATGTATCTTTTCTAAAGGAAAAGGGGAAGAAGCAAAAATAATCAACTCGTTAACAGAATGGCTATTCTTAAAACAGATCAGTCGCAAATAAAATAAAAAAAAAAATTACAAAAATAAAGTATTGATTCTAAAGAAGCAACAGTGTATATTTTTTTAAAGGGAAGGAGGGAAGAAATAAAAAAAAGGATAGAAATAATTAACTAATGAATGTCTTACAACAAATCTAACTGCCCCCCCCCCCCCAAAAAAAAAAAAGAAAAATGTAAAATATTCTTCTAAGCAAAGAAAATCAAATTTTTGACAGTTCGAATGGCTTCCTGTTATCGGAAAAATAGTGCGTCAGTCTCCGCCAGCTTAGACTCAATGTATATATACTGTATAAATATATATATATATAGAGAGAGAGAGAGAGATAGAGATGGAGATGTATTTTTAGTTGTCAATAAGCAGTCAGTACATGAATCCTCTCCGCTCCTTGGAAATTATTGCTTATGTTATTGCCAACGAATACATTAAAAGACATTGAAGGGGATCGTAAGGATTTTTTTTTTTTGATGGAAATAGAATATAGGTTGGTTGGGGGGGGGGGGGGTCCTAAAATCAGGGGTGCTGCTGAGATGTCTTATTGCACATAGGTGGATGGGGGAGCAGACATGAGTTGGTTCTGATCTGCAGACTCCGGATCGGAACTCTCATTTAGTGCAAATATCTAAAAACGTTGGTGGGGGGGGGGTCACATCCCATTTATCACTTGAGCGTGTCCCAATTCTCCGCTCCACCGATGGAAGCTGTGCATTCAAAACCAGATCCTGACGATTGCTGATTTATTTTTTTTTGCCTTCAATCAGATGGACATCTGTCGCCCCATCCCAACAGCGTCCAAAAAAAAATATTAGAAGCGCGATCAGCGATCTTGTTTGCCAATGCCGTGCAGAATCATTACATTTTTTTTTAAGGTCTCCTCTTTTTTTTTTTTTTTTGGGGTCTCCTGTTTTTATTTTTTGGATCTCCTCTTCTTTTTTTATTTTTTGGATCTCCTCTTCTTTTTTTTTTGGATCTCCTCTTTTTTATTTATTTTTTAATCTCCTCTTTTTTATTTCTTGGATCTCCTCTTCTTTTTGGGATTTTTTTTTATTTTTTGGATCTCCTCTTCTTTCTTTTTTTTTTTTTTTATTCTTTTTTTTTTTTTTAGGGGGTCCTTCTCTACTTCACATGTGCAATGCAGGAGAAAGCCAATAAAAAAAAAGAAAAAAGAGAAAAGAAATCAGTGCTTGTAGTCGGGAAGGACTTTTCGTGTCACACTGTTATTGCTGCCTGTGTGGAGGTGAAGCTTGGAGCGGGTCTGGGCTTCTTCATGACACGCTGGCTGCAGGCTGCGTTGGCTACAGAAGCTGCATCGTCCATCCCGAGTTGATCAGCGGACAGCCGGAGCGGCGAACCTCCCCCCTCCGCACTCAGCCCAGACTGCTGGGCGACTGACGGACCTCTGCCAGGTGTCTCCCGCCTCCCCGCAGCCTTCGGCCGTGACGTCACGAGAGGGGGGCCGGGCGCTGGGCGGGTTCCCGAGATGCTGCTTTATAGAGAGAGGGGGATGAGACACGCCCCCTCCCTGGAAGACAGGTGGGGGGATTAGAAGTGATTAAAGGGAACCTGACCTCAATAAGTGACAGTTATAGAAAACATCGACACATCTCCATTGTATTTACAATGGAATTTCTGTCTGCAATCCTCCCTGAAAAGTCATGAGAATTCATCAAAACTGGAGCAGCTGTGCATGCCAGCCAATCAGCTTCAGATTAGTAATATTAGATCCGCAGCATCGTTTTATTATTATTATTATTAATAATAGGATTATTATACAGGATTTATATGGCGCCAACAGTTTACGCAGCGCTTTACAACATGAGGGCAGACAGTACAGTTACAATACAATTCAATACAGGAGGAATCATTTTTTTATTTTAACACATAGAAAAACACAGTTTTCAACTGTCCCTGATTTGGAGGGACTGTCCCTTATTTGGAGCAATGTCCCTCTGTCCCTCATTCCTCCTCATTTGTCCCTCATTTTGGTCTGATCCATATAGATGTATATAAAATTTACCTTTCATCTGATTTCTAAATCGCTGCATTTGTCAATTCCAAAAGCCAATATAAAGGAATAGTAGTGGTAAAAAAAGCACTTGTGGGTTTAACCAATCTTGTTTTTTTGTACAATTCTCCTATAAGGGGGCGTGACAAGGGGCGTGTCCTATGCCTGCATACTTTTGCTGATAGGTGTCCCTCATTCCCATCTCAAAAAGTTGGGAGGTATGTTGTTATTATTATTATTAATAATATGATTATTATACAGGATTTATATGGCGCCGACAGTTTGCGCAGCGCTTTACAACATGAGGGCAGACAGTACAGTTACAATACAATTCAATATAGGAGGAATCATTTTTTTATTTTAACACATAGAAAACCATAGCTCCCAACTGTCCCTGATATCGAGGGACTGTCCCTGATTTGGAGCAATGTCCCTCTTTCCTCCTCATTTGTCCCTCATTTTGGTCTGATCCATATAGATGTATATAAAATTTACCTGTCATCTGATTTCTAAATTGCTGCATTTGTAAATTCCAAAAGTCATTATAAAGGAATATTAGTGGTAAAAAAAAGCACTTGTGGGTTTAACCAATCTTCTTTTTTTGTACAATTCTCCTTTAAGGGGGCGTGGCAAGGGGCGTGCCCTATGCCTGCATACTTTTGCTGATAGGTGTCCCTCATTCCCATCTCAAAAAGTTGGGAGGTATGTTGTTATTATTATTATTAATATGATTATTATACAGGATTTATATGGCGCCGACAGTTTACGTAGCACCTTACAACATGGGGGCAGACAGTACACTTACAATACAATTCAATACAGGAGAAATATTTTTTTTTTATTTTAACACATAGAAAAACATAGCTCCCAACTGTCCCTGATTTGGAGCAATGTCCCTCTGTCCCTCATTTGTCCCTCATTTTGATCTGATCTATATAGATGTATATTAAAAAAAATGCACTTTTTATCTATAAAAAAGTTTTTCCAGTGATAAATCTTTCATCTGATTTCTAAATTGCTGCATTTGTAAACTCCAAAAGCCAACATAAAGGAATAGTAGGGGTGAAAAAAAAAGCACTTGTGAGTTTAACCAATCTTTTTTTTTCTTTGTACAATTCTCCTTTAAGGGGGCGTGGCAAGGGTTGTGTCCTATGTCTGCATAATTTTGCTGATAGGTGTCCCTCATTCCCATCTCAAAAAGTTGGGAGGTATGTTATTATTATTATTATGATTATTATACAGGATTTATATAGCACCAACAGTTTACGCAGCACTTTACAACATGAGGGCAGACAGTTCAGTTACAATACAATTCAATACAGGAGGAATAATTTTTTATTTTAACACATTTAAAAACATAGCTCCCAACTGTCCCCGATTTTGAGGGACTGTCCCTGATTTGGAGCAATGTCCCTCATTCCTTCATGCTTGTCCCTCATTTTGGTCTGATCTATATAGATGTATATAAAATGCACTTTTTATATATCAAAAAGTGTTTCCCAGTGCTAAACCTTTCATCTGATTCCTAAATTGCTGCATTTGTAATTTCCAAAAGTCAATATAAAGGAAAAGTAGTGGTAAAAAAAAAAGCACTTGTGGGTTTAACCAATCTTGTTTTTTTTTTTCCGTACAATTCTCCTTTAAGGGGGCGTGACAAAGGGGCGTGCCCTATGCCTGCATACTTTTGCTGATAGGTGTCCCTCATTCCCACCTCAAAAAGTTGGGAGGTATGGAGAAAATAAACATCCCACAGTAATGCATTTAATATCATTCTTAGCACATCATCTGCAGAATACAATTTTCAATGTGGCTCCTGCTCTCTCACTGCAACTTCTGCTCATTACAGGGACAGGTTCATCCAGCGCCCAGGGCAAGCATGCAGAACTTGAATAGAAATAAAAATTATATATCTGAGCTAAGTGATAGATGAATTAAACGATGTGAAAAATTTGTCTTTTAATGACCTGCAGCCAAGCACTATAAGCCAGATACAGGGCGCAAAAATAAAAATGCAAAAAATTAAGTGCAGCGCTAGGTCTAAGCACAAGATGATCCTGTGCAAAAAAAAAAAACAACAAATATATAAAAGTAAATATAACAATGTCTTATTAAAGTGCAATATGACCATAAACATTAAATAGCATAAATTCACATAAAGGGCAACTATACAGTGCACATATGTGATGAATTGTATTATACGCAACCAAAATATTTCGTTTTAGTGCGATCCCTTGCGATAAATGCAAGATGAAAACAAAGTTGCATAAAAAACGCACAAAAGCGCAAACAATATGCAAATCTCAGAACTGTTCCCCCCCCCTCTACTACAGGGATAGGCAACCTGGGGCCCTTCAGCTGTTGCAGAATTACAAGTCCCATCATGTCTATGGAAAAAATAAATAGCTGGATAGCCGCACTCCAAAAATATTCACCTTTAATGTGTAAAAATAGATATCAAGGCATCAAGTGGGTACAGACTTACTGACGCGTTTCACACCGAATGCGGTGCTTAGCCATAGCTATGACTAAGCACCTCATTTGGTGTGCAGCTAGTCTGTACCCACTTGTGATGCCTTGATATCTATTTTTACACAATAAGACGGCTTTCACACCGAGCCGCGGGGGGGCGTAGTTTTAGCGGCTCTATTCGGCGCTAGCGGGGCGGTTATAACCCCCCACTAGCGGCCAAAAAGGGGTTAAATCCGCCCGCAAAACGCTGCATCAGGGTTTACTTCCTCTTTAAGGCTCCATTCACACCTATGCATGTTGCTTTTGAGCTTCTTTTCTGCAGTGCTTTTTGCTGTGCTTTACGTGTATTCGGACACTAGTTTTTTACATGTTTTTTGATGCACTTTGCATTTTTATGGTTTTTTTTTTTCATTTTTTTTATTTGGCCAATTTGTTGTTGAGCAGAATAGTCACTTCAATACCGGGCACTTATATACCTTCCTGTCCAGAACAATTTTCAGCTTTCAGCACTTCTACAATTTGAATGACAATTGCGCGGTCATGAGACACTGAACCAAAACAACATTTTTATCATTTTTCCCACCCAAATAGAGCTTTCTTTTGGTGGTATTTGATCACCTCTGGGGTTTTTATTATTTGCGCTGCAAATAAAAAAAGATCGAAAGTTTTGAAGAAAAAAAAAAGTTTTTCTTTGTTTCTGTTACAAAACTTTGTAAATAAGTAAGTTTTCTCCTTCACTGATGAGCACTGATGAGGCAGTACTGATTGGCACTGATGAGGTGGCACTAATGAGGTGGCACTGATGATGAGGCACTGATAGGTGGCACTGATAAGCAGCACTGATAGGCACTGATAGGTGGTACTGATAAGCAGCACTGATGGGCACTGATAGGTGGCACTGATATACAGCACTGATAAGCATTAATAGGTGGCACTGATGGGCACTCATAGGCGGCACAGATGGGCACTCATAGGTGGCACTGATGGGCACTGATAGGTGGCACTGATGGGCACTGATAGGTGGCACTTATAGGCGGCAATGATGGGTACTGATGGGCACTGATGGGTGGCACTGATAGATGGCACTGATCCGCAGCACTGATCAGCAGGCAGGCATCATTGATGAGCATAGAGTGCCATCCCTAATGACCACTGATTGGCTGGTGGGCTCTTGTGGGCTTACCTGGTGGTCATGGGTGGGCATCCCTGGTGGTCATGGGTGGGCATCCCTTGTGGGCATGGGTGGGCAACCGATTGGCTCTCCTCTATTCGCGTCTGTCAGTGCTAGTAGAGGAAAAGCCGATACATGACTATTCCTGTTTACAATGTGAACAGCTGTGATCGCTGCTTATCCCGCTGGATATCATATGACACCCAGCCAGGATAACAGAACCACTTTCCGGCCGTCATTTTGCTATATGGTGGGTGGGAAGTGGTTAAATAATGCCAAACGCATCAAAAACGCACTAAAGACGCACTACATGCTTTTGTGCAGCTTCTCTATTGAAGTCCATTAAACCAAAAAGCAAAAAAATCTGCGTTTTGCATTTAAAAAAGTCTCTGACACTTTTCCAAAAATGCAGAGGTACATAAAATTAATTGATCGTGTTCCATAGGAACCCATGTTAAAAAAAACATGTCCTGCGTTTCTGCAAAAAGCATGAAAAAAGGCATTGGTCTGAATGGAACATTAGAACCTTATGGTGGCTTTTGAAATTTACAAATGCAGAAATGTGGAAATCGGATGAAAGGTTGAGCTCTGGGAAACACTTTTTGAAAGATAAATCGTGCATTTTATATACAACTACACCGCTCAAAAAAAATGAAAGGAACACTTTGTAATCAGAATATAGCATCAAGTCAATTAAACTCATTAATTATTGATCTGGTCAGTTAAGTAGCAGAGGGGGTTGTTAATCAGTTTCAGCTGCTTTGGTGCTAATGAAATTAACAACAGGTGCACTAGATGAGCAACAATGAGATGACCTGCAAAACAGGAATGGTTTTACAGGTGGAGGCCACTGACTTTTGTTTTTCCCTACTCATCTTTTCTGACTGTTTTTCACTAGTTTTGCATTTGGCTTGGGTCATCGTCTCTACTGGTAGCATGAGGCCATACCTGGACCATATAGAGGTTGCACAGGCAGTCCATCTCCTCCAGGATGGCATATCAATACGTGTAATTACCAGAAGGTTTGCTGTGTCTCCCAGTACTGTTTTAAGAGCATGGAGGAGATTCCAGGAGACGGGCAGTTACTCTAATGCCGCATACACACGAGCGGAATGTCCGACAGAAAAAGTCCGACAGAAGCTTTTCATTGTATATTCCGATCATGTGTATGCCTCATCGGACTTTATTTTTTTGAAAATTCTGACGGACCTAGAAAGAGAACATGTTCTAATTATTTCCGACGGAACCAATTCCTATCGGGAAAACCGCTCGTCTGTATGCTGTTCCGACGGACAAAAAACGACGCATGCTCTGAAGCAAGTAATGCCGCGTACATACGATTGGACTTCTCGTTAGAGTTGCCACCTCATCCCTTTAAACCCGAACACCTTTGAATTACACAGGTTCTGAGGCTAAATAAATGCAGATAAGGCACCAAGTGAGTTTAATTACCACCTTAATCAGCCACAGAACCTGTGTAATTAATATGTGTTCGGGTTTAAAGGGATGAGGTGGCAACCATACTTCTCGTCGGAAAAAGATATGACTGCTTTTCCGACGGAATTCCGCTCAAGCTTGCCTTGCATACACACGGTCACGCAAAAGTTCGCTGAACTTACGACCGTCAAGAACGCGGTGACGTACAACACTACGACAAGCCTAGAAAATGAAGTTCAATGCTTCCGAGCAATGGCGTCCCTAGGGGGTGCCAGAGGGGGCCCTGACCCCCCCCCCCAACATTATGCTGTGCCCTACCATGTGCCCCCCCCCCCTAAAAAAAATTTTTTGTTTTTTTTACAAAAAATCGATGTCTAAAAGGGAGAGAGTCCCCAGTCAGCTCCTGCAAGTGATTCCTCCCCCCCTCCCTCTGCTCGCTGACACTGCATAATGCGAGCGCTCACACAACCACGGCCGCCCGGTCTGCTCCTTCCCCTGCATCCTCATTGGCAGGGAGAAGAGCGAGTTGCAAGAAGGACTCCACCAGGACTCTCAGTTACTGAAAAAACAGACTCATTTCTCCCGTCCTTAGGACAGGAGAACCAGCCTGTAAATTCCAAGAGATGCCAGACCAGCGCTGTCAATAGCAGGGGAAGGACAGCAAGAGGAGGCTGGGGAACCCCACAGGGGCAGAACACCAGGGCCCGGAGGCAAGACAACCTTTGCAACCCTGATAGTTCTCCCACTGCTTTGGATCCTTATATTTTCTTGGTATGCTGGTGACATATATCTCTTGTTTTCTGCCACCCTGGGGGGGCCCCAATACAGTAGGAAGGGAGCTCACTGCAGAACATGTGAAAGGGCTGTTGTGGGGTCGTAGTAAAGGGCCCCAGTATATATTTATATATCTCTATCTATCTATCTATCTTTCTATCTATCTATCTACATTTTATAGTTGCCCCCCTACTTTTGTCCCTGTCCCCCCATGTGCCCCCCCTAAATATGAAAGCTGGAGACGCCACTGCTTCCGAGCATGCGTCAAATTGTTTCCAAGCATGCGTATTTGCCACAGACGATCGCCATAGACAATCGCATTTTCGTATAGGAACTTTTCCCGACAGAAAAAATGAGAAAAGTCAGATGGAGCATACACACTGTCACATTTTCCGACGAAAAACTCTCATCGGTCTTTTGCGGGCCGAAATTCCGATCGTGTGTACGAGGCATTAGAGTCTGCAAAAGACTTGTGACTGGGGTGGAGATTCACCTTCCAGCAGAACAACGACCCTAAATATACAGCCAGAGCTACAATGGAATGGTTTAGATCAAAGCATATTCATGTGTTAGAATGGCCCAGCCAAAGTCCAGACCTAAATCCAATTGAGAATCTGTGACAAGACTTTAAAATTGCTGTTCACAGACGCCCTCCATCCAATCTGACAGAGCTTGAGCTATTTTGCAAAGAATGGGCAAAAATGTCACTCTCTAGATGTGCAAAGTTGGTAGAGACATCCCCAAAAAGACTTGCAGCTGTAATTGCAGAGAAAGGTGGTTCTACAAAGTATTGACTCAGGGGGGCTGAATACAAATGTACACCACACTTTTCAGATATTTATTTGTAAAAAAAATTGAAAACCATTTATCATTTTTCTTCCACTTCACAATTATGTGCCACTTTGTGTTGGTCTATCACATAAAATCCCAATAAAAGACATTTACGTTTTTGGTTGTAACATGACAAAATGTGGAAAATTTCAAGGGGTATGAATACTTTTTCAAGGCACTGTATATTGCAGCAGGCAACACTCCTTAAACAAACTGTGAGATGTGCTTTTATTTTATTTTAAACAAGGCTAAATGGGAAATGATCACTTTTGGAAGTGCACCTTAAAGCGGAACTTCAGTCATTTTTTCATCTTTCCATCTATTAAATCTTCTACCCTTGTTGTTTTAAACTTTGGATAGTAAAACATTTTTTTTCTGCCAGTAAATAAATACCTTATACAGCCCACTTCCTGTTTCTTCTCTGCTTATTAGCCTAGGCTTATGACATCATGTACAGCTCTCACTGTCTCACTCTAGTAAGAGTTTGCCGGGAAGGGAAAAGGGATGAGTCATAAGAGGGCAAATGAGAGCTGCAGAGCTGGAGGTGTGCCTCTGTGTGTCTGTGTAAATCCAGGAAGTGAACAGGCAGCAGATTCAGCTGACCACAGTTAAAATGGTTGCAGCCAGACAGATGCAAAGTGGTTGGAGGGAAGCTTCAGAATGGCAAAGATGTTTTTATTACAAATGATGTGAGCAGACTGCAGTACCTCTTTAAATGCACTGTAAACACCATAGGCGCTTTTACATTGTATTTACGATGAGCTTGTGGTGAACTTCAATAGAAGAGAAAAGGGGCAGATCGAAAGCGTCGTTAACACCAGGTAACCAGAATTATTCTTGCCTTTGCCGCAATGCTAAAGCTGCAGTGTGAACACTTCCATCCGCTCCCTATTTTAACCATTTTGAGTGGCATTTATAGGCGTTCGGGAAACAGAGTGTCATTTACTTAAAGTAGTTGTGAACATGCAATGTTGTCGATATTTTCTAATACCATTATTACTATGCAGGCGCCATAATTGATTTTGCTTAGTTTCGGAAATTATCTTTCCTACCTTTTTTACAAGGTTAAAAACTTCCATGCATCTCTTCTTCCTGGGGGTTGGGGGTTACAGGACACTGTGCAGACACACCCTGTGCCTGTAGTCCATAGTCTGATCAGCCTGAGGCAAGACGCAGCCTGTGCTTGAACAGGTAGGCTGTGATTGGAAGGGGAGCGTGCCAGCGGCTGGCTGTAAATGGTCAGGTGCTGTGGTGGCTGGACAAACTACTGAATACAAGCATGCTGTGTGTCTGCACATTGTCCTGTACCTCTGAATTATGGCCAGCCAGAGGGAGAAAACTGACCACCCTAACACAGATCAGCTTCAGTGCTTTATGTGGTCAGTTTAGAAGGAAGGGTGACTGGCAGGATTAACCCGATGCCATTAAAGTGCACAAAGCAAGGCCCCTTAAGACACAGATAAGCGAGTTTGGGGTGGAGGAACTTGACTGGCTTGCACAGAGTCCTGACCTCAATCTGATAGAACACCTTTGTAATGAATTAGAGCGGAGACTCCAAGACTCTGAGCCAGGCCTTCTCGTCAGTGCCTGACGTCACAAATACGCTTCTGGAAGAATGATCAAACATTCCCATAGACACACTCCTAAACCTTGTGGACAGCCTTCCCAGAAGAGTTGAAGCTGTTATAGCTGCAAAGGGTGGGCCAACTCAATATTGAACCCTACGGACTAAGACTGGGATGTCATTAAAGTTCATGTGCATGTAAAGGCAGGCGTCCCAATACTTTTGGTAATATAGTGTATGAGAACACACACATAGAAAAAAAAAAATACATACTTAAGGTACCATACACTTTAATGTCCATAGACTGGTCAGAGGTGAAGCTTTGAAGAAACATGTCTATCCTGAATAGGGATGAGCTTCGAGTTCGAGTCGAACTCATGTTCTACTCGAACATTGGCTGTTCGCAAGTTCGCCGAACAGCGAACAATTTGGGGTGTTCGCGGCAAATTCGAATGCTGCGGAACACCCTTTAAAAGTCTATGGGAGAAATCAAAAGTGCTAATTTTAAAGGCTTATATGCAAGTTATTGTCATAAAAAGTGTTTGGGGACCCGGGTCCTGCCCCAGGGGACATGGATCAATGCAAAAAAAAGTTTTAAAAACGGACGTTTTTTCAGGAGCAGTGATTTTATTAATGCTTAAAGTCAAACAATAAAAGTGTAATATCCCTTTAAATTTCGTACCTGGGGGGTGTCTATAGTATGCCTGTAAAGGGGCGCATGTTTCCCGTGTTTAGAACAGTCTGACAGCAAAATGACATTTGGAAGGAAAAAACTCATTTAAAACTACCCGCGGCTATTGCATTGCCGACAATACACATAGAAGTTCATTGATAAAAACGGCATGGGAATTCCCCACAGGGGAACCCCGAACCAAAATAAAAAAAAAAAAAATGATGTGGGGGTCCCCCTAAATTCCATACAAGGCCCTTCAGGTCTGGTATGGATATTAAGGGGAACCCCAGCCAAAATTTTAAAAAAAAATTGACGTGGGGTTCCCCCTAAATTCCATACCAGACCCTTCAGGTCTGGTATGGATTTTAAGGGGAACCCCGCGCCAAAAAAAAAAAAAAAAACGGCGTGGGGTCCCCCTAAAAATCCATACCAGACCCTTATCCGAGCACGCAACCTGGCAGGCCGCAGGAAAAGAGGGGGGGACGAGAGTGCGGCCCCCCCCCCCTCCTGAACCGTACCAGGCCACATGCCCTCAACATTGGGAGGGTGCTTTGGGGTAGCCCCCCAAAACACCTTGTCCCCATGTTGATGAGGACAAGGGCCTCATCCTCACAACCGTGGCCGGTGGTTGTGAGGGTCTGCGGGCGGGGGGCTTATCGGAATCTGGAAGCCCCCTTTAACAAGGGGACCCCCAGATCCCGGCCCCCCCCCTGTGTGAAATGGTAAGGGGGTACTTACCCCTACCATTTCACTAAAAAACTGTCAAAAATGTTAAAAATGACAAGAGACAGTTTTTGACAATTCCTTTATTTAAATGCTTCTTCTTTCTTCCTTCATCTTCTTCTTCTTCTGGTTCTTCTGGTTCTTCCTCCGGCGTTCTCGTCCAGCATCTTCTCCGCGGCGTCTTCTATCTTCTTCTCCTCGGGCCGCTCCGCACCCATGGCATGAGGGGGGAGGCTCCCGCTCTTCTCTTCATCTTCTTCTCTTCTTCATCTTCTTCTTCATCTTCTTCTTCTTCTTTTTCTTCTTCTTCTTCTTCCTTCTTCTCTTCTTCCTGTCTTCTCCGGGCCGCTCCGCAATCCATGCTGTGGCATGGAGGGAGGCTCCCGCTGTGTGACGGCGTCTCTTCGTCTGACGGTTCTTAAATAACGGGGGGCGGGGCCACCCGGTGACCCCGCCCCCCTCTGACGCACGGTGACATGACGGGACTTCCCTGTGGCATTCCCCGTGACGTCACAGGGAAGTCCCTCAAGTCACCGTGCGTCAGAGGGGGGCGGGGTCACCGGATGGCCCCGCCCCCCGTTATTTGAGAACCGTCAGACGAAGAGACGCCGTCGCACAGCGGGAGCCTCCCACCATGCCAGCATGGCTGCGGAGCGGCCCGGAGAAGACAGGAAGAAGAGAAGAAGGAAGAAGAAGAAGAAGAAGAAGATGAAGAAGAAGATGAAGAAGAGAAGAAGATGAAGAGAAGAGCGGGAGCCTCCCCTCATGCCATGGGTGCGGAGCGGCCCGAGGAGAAGAAGATAGAAGACGCCGCGGAGAAGATGCTGGACGAGAACGCCGGAGGAAGAACCAGAAGAGCCAGAAGAACCAGAAGAAGAAGAAGATGAAGGAAGAAAGAAGAAGCATTTAAATAAAGGAATTGTCAAAAACTGTCTCTTGTCATTTTTAACATTTTTGACAGTTTTTTAGTGAAATGGTAGGGGTAAGTACCCCCTTACCATTTCACACAGGGGGGGGGCCGGGATCTGGGGGTCCCCTTGTTAAAGGGGGCTTCCAGATTCCGATAAGCCCCCCGCCCGCAGACCCTCACAACCACCGGCCACGGTTGTGAGGATGAGGCCCTTGTCCTCATCAACATGGGGACAAGGTGTTTTGGGGGGCTACCCCAAAGCACCCTCCCAATGTTGAGGGCATGTGGCCTGGTACGGTTCAGGAGGGGGGGGGGGGCCGCACTCTCGTCCCCCCCTCTTTTCCTGCGGCCTGCCAGGTTGCGTGCTCGGATAAGGGTCTGGTATGGATTTTTAGGGGGACCCCACGCCGTTTTTTTTTTTTTTTTGGCGCGGGGTTCCCCTTAAAATCCATACCAGACCTGAAGGGTCTGGTATGGAATTTAGGGGGAACCCCACGTCAATTTTTTTTTAAAATTTTGGCTGGGGTTCCCCTTAATATCCATACCAGACCTGAAGGGCCTTGTATGGAATTTAGGGGGACTCCCACATCATTTTTTTTTTTTAATTTTGGTTCGGGGTTGCCCTGTGGGGAATTCCCATGCCGTTTTTATCAATGAACTTCTATGTGTATTGTCGGCAATGCAATAGCCGCGGTAGTTTTAAATGTGTTTTTTCCTTCAAAATGTCACTTTGCTGTCAGACTGTTCTAAACACGGGAAACATGCGCCCCTTTACAGGCATACTATAGACACCCCCCAGGTATGAAATTTAAAGGGATATTACACTTTTATTGTTTGACTTTAAGCATTATTAAAATCACTGCTCCTGAAAAAACGGCCGTTTTTAAAACTTTTTTTTGCATTGATTCATGTCCCCTGGGGCAGGACCCGGGTCCCCAAACACTTTTTATGACAATAACTTGCATATTAGCCTTTAAAATTAGCACTTTTGATTATTCATGTTCGTGTCCCATAGACTTTAACGGCGTTCGCGTGTTCGAACGAATTTTTTTCCTGTTCGCATGTTCTGGTGCGAACCGAACAGGGGGGTGTTCGGCTCATCCCTAATCCTGAATATACACACACAAAGATTTGTCCAGATTGCAAAGAACCATACAATTTACAATTGCCTACATTCCGGAATTTCATGATTCTTTGCACATCAGATGGATATTTATGAAATGATTCATGTGGATCAAAAATGGACAATTCTTCAATTCTCACTCCCCTTCGATCTTCATTAGCATTGTCCTAAAAATCACAGTGCCTGTGACCACCATAGAAATCACAATTTCTTTCACAGGATGAAAATCTTAGCAGCATAGGCGTGCTACATGCTACATGGTACATGCGGTGCGGATTCCCCCTACTGCCTGGGCTTCCCCCATGTTGCCCCCACCTGTCCCACAGGGTTTCTGGCTTCTCTCCTCTCCTCTCCTCTCCGTTGCTGCAGAGGATGTTTCAGAATGGAAAGTGGGGGAAGGGGCTGGTAAATATGTAATTTGCCAGCCCCTTCCTTTTCTAAATGAACATAGTGAACACACGCACTCACTGTGTTCATTCATAACTGAAGCATAGTAAACCGTGTTTACTATGCTTCTGATTGTGAATGAACAGGAAGCTACTCAGCACAAAGCACTTCCCATTCATTCACTGCTTTGTGCAGCTGAGGCTGCAGAGAAAGGCACGAAAATGGGAAATATCTAATACTTTATAATGACATTCCTTTGTATGCTTTTTTTTTTTTGCATAGGTGTGTGCAGCCTATTGCATTAGGGTGCGCACCCCAAAGCTCATATACACGATCAAAAAATGGGAAAATACCCCAAACGGGGCTTTAAAACAGCCAATAGTATAATTAACAAAGTACAGAAAAGGTAAGTAATAAATAATTTTATTAAGGCAAAAAGGTATTAATACTGACATCAAGGGTCAGGACATGAACTGGAGTACAAAAGTAATAAGTTAAAAAACAGTACCAATAACAAGAGGCAGTGTGGGGTATGTTACACCATATGCGACAGTAATACAATAATACAATGATCTTATATGTAGGATTCTGACGCGTTTCGACCCCAATGGGTCTTCTTCAGAGGATAAATGTATAAGAACTGTAGGGGTGTAAATATGTATTGAATTACTTCAAAAACAAAAACTAAAAAAAAATAATTCAATACATGTTTACACCCCTACAGTTCTTATACATTTATCCTCTGAAGAAGACCCATTGGGGTCGAAACGCGTCAGCATCCTACATATAAGATCTTTGTATTACTGTATTACTGTCGCATATGGTGTAACATACCCCACACTGCCTCTTGTTATTAGTACTGTTTTTTAACTTATTACTTTTGTACTCCAGTTCATGTCCTGACCCTTGATGTCAGTATTAATACCCTTTTGCATTAATAAAATTATTTATTACTTACCTTTTCTGTACTTTGTTAATTATACTATTGGCTGCTTTAAAGTTTTTTGATCGTGTATATGAGCTTTGGGGTGCGCACCCTAATGCAATAGGCTGCACACACCTATGCAAAAAAAAGCATACAAAGGAATGTCATTATAAAGTATTGGATATTTACCATTTTCCTTATCAAAGCTCAATTTCACCTCTATAAGCGTTCTTATCATGTAACACATCTGCTTTGTGATCTTCATTATCTCAGTTTACCTTTTGTGTCAATGGTTTTAATTATTTAAACGTTTTATTCAGAAAGCTAGGAAATGTAAAATATAATTAATACAATTGAATTTTTAATGTTGTCATGCAGACCTTCAGAAGTCATTCATGCAGAAGTCCATGAAATTGTATTTGTTTATTTATCATTGCAAGGGTGTATTTAAAGTGAACCTGTTGGCAAGGAATGTAAACGTTTACAGATTCTTATAAAGCAGTAAACTAATGTTATGCCGCGTACACACGATCGGACATTCTATGGGAGCTTGTTGTCGCAAATTCCCACTGTGTGTAGGCTCCATCGGACATTTTTTTTGTCGGAATTTCCGACAACAAAAATTTGAGAGCTGGTTCTCAAATTTTCCGACAACAAAATCCGTTGTCGGAAATTCCGATCGTGTGTACACAATTCCGACGCACAAAGTTCCACGCATGCTCGGAATCAAGCAGAAGAGCCGCACTGGCTATCGAACTTCATTTTTCTCGGCTCGTCGTACGTGTTGTACGTCACCGCGTTCTGCACGTTCGGAATTTCCGTTAAGATTTGTGTGACCGTGTGTATGCAAGACAAGTTTGAGCCAACATCCGTCGGAAAAAAAAACATGTATTTTGTTGTCGGAATGTGCGATCGTGTGTTCGTGGCATTACAAGCCCTCGATGACCTTTGAGGCTGCAGGCACAGTAGAGCAGCTCAGCTCACCCTGTTCCCCCTCCCAGCAGTAGACATGTGCGCTTCGTTTCTTTGGGAATCAAAATTCGGACAAATTTTTTTCGTTATTCGGAAATTCGGATGTATCCGAATTTCCGAATCACAATAGTAACAAGTTTATTATCCACTTTAGCCCCAGAAGAATTTACCCCTTAAGGCCACTTTCACACCGAGGCGCTTTACAGGCGCTATATCACTAAAAATAGCGCCTGAAAAGCGCCTGTAAAGCGCCTCTCCTGTCACACCAGTGTGAAAGCCCGGCTGCTTTTACACTGGAGCAGGGCGCTTGCAGGACGGGAAAAAAAGTCCTGCAAGCCGCATCTTTGCAGCGCTTTAGGAGCGGTGTATACAGCACTCTTAAAGCGCCCCTGCCCATTAAAATCAATGGGGCCGTGCCGCCAAAGCGCCTCGGCATCGGCGATTGCAGGCGCTTTTAACACTTTTTTCGCCTGCTAGCAGGGGGTTAAAAGCGCCCCAGCGGCTGAAAAGCACCGCCAAAACGACGGTAAAGCGCTGCTAAAAATAGCGGCGCTTTACCGCCGATGCCCCCAATGCCCCAGTGTGTAAGTGCCCTAATGACCAGGCCATTTTTTACGCTACGGCACTGCTTCGCTTTTACTGACAATTTCGCGGTCGTGCGACTCTGTACCCAAACAAAATTATCATCCTTTTTTCCCCACAAATAGAGCTTTCTTTTGGTGGTATTTGATCAACTCTGCAGTTTTTATTTTTTGCGCTATAAACAAAGAGCGACAATTTTGCTATAATAAATATCTAAAAATAAATATATAAATGTCTTCATCAGTTTAGGCCGCTATGTATTCTTCTACATATTTTTGGTAAACAAATCGCAATAAGCGTATATTGATTGGTTTGCTCAAAATTTATAGCGTCTACAAAATAGAGCATATATTTATGGCATTTCTATTATAATTTTTTTTTTTTTACTGGCGGTGATCAGCGATTTTTAGAGGGACTGCGACATTGCGGCGGACAGATCGGACACTTTTCACACTTTTTTTGGGACCATTGACATTTATACAGCGATTACAGCTAAAACTAGCCACTGATCACTGTATAAATGTCACTGGCAGGGAAGGAGTTAACACTAGGGGGCGATCAAGGGGTTAAATGTTCCCTGGGAGATGTTTCTAACTGTGGGGGGAGGGAACTGACTGGGAGCACAGAGAGATCGCTGTTCTTGATTACTAACATACAATCTCTCTCTACTTCCCTGGCAGAACGGACATCTGTCTGTTTACTTTAACATCCCCGTTCTGGCTCTCTAAAGAGCTGGCCACGTGCATCGGCTGTGGTGTCAGCGCGCCCCCTATAGCTCCTAAAGCACCCGCCGTACACCTACGGCGATTCGCGCAGCTGTGCCAACCTGCCACAGTATGACGGCGGCTGATCGGCAAGCAGTTAAATGAATCCGAAATAACGTAAAGAAATTCTGCTGAAATTCGAATTAGAATACAGGAATAATAATATTTTATGAATAATGTAGAGATTGTGACGTCACCACCCCATCCAATCAGAGAACACTTTGCATTCACTGAGAGAATGCAAAGTGATCTCTGAATGGCGCCCTGCCAAGCAGGTGTCCTTAATATAAAAAATATCCATACCTGGAATTCTTCTTTAACCACTTGCTTACTGGGCACTTAAACCCCCCTCCTGCCCAGACCAATTTTCAGCTTTCAGCGCTAACACACTTTGAATGACAATTGCGCGGTCATACAACGCTGTACCCAAATGACATTTTTTATCATTTTTTTCCCACAAATAGAGCTTTCTTTTGCTGGTATTTGATCACCTTTGCGTTTTTTATTTTTTGTTAAGAAAATGTAAAAAGACTGAATTTAAAAATGTTTTTTTTTTTTTTTATATTTTAAAACAGGTAATTTTTCTCCTTCATTGATGGGCACCGATAGGCGGCACTGCTGGGTGGCAGTGATGGGCACTGATGGGTGGTAATAATGGGCACTGATCGGTTACACTGATAGGCAGCACTGCTAGGTGGCACTGATTGGTGGGCATTGATAGGTGGCACTTGTGGGCATTGATAGGTGGCACTTGTGGACATTGATAGGTGGCACTTAGGCCCCGTTCACACTGGGGTGGTTTGCAGGCGGTATTGCGCTAAAAATAGCGCCTGCAAACCGCCCCTAAACAGCCTCCGCTGTTTGTTCAGTGTGAAAGCCCGAGGGCTTTCACACTGAAGCGGTGCGCTGGCAGGAGAAGAAAAAATCTCCTGCAAGCCGCATCTTTGGAGCGGTGAAGGAGCGGTGTATTCACCGCTCCTTCACCGCTCCTGCCCATTGAAATCAATGGGACAGCGCGGCTATACCGCGGTAATACTGCGGCTATAGCCGCGCTATACGAGGGGTTTTAACCCTTTTTCGGCAGACAGCGGGGGGTTAAAACCGATAGCGGCCGAATACCGCAGTAAAACAGCGCTAAAAATAGCGCTGTTTTACGGCCGACGCCCCCTACCGCCCCAGTGTGAAAGGGGCCTTATGGGCATTGATAGGTGGCACTGGTGGGCACTGTCAGGTGGCAATGGCAGGTGGCACAGATGAGGCATAATTGCCTCTTCCTCTTCGGGACTGATGTCCCTTGCAGATGAGCCGGTGATCGGCTTTTATTTCTCCTCACGCTGTCAGCGTGAGGAGAAAAAAAAAACGATTACCGAGCTTTTGTTTACATCATGTGATTAGCTGTCATTGGCTGACAGCTGATCGCATGGTAAGGGGCCGGGACCGGCCCATTACTCGAATCGGTGATCACCCGAGTCTCAGTGACTCGGTGATCACAGCGCGCTCCGCGCGCGCCCTGCACATGGTTAGATTCAGGTTTTTAAAAAAGTTAAAGATACCTATATGTAATTATTTACCCAAAGCAGGTCGATACATTGACTAAACCCTCCTTTACAGGAACTGACCTCAATAAATGATTCTAACTTTCCTGCTCTGTATATTTGTTCCAGGGCAATGACCCAGAAAGAAGTCTAGGGGTCAGAATAGTAGCCAGTTTTTTTTGTTTTACTGTATGTATACTTTCCCATACATGTGAAAGTAAATGAGTGAGCAAAAGATACACACTTTTTGTGTGTCAATAACGAATAACCCTACTAGGTCACTGTCTAATTGGGCAACTAAGTGGCAAAAGAGGTGTATTGTTGATAAATGTAAAGCTTTGCACTTGGGGGCTAAGAATATGCATGTATCATACATACTAGGGAGAGGACAACTGAGGGAATCAATGGTGGAGAAGGATCTGGGGGTTTTGGTAGATCATAAGCTCAATAATAGCATGCAATGCCAAGCTGCAGTTTCCAAAGTGAGCAAAGTCCTTTCTTGTATTAAGAGAGGTATGGACTCCAGAGAGAGAGATATCATTTTGCCCCTGTACAAATCATTAGTAAGACCTCATCTGGAATATGCAGTTCAGTTTCGGGCACCAGTTCTCAAAAAGGATATCGGGGAACTGGAGAAAGTGAAGAGAAGGGCAACCAAACTGATAAGAGGCATGGAGGAGCTCGGCTATGAGGAAAGATTAGAGGAACTGAATTTATTCTCTCTTGAGAAGAGGAGATTAAGGGGGGATATGATCACCATGTGTAAATATATAAGGGGCCAGTGTGGTGAACTTGGTGTTGAGTTATTCACTGACAAGGGGGCACTCTTTACGTCTAGAGGAAAAGAGATTTCATCTCCAAATACAGAAAGGTTTCTTCACAGTAAGAAAATATGGAATAGACTCCCTCAAGAGCTTCTGGCCAGCTCAGTAGATTGCTATAAAAAAGGCCTGGATTGTTTCCTAAATGTACATAATATAACTGAATACTAACATTTATAGGGTAACGTTGATCCAGGGAATATCCGATTACCTCTCTGAGTTAAGGAAGGATTTTTTACCCCTGCTGGAGCAAATTGGATCGTGCTTTGCTGTTTTTTTTGCCTTCCTCTGGATCAACTGTGGGTAAAGGATTGTGTGTATAGGATTGTATTTGGTGTCTTTTTTTCAAACAGACTAACTATGTAACTATGCAACTATGTAACCCAGTTTGTAAGGTGTTGGTTCTGAATGTGGTTGTAGTCAGGCTGCTCTAAGCTAATAGATAAGAGTCACCTAGCAGCTCTCTATAAGACAAAGAATGTACACTAAAGCAACACAGAGTGACAATATACTGCTCTTTCCATCTGTTTTATGTAGTCCGTTCCATACACTGCATTCAAATACCTATATTTACTTATATTAATCTTTGGGACACTTGCAGGTATTATTTATACAAACTGTTGACTGCAGATTGATATGGATGGTTTAGTTCTATGCAATTACACTAATGTAAAAGACATTCTTCCTCCAACTGTCAACCGATCAAAGATATCCCTTGTCCTATTGGCCATAAATGTAAAGAGGCACTTTTCCACTGATCGCCAATGTAAATGGATGCCTTCTCCACTCATCACTAATGTAAAGGACATTCTTCTTCCAGTTGTCCACCAATTAGGTATATCCCTTGTCTCACTGACCATAATGGTAAGGGTGGCCCTTCTTCACTGACCATTAATGTGGGAGACATTTTTTTCTTCTTTTAGGAAACCCAAACAAGTCTTTGTATAGAAATAGGGGGAGAGTTTGGGACTTTATATGAAACACCCTGAGGTGCCTCCATCCCGCGGGACTTTCGATGAGGCACCCTAAGGTGCCTCCATCCCTTATGGCATTATAAGAAAGGAAGTTGGGACTTTATATGAAGCAATGGAGTAGTGGAGGTGGGTTAATATAAACACATTTATTTGGTAGCATAGGTCTGCATACATAAAAATATTTCATATCCTATATACACAAGAAGCGTACACAAGGGCTGGGTGTATAGAGTGGAAAGTACCTGTATAACATCATGTAGTCAGAAATGAACATATATATATACACATACAAATGACATATCTATGCCAATGGCAGCAGGCTTGACACTGGCACATGCACCCGCGTGGTACAACTGTATCCACCAGGTGGTATAAAAAATAGAATATATTAATGGTCAAAAAGTAATTAAATAAATAAATCACAATCCGTATGAGGTATGTGGCTGCGGCATCAAAATAGAGCTCTACGCGTTTCGTGGGTTTACCCACTCGTCAGGAGCGGATGCGTCAGACATTTCTATAGGATAAAAAGATTTTAAAAATATACTTATTAGAGGAATTCAAAAAATGTTGTTTCTAGAAATATAGATGGTTAACCATTAGCACTCACCAACCCAGGCATGGACCGCGGAGTGGGATGATCGGTGCAGGGTCGGCCGAGAAACATTGCCTCAACGCGGGAGCTGAGGCGGCATAAAACAAGGATGCAGCATCGAAAAGGGCTTGAGGGGTGGATGGAAACTCCCTGTGGCCAGAAGGTAGTGTATAACTTCATGGAGCAAAAAATGTCTAGGAACAACATATTAAGTATGTGTGTGAATGATAAAATAATAAAGTAATGAATGGTGTTAATCATAATAATGATATATGGTAAGGGATAGTAACACCAATGAATGAACCCAGTGTAGCTCCGTAAAATAAGTGTGTAGATGATGGGAAGAAGAAGAAAGGTACGAATGATGCCCAAGAATGTCTTTGGCAGTGCTGCTTCTATCCATTGATCAAGTTCAAGAGAAAGATCACAGTGAGTTCCCTTTGATGTGCACCTTTAGCAAGGATGGAAGATCTCTTACAGGTCATTGCTTTAGGTGACAGCCCTGGGAGTCCTTGTTTCACTGTTGATGTACTGTATGTAGAGACTGAGAGGCACTTTTCCACTGATCGCCAATGTAAATGGGTGCCTTCCCCACTGATCACTAATGTAAAGGACATTCTTCTTACAACTGTTCACCAGTTTAAGGTTTCCTATGTCTCATAAGTGTAAAGGAGGTATTTCCTCACTGACTATCAATGTGGAGACACTTTTCTACTGATCACCAATGTAATAGGATGGGCTTCTCCATTGACCATGAATGTACGAGGGTCCTTATTTACTGATTATTAATGTAAAGGGCATTCTTCCTCCAACTGCCTACTAATTAAAGGTATCCCTTGATCCACTGACCATAAGTGTAGGGGGGACCTTCCTTATTGACCATCAATGTTGGGGAAAGTTTTCTACTGACTACCAATGTAAGGGGTGGCTTTCTCCACCAACTACCAATGTAAAGGGGGCCTTCTCCCCTGATCGCTAATGTAAAGGACATTCTTCCTCCAACTGTCCACAAAATCAAAGTTATCCTTTGTCCCACTGATAACTTTTGGGGGAATCCAAGTTTGAACAGGATCTGGAGGTTCTTGTAGATCAAAGGCTCAGCAATAGTATGCAATGCTAAGCTGCAGCAAGCAAAGCAAGCAGACTATTAGCATGCATTTACTCCAGAGATAAAACTATATTTCTAACACTTTACAAAACTCCGGTCTGGCCACATCTTAGGTATGCCATCCATTGCTGGTCACCAGTCTTCAGGTAGAATGTGCTTGAACTGGAGAAAGTCCAGGGAAGGGAAAGAAAGCTAATAAAGGGACTGGAGGACCTCAGTTAAGAGGAATGACTACAAGCAATAAACGTATTCTCTCTGAAGATATGATAGCTATATACAAATACCTCAATGGTGATTCTAGCATAGGGAACAAACAGTTTGACTTCAGGGAGCTTAAGAAGACACACAGCAATAAAATTGGAGGAGGAGTAGTTTACCTTAAAGCATTTGTTACGCAAACATTTCATGTTCCTGATATGTGCCTGCTGTACCATGTACTCGTATGAGAAAGTATCCTGTTCTCTTTGTATTGCTTCCTTTGTGTAAAATTCCTGGTGTTGCTGCCAGTCTCTCTGCTTTCCTATTAAAAACTGACCACACTATGCAGGAGTACGCACCATAGTCAGTTCTCCAGCTATGCTGAGAACTCAGCCTGCTCTCCTTCAATGATCAGACTTGTCCTGACATGCCCACCCTCCCGCCCAGCCTTGGTAAGGAGGATGTGGAACCAGTGGCATCACTAGGGTTGGTGCCACCCGATGCGGCACCCCCCACCACCAACTATAGCCGCCCTTCAGTACAGACCCCCCTCCACTAACTATAGACCCCCTTACTAAGTACAGATCCCCCTCCCACAGTATAGATCTCCCTTCCTCAGTACAGACCACCCTCACTAAGTACAGACCCCCCTTCCTCTGTATAGACCCCCCTCATCAAGTACAGACCCCCCTCCCTCAGTATAAACCTCCCCCCTCAGTACAGACCCCCCTCACTAAGTACAGATCCACTTTCCTTAGTATAGACCCCCCCCACTAAATACAGACACCCTTTCCTCAGTATAGACCCCCCACTAAGTACTGACCCCCCTCCCTCAGTACAGACCTCCTCAGTGCAGACCCCCCCATCAGTAGAGACACCCCCCCTCAGTGCATATCCCCCATCAGTATTTCAGACCCGCCCATCAGTATAGACCACCCCTCAGTGCAGATCCCCCCATCAGTATAGACCCCCCTCAGTGCAGATCCCCCCTCAGTGCAGACCCCCCATCAGTATAGACACCCCCCCTCAGTGCAGACCCCCCATCAGTATAGACACCCCCATCAGTATAGACACCCCCCCTCAGTGCAGACCCCACCCCATCAGTATAGACACCGCCCTCAGTGCAGACCCCCCATCAGTATAGACATCCCCCTCAGTGCAGACCCCCCATCAGTATAGACATCCCCCCTCAGTGCAGACCCCCTCCCATCAGTATAGACCCCCCTCTCCCCTCCCATAGCGCCCCCTCTGCACAAGTCCATCTACATATAATAGTGTACAGACCTCAGAACAGGGCGGATAGATATAATAGCGGACAGCAGTGTGTGTCCCTCGGGCACTCCCTCCTCCTGTGTGGATGTAAACAGAAAGGAGGGGGAGGCGGCATCGGTCCGCTCTGCTGAGGGACACAGCCTAGCGACGCCACTGTGTGAAACTTTCTCCCCCAATGAGTGGTGTCAGTGGGAAGTTTAAAAAAAACTTTTAGATGGGCATCTTAACGAGCGCAATATACAGGGATATGGGAATTGGTATTGACATAAACATACACACATTGTATAAGAGAAGCCCTTCTTTTTTTTTTTTGATTAATATATTTTTATTAAAATTTACATAATAGAAATTTATAAAAAATTGCCAGAGAAAAAAAAAGAGATACAATTACCAACATAGGAATAGGCAGTAAAGCTCATAGGTGCCTTAAATATGTTTAGTGATATACCTATTGATCTTAACAAACATTTACCCTAAAAAATCTTAAAATAGAATTACAATCGTACCTTTAAGAAATTAAGCATTGAAAACCATGGTAAATGTAGAGAAAGACAAAGAAAAAAAAAAGAGAAAAGGATAAAGAAAAAAAGGGAGGGGGGGTTGACAAGGGCCTGTTGACAAGATGTCCAATACTGTATAAAAAAAAAAGGGGGGTAGAGAGAGGCCCTCCTTGACTGACCATCAATGTGGGGGGCACGTTTCTACTGACCATCAATGTAGGTGGCCTTATATCTGCCTATAAATGTATAGCCTCATACACAAGATCAGACTTCCATCGGACTTTTCCGTGGATTTTTGTCCGAATGGGTGTTGGCCGTGAACGTGTTCTGCATACACACGGCAGAACATTTTTAGCCAACTTTCACCGAATCACCTGGTTTTTCAGCTCTTTGCCGCCACCCTTTGGGCAACTTCTGTTATTGTTAGCTGATGTTTACCATTGGTTCTGAGCATGCGTGCTTGTACTTTGGGCTTTAGTGTACACACGATCGGATTATCCTCCATCGGACATTTGTTGTCGAAAAGTTTGAGAGCATGCACAGCTAACATTTGTCCGTTGTAAAAGCAACAATTGTCCGATGGAGCATACAGACGGTCGGATTGTCCGATAAAACAGGTCCGTCGGACCGTTGTTGTCGAAAAGTCTGATCGTGTGTATGGGCCTTAAGAGTGTATTACAATTGTCTGCTTTACTTTTCTGGTCTTTATGATTATATATTGTTGTTATGAATATACTGTATATAGAACATCTATGGTTTACTAATCATGCTCATTTAGTTATTGCTGTAGTCATCATCATTTTTAGCAAGGGCTCCTTGGAACCTGAAAATTATTTCAAGGGTTTCTTTAGGGTGAAAAGATATAGAAAGGCTGGACTGCACAATGTGTACATGATTCTGAAACTCATTCTACTCATGACTCCTGAGTGTGACAACCACACAATAATAAAATACTGTAGCTCCAAGAAACGTATCTGCCAAGTTTGTGGTAGTAAGGGCCATTCCTGGCCTACACAGTGTTGTATGTCAATATGTGGCTGCCATGGAGAGTACATGTGATCATTACACTAATCGGTTCCCTTGTCGAGAAACCGCAAATATAAATATGACTTGAGAGACCCAACTCTTCCACAGTTTGCACAAGATGCGGCACTACACTGCTGCCGTCTGAACATGAAAAGACATTATTTGCTTTCAAAACCTTCCCAATCACTAATGAGTTTTCACAACAAAGTAACGAGATTTACACAACAGTACAGAGATAGATGGGAAAGATATGTTGTTTGTTGGTATCCAAAGTGTTCTGTTGTTCAGTCCCAGTGGATGTACTCACCTGGATTTGCGACACATATAGTAATTCTCATGGAAATTATGCAAGAGGACCAATAGGATTTCGTTTAGGCAGATCATTTTTCCTTCATAATTTTATTGGGCTCCATATAATAATTCAAATAGCAATCTCAATGCAAAGAGATGTGAATGCATCTTTATATCAATGAAGAACTCATCATTTAGGGGAGCAATAGTGATCTGAATAGGTTTTCTTATGCCCCGTACACATGATCGGACTTTCCGACAACAAAACCGTGCATTTTTGTTGGAAGGTTGTGGGCTCCAACTTGTCTTGCATACACACGGACCGTGTGTATGCAAGACAAGTTGGAGCCCACAACCTTCCAACAAAAATCTATGGTTTTGTTGTCGGAAAGTCCGATCATGTGTACGGGGCATAAGAAAACCTATTCAGATCACTATTGCTCCCCTAAATGATGAGTTCTTCATTGATATACGGTCACACAAATGTTGGCCAACAATTCCGAACATAGTGACGTACAAGACGTACGTGATATCTCCATTACGAACGCTAGTTTTACAAGACCGAGCGCTTCCGGCTCGTACTTGATTCGACTTATGTGCGACAGACTTGTGTACACACGATTGGAAAGTCCGACAACAAAAATTTGTTGGCGGAAAATTTGAAAACTTGCTTATTTTTCCTCATTGGGATTATAGTGGAAGCCGTTAAAGTCCATCTTTCAATTTCACCTTTTTCACTTTCTTACATGGTTGGTTGATCAATTGTTCCCTCTGAGATGGGCCAGCTGGTAATTCGGTAAAATCACCAGATCATAATCTGGCAGAAAATTGCTAGGCTGGCCATCTGACATTTCATGTATCTGGGTAGCTTAACCACCTTTATGTGGTCATTTATAAAGTAGAGTGGATATCACTGTATACTTCGGCAGCTCATTCATAAAAACACAGACCTCAGTATGCAACCTGTGGCATCCTACAGAGTACTCTCTGCTTAAAGTGGAACTTTAACCGGCAAAACATGCAGGATTTTTAATGCAGAAGAGACATATGTGCCCTGTACATAGTACAGTTATGTGCACAGCAGAGGAAGGAGAAGGCATCTTCCATAGTCCTGAGCTCTCTGCCCCCCCCCCCCCTACAGGGCAGATTTTAAGGCTGTGTGTGTGTGTGTATGTGTGTATGTTTGTGTGTGTGTACTTTTGTGTGTATATATGTGTTTGCGTGTATGTTTTGTGTGTATACGTATGTGTATGTATGTATCTATATATGTGTGTATTTATGTATGTTGGTGTGTATATATGTGTGTGTATGTGTGTATGTTTGTGTGTATATGTATGTGCGTGTATATATGTATCTATATATGTGTGTATGTGTTATGTGTATATATATATATATATATATATATATATATATATATATATATATATATATATGTATCTATATATGTGAGTGTATATTTATGTTTGTGTGTGTATATGTATGTATGTTTGTGTGTATAAGTATGTGTGTGTGTGTGTGTATGTATGTTTGTGTGTGTATGTATCTATATATGTGTGTTTGTGTGTGTGTGTGTGTGTGTATGTTTGTATATGTATGTGTGTGCATGTAAGTATGTTTGTGTGTATCTATATATGTGTGTTTGTCTGTGTGTGGGTATATTTGTATATGTATGTTTGTGTGTGTGTGTGTGTGTATGTATGTATGTTTGTGTGTGTATTTATGTTTGTGTGTATATATTTATATGTGTGTGTGCACGTGTATATTTGTATCTATATATGTGAGAGTGTATTTATATTTGTGTGTATATGTATGTATGTTTGTGTGTGTAAGTATGTTTCTGTGTGTATCTATCTATCTATCTATCTATCTATCTATCTATCTATCTATCTATCTATCTATCTATCTATCTATCTATCTATCTACCTATCTATCTATCTATCTATCTATCTATCTATCTATCTATCTATCTATCTATCTATCTATCTATCTATCTATCTATCTATCTATCTATCTATCTATATATATATATATATATATATATATATATATATATATATATATATATATATATATATATAATATATATGTGGGTGTGTGTTTGTATGTATGCTTTTTTTTTGTGTGTGTGTGTGTGTGTATGTTTGTGTGTGTGTATGTATCTATATATATATATATGTGTGCTTGTCTGTGTGTGTTTCTGTCTGTGTGTTTGTATATGTATGTATGTTTGTGTGTGTATCTATATATGTGTGTTTGTCTGTGTGTGTGTGTGTGTGTGTGTATGTTTGTATATGTATGTATGTTTGTGTATGTATATTTGTGTGTGTGCATGTATGTATGTATAAAAATGTGTGTATGTACAGTATGTATGTTTATACATGTGTGCATGTATGTATTTACTTACATGATTTTTTTCTTGACCCCTAATTCTGTATGATCAGAACTGCTTTTTTAGGGCATGTTCACTGTAGCGGCAAGGACTTCTGACAGGGGGTGGAGGGGCGCCCACATTCTAATGGTCCTGCTGTTACCTAAAAATTTCAGGTAAAAGTTTGGAAAATAAGGTATTTGAACTGTTTACTTGCAGTGTTCTTCTTTTCCATAAACTATTTTTTATTCAGTTGCAATGTGCCTTTAAACTTAATGGAAAATGTGACTGTTCCAGGAAGAGTCGATTCTCTAGCACAGCCCCACTCTCATTCCACACCATAGCTTTCTCCATGTCCGGGGGTGTCTAATACATGTGTAAAATGCACATACACCTCCCTCTTAGATTGTAAGCTCTAATGAGCAGAGCTCCCTGATTCCTCCTGTATTGAATTGTACTGTCTGCCCTCATGTTATAAAGCGCTGCGTAAACTGTTGGTGCTATATAAATCCTGTATTATAATAATAATAATAATTATATTAATAATAATAATAATAATAATATACTTCTGTTGGAAGAATTGTGAAAAAATCAGTGGTCTGGCAACTTGGTTTCTTTAATGCATCAAGAACTCATTGACTAGAGGAGATCCTTGACTTTGACAGGTCACATGACTGGGCTCTCTTCCCAGCTTTCTTGTTTTATTATACTATACCCATTTATTTCTATTGTATCGAGCCAGAACACAATACACGTTTGTAAAGCGCATTGCTGAGCTTTATGAATGTGCTTAGAGCAATATCGCTTCTTTCTAAATAGACCCCTTAGTGACCAGTATGTGGGAGATAAAAATCCGCACTAAGCCAAATTGCGATATGCCGCGATAAAACCAATGAAGGCTTTATCACTTGTCGGAGCTGATTTTGCCTTGCAGGGTACAGCAGGGTTCACCTAGCTGTCACCCACCCCAGCTGCAAACATTGACCCTCATTTCTCTCCCTGCCCTTCTATTTGGCTGCTTGGAGTGAAAAGAAGAAACCTTGTGTGGGCCTTGGATTAGAGCTTAGATAGGACTGGAGCCCCTCTCATTGCTACAAAGTGACAACACTGGGTGCCTGAATAGCCAATCACTAAGATCCCATTGGATGAATGGAGTGGCAAGATATGTTTCTGCAATTTAGGAAGCAGGTAAAGAGTATCCCAAACCAAGAACAAAAATGTAATCTTATCTGTCCTTAGATGTGTTAGCTGCATTCATTTTCTCTTTTTTTTCAGTTTTGTTTTCACCTGGTGCTCCTACCAGTAACACACTTCCTGTGCTTGGGTGACAACGTTCACTGACCGTACTATATCCATTGAAGAGCAGAAATGCCAGCCTAAGGCAGGACTACAGAACACCACATTCTTTCCATAGCATAATGGAAGGTGTTCTGTAGTCCCCAGAGATTGCTGCACAGGAAGTTAGCAACTCACAAGATTGCCAGTAACACACTTCCTGTGGTAGGGTGACAACGTTCACTGACCGTACGGTACCCATTAAAAAGCAGCATTTTTAGCCTAGGGCTGGACTACAGAACACCACATTCTTTCCATAGCATAGTGGAAGGTGTTCTGTAGTCCCCAGAGATTGCTGCACAGGAAGTTAACAACTCACAAGATTGCCAGTAACACACTTCCTGTGGTAGGGTGACAACGTTCACTGACCGTACGGTACCCATTAAAAAGCAGCATTTTTAGCCTAGGGCTGGACTACAGAACACCACATTCTTTCCATAGCATAGTGGAAGGTGTTCTGTAGTCCCCAGAGATTGCTGCACAGGAAGTTAACAACTCACAAGATTGCCAGTAACACACTTCCTGTGGTAGGGTGACAACGTTCACTGACCGTACGGTACCCATTTAAAAGCAGCATTTTCAGCCTAGGGCTGGACTAAAGAACATCTCATGACTATAGGATTCGTCAGCTTATGGTCCTTGAACTTATAATAAAAACACAACACTGCGTGACATGGGTTTAAACGGCCACAGCAGCCCTTTTATTTAACACAATAATAAATAACAAAACAATTTTAACACCAGGAGGGAGTCTTTGGGTGTCCTTAAATCACATTTTTGATCATTACGGACCATGTCCTCAGCTGCGCCCCATCCGGCTCGAAGATGTTGCGACTTCCACATTTTGACTTTCCCCCAGGGGACCTAGCTCCTGGGAGAACCACCAACAACCAACCAGGTGGGAGCACCATACCTACATGGGCCCCCAATTCTTCTACAATCTGGTTAATCCTTGACCCCCTCCAAAGACCCGCAAGCTGCTGCGACAAAAATGCAAAATATTACTTTTTTTTCGTTTTTGTTTTTTTTAAAGCATGAAACATCAGA
Source organism: Lithobates septentrionalis (assembly GCA_037952835.1). NCBI lineage: Eukaryota > Metazoa > Chordata > Amphibia > Anura > Ranidae > Lithobates > Lithobates septentrionalis. Next base: position 2,281,746 of record JBBDGP010000034.1, on the reverse strand, counting down.
ATTGTCCCCCACCCAGACTACCCCCTAAAACCAGAATACAGGGCAGGAGGGAGGGAACTCTTCAATCAAATTACCTTTATGGAGTGATTACCCATCACCCCTTGCACCGACAAAACCCCCTTGCGGCTCCACCCTGACCATCTGACCCCTAATACACCAATCAAGTAAGCTACGCTCAGAGGCGGCTCTAGGCTTTGTGAGGCCTTAGGCAAAACTTACACATGAGGTCCCACGGACTGGGACGCTCCGTGATGAGGCCGCTATTCCTCAGGCTGCGGGCAGTATCTGATTTGTCCATCAGGTCCTAAGCCACAGAGTCCCAGTGGGGGTAGGCGGAGCCGCCGGCGTCAACTTCAGTGATTGAGAACAGGCAAATTAGGAGGCCGCGAGGCCCCTGTGAGTGCGAGGCCTTAAGCGACCGCCTAATTTGCCTAATTAGAGAGCCGCCTCTGGCTACGCCCCTACCCCCACTAACTACTTATTTATTTAACCCTTCTCAGACCTGTTCCTCCCTTAGTCATGCTGACCCTGCGTCTATTTTCTCTTCTCCGGGTCACACTTTCTTTTCATGGCATAGTGGGAGGTGTTCTGTAGTCCTCATAGATTGCTGCACAGGAAGTTAGCAGCTCACCACATTGCCAGTAATACCCTATGCTAGGGTGACAATGTTCACTGACCGTATATCCATTGAACAGCAGGACTGGAGAAGACCTCCTTATTTTCTATAACCTAGTGAGAGATGTTCTATAGTCCTCAGCGATTGCTGTACAGGAAGTTAGCAGCTCACAAAATTTCTGGCAGGATTAACAGGTCTTAAACAGATATAACTAAATTATTTAAATGGTGTTTTTAATTTATAATTATGTTTAATTAGTATGTGGCACCGTGGACCTGCAAGACAGTTCGTTCTACTGTATGTCCTCACGTGTAAGAGAATGACAATAAAGCTTCACTTGACTGGAAATAAGAGAAGTTCATTAAAAAAAAGATGAGAAAGAAAAGGTGTGGTAGAAATTATTAGGAAGCTACTGTGTAAAGAGTGTAAAGAGGTCAGCCATCCTTATAAAAACATACAATACACTAGATTTTTACCAAAACCAGCTGCAATTACTCCTTCCTACAATTATGTACAAAAATGTCCTTCACATAAAAGTCAATGAGAATTCACAAGGAAAACCAGGAATATTCTTACTGCTCAGATGGAAGGAGGTCCAGGTTATAAACCTTTCCTTACTACAGATGTTGTCCCATGCTACTTTGTAGCCTGGGTATACTATTTTCCTGATGGTACAGGGAGGAGGATGTTTGGGGCGAGTGCTTGGGAGCAAGCAATGGCATATACACTTTCGGGTTACCTTCAGAGTGAACGCTTTGCAATTTTTCCCCTGATAAAGTGAACCGTTTAGAAGGTCTGTTGAGTGTCTTATGCCTCGTTTCCACCGAGCGGATCGGTTCGGATCGGATCGGTTTGGACGGCCTAGAATGGTCCAGCCTATTCAGGTGAGCGTTTCCACTGCAAGTCGGACCGACAGGGGCCATACATGGGTTTAGAAAAAATGCAGTCATGGCGTCACACGTCCAACAATCAGTGTAAACTATCGTAGCTCCGCCCTAACCAAACCGTTCCATTTTCTATGGCCCCACATCTGAAGCAGGACCCTGAATGGAACGGTTCGGTTCGGTTGTATGGGCCGCTTTCATAATGGAAACACCCAAAATAGCGTACCGTACTGTACCGAACCGATCCGCTCAGTGGAAACGAGGCATTAGACGTTCTTTGCACATACATATTCTAGGTCAATAACTCACTAAGTAGTAAAGGAAGAATAGGGGGGACAGCCCTGGAGCATGAACCTGAAAGAACAATGGCAGCACCTACCACAAAGCATGGTAGTGCGCAGCGTTACCATGTGTTGTGGTGCCCTGAAGGACCATTCAAAATGAATGGCGCCACAACACACTAAAGAGTGCCTTATTGCAATAAAATGGTAGGAATGGGGCCTTAGGACTTGTTTATTTGGGGCTTTTGTTTGACAACTGTTTTTCTCCCCATATAAGTCAGAGGGAATCAACAGCTTGGATCAACTTGACGTAGCCAAGAAGGAGGTCAGGAGCACCTGTAAAGGAGCTCAGAAGAAACTATTTAAACACTTGATATATGCACTTGAAACTATGCTGCATTTTCCCATCTACAGAAGCCCTTAAAGCGGAGCTCCACCCAAAAGGGGAAGTTAAGCTTTAAGGCTTCCTCCCCCTCCTCTCCACTAAATGGCACCTTTTTTTTTTGGGGGGGGGGGGGGGCAGGTACCTGTTTTTGACAGGTACACACTCCTACTAATGCTTTGATTCACTAGGCAATCCGAGTGGAAGTTCTTCCCCCCCCCTCCCTTCCTGCAGTCTTCTTGGACACGTCACAGGTCCCAGAAGACTACAGGACCATGCATGATGTGCAGCGGGCACCTGGATGTGAAGCTGCAAGCTGTCACAGCCGGGTGGACACAGTTCAGATTCCGGCATTAGGGACAGAAGATCGGGTTGTAAGGAAAGGTTTGGGTGAGCACGTTGCTGGATCCTGGGACTGGTGAGTGTTTATTAAAAGTCCACAGCTACAGTTTGTAATTCAAAAAACTAAAGCAGGCACAGAAGGTCTTTTCATACTATAGACTAGAACAGTGGTCTCCAAACTGCAGCACGTGGGCCAGTTGTGGCCCTTTGGTTGCCTTTATCCAGTCCTTTGGTCACCATTCCTCCCACTGATACGAGGCACCATTCCTTCTACTAACACCAGTAGTGGGGCACCATTCCTCCCACTGACACCAATGATGGGGCACTATTTCTTCCACTAACACTAATGATTAAGCACTATTATGCCCCGTACATACGGTCGGACATTGATCGGACATTCCGACAACAAAATCCTAGGATTTTTTCCGACGGATGTTGGCTCAAACTTGTCTTGCATACACAGAGTCACACAAAGTTGTCGGAAAATTCGATCATTCTGAACGTGGTGACGTAAAACATGTACGTCGGGACTATAAACGGGGCAGTAGCCAATAGCTTTCATCTCTTTATTTATTCTGAGCATGCGTGGCACTTTGTCCGTCGGATTTGTGTACACACGATCGGAAATTCCGACAACGGATTTTGTTGTCGGAAAATTTTATAGCCTGCTCTCAAACTTTGTGTGTCGGAAAATCCGATGGAAAATGTGTGATGGAGCCTACACACGGTCAGAATTTCCGACAACAAGGTCCTGTCACACATTCTCCGTCGGAAAATCCGACCGTGTGTACGGGGCATTACTCTCCAATACCAAGGATGGGACATTATCCCTCCTCCTACTAACCACATGTGCTTTGTAATTTTTTACTCCTACTGAGCACCAAGCCAATCCCAAGAGTAATTGTTTACTCTCACTGACTCTCACTGGCATTTTCTACTCCCACTGGCCACAGTCCAGCCACCCTAAAGTCTGAAGGACAGTAAACTGGTCCTTTGTTTAGAGAGTTTGTAGACCCCTGGACTAGAATAACTAGAAGGAAAAACTGAGACCCCCACCTGCCATGTATCCAGAGTTTCAGGTCAGAAAAAAATTACACTTTTTTTTTTGGAAGAGCTGGGGTCTTCATACCTTCTGAACAAAGAGTCAGTTTACTGTCTTTCAGACTTTAAAGGGGGCTTGACTGTGGCCAGTGCAAGTAGAAAATGTCCTGAAGTCAATGGGGGTAAAGAATGCCCCATCATTAATATTAGTGGGAGGAATATTGCCCAATTGCTGGTATTAGGGGAAGAAATAGTGCCCCATCATTGGTGTCATTGGAAAGAATAGTACTCCATTGTTGGTTTCAGTGGGAGGAATAGTGTCCCATCATTGGTATCAGTGGGAGAAATAGGTCCACATTGTTGATATCAGGGCAAGGAATAGGGCCCCATCATTGGTGTCAGTGCCATTGTGGGTATAGAAGTAAAAGTGCCTTTTATCAGTGGGGGGAACAGTGTCCCAAGGGCCTGATGATGGCAAGTAAAGGGCCACATCTGGCCCCAAGGCCAGAGTTTTGAGACCACTGTCCTTAACCCATAATATCCTCATAAATGACAATTGTCAAAAAATAGTATCAATGTTACACCAAAGTATATGCATCTTAAAATCTAATTCCCAAAATTTTGGTAAAAGTTCATGTGTTTCAAGCAATTCAGCTATATTGACTGCCCCAAGCATAAGGAAAGTACCCTGATAGGCACAGACTTTCATGCCCACATGTAGAAGGAAGTAGTAACACTCTTCATTGTTTTGTGATTCTTGGTGGAGAAAGGAAATCACACATCAAATTTGCACTGCCGAACTACAATCTGCTGAAGGTTTTGCATGGCGTTGAACCGGTGTGACATTATCTAATTTGAATGGAACGTATGTCTCTTCATCACGCCAGCCAATTCCTCTTGGCGGCGGGAATTATAATGACACCTGGTAACGGGATAATGAGGGGGAATTTTGCCAGCAGCTATGGAGCGTTGTAATGGGGAGAGCGGGTGGCAGGCGTCTCAGTGTTTATGTTTTCTTTGTAATATTTGTTTCCTTTTTAAACACTAACAGACGGCAACTTGTGAAAAAAAAATACAACTGAGCTAAAACAGGAAGAGAAACTCTAGATTATGCATAAAAAAGAAAAGGTGCAAATGTTAAAAAAAAATCTAAAAAAAGAGGTCTTATGGAGGGACTGTATGTGGAATATAAGAGTGGCCCTTTAAGTAGGGCAAAGGCTTGAAACTTAGTCTTAAAAGCTCAGTCCACCTCTCTGACCATGTTTCATGTTACACAATTATTAAGGGTGTAATAAGAAACATGGTCACATCCAGCATCCCACCATCCCCAAACCGCCCAACTTCATACCTCAATCCTGGGGCTCTTCTACCTGGACTGCCCTGTGTATTTTCCAATTTGGCATCATTCAGCTGCATCGTTCAGTCACAGAGATCTGTGAATGAGAAGACTACAAGTCCCATCTTCCACTGTAGTTCTTAATGGAACACAAGTGTGGTGACATCCCTGCTCCTGTAGTCTTTTGATACCTCCTCCAGCCCCATAACCAAAGGTCCATAGGTACATACTTGGGGCTGGAAGAATAGTCTGCAGAGCCTGAGCATTGCACCCGTGATCCACTAGTCACTGAATGCTTTGCAGGCTCCAATGCAAAAAAAAAAAAAAAATAATAGTAATAAACACACATTTTTAAATCAATGTGGGCACATTTATTATTTATTTAAAACATTTTTTGCAAAGGTGGAATCAGCATTTCTAAAGTCAAAACTTTTTCTATTTTGGAAAGTGTCGGGGTTTATTTCTTTTGTTATTTGCATCCCATTGAGGAGTTTTGGCCTTTGCTTCCTTTTCCTGAATACTTTAGAAAAAGTGAGGGGAAATTCCCTCCTACGGTATACAGCTGACTGCAGAACAGGTGTCCACTCTACTCCTATTCCAGTTAAAATTGAACATTATAAAAAAAGAAAGGGTTAATCACTCCACTGGAGACACAGAAAATTATAAAATTCTGACTGGGTTCTACCCTTTGGCTTTAACCTGCAGCAATTCAAATGCCACGTACACACGGTCGGACTTTCCGACGGGAAATGTTGGATGTGAGCTTGTTGGCTAAAAGTCCGACCATGTGTATGCTCCATCGAACATTTGTTGGCAGACTTTCCGCCAACAAATGTTTGTTGTCGGACTTTCCGATCGTGTGTACACAAGTCCGTCGCACAAAAGTTCACGCATGCTCGGAATCAAGTACGAGCCGGAAGCGCTCGGTCTGGTAAAAATAGCGTTCGTAATGGAGATATCACGTACGTCTTGTACGTCACTACGTTCGTAATTGTTGGCCAACATTTGTGTGACCGTGTGTATGCAAGACAAGTTGGAGCCAACAACCTTCCAACAAAAATCCACAGTTTTGTTGTTGCGAAGTTCGATCATGTGTATGGGGCATTACACTTGCACACTATGTACACTGTACACTTGCACAAAGTCAGGGATTCTGTATGATTAGAGTCAGGTGTATGATTAACCAACTATAGAACTTGCAAGCCAACCACGTGATTTCATATCTTCTGTTTTGTGGACTGTAAACCTGAAAACCAGGAGACATCAGGTAGAAAAGACATCTGAACGATTCAAAGGAGAAATTCAACTCCTTTCTCTTTCTCAATGAGACCCAAAAGGCCTGTTGCATGTGGTGCTCAAATCCTTGATGTCCACCCCTGGGAGTGCTGGTCTGGGAGGGAACTTGTCCCGGGCTCCTGTAATTGCTATGTGTAAAGGAAGGTCTCTGTCAGAGAACTCACACAGCAAGCACCCGTCTCCATGCAGCAGCTGCCAATCCTCGTTCTGCTAATGCCAAGGTGCATGCACGGAACCATAGCCAGAGACAAATGAGATCCAGGGTGGGCATGCACAATGGCACCTCTATGCGAATGCGCACGCGCGCTAACGCGCGTCCGCGAGTGCCAAAGCGCTAATATGCTAACGCGCATGCGCCAATGTGCTAATGTGATAACACTCATGTGCCAATGTGCTAAGTTGCTATTGCGTATGCGCGTACGCACGTACGCTGGCACGAATCCTGGCACACAGCACCCTATATAAACAGAGAGTCTGCCTAGCATCAGTACTGGATTGTCTTCAGCTTGTTCCTGTGTTCCTGTTGTTACTCTGCTTGATTGACCTTGTTCCTGAAAACCCGGCTATCTTCTGACCATTCTCTTGGATCTCCCCTGCCTGCTGAACCTGCCTCTACTTGCAATACTGACCTTGGCTTGAACTTATGATTACGGCTCTGCCTCCTGATTCTGTACCCTGCTGCCCGTCTGTTGCCAACCTCTGCCTGTTCCTGACTACGGTTTTGCCTTCTGACTTGGTACCCCGCTGCCAGCCTGTTGCCGACTCCTGCCTGTTCCTGATTCTGCAGTTGATCCTGATCTGGCTCCCGCTGAACAAGTTTGGTGATCAGTTTCCACATCTCCTCAGCAGAGGTTTCTATATCTCCAAGTTCCAGCCACCTGCCTGCAGGCACCTGCACCCTTTCGTTGCCCTCGCACTCCCTGTACCCACCACCAGGGGTGCTTGGACCGGAACCATGCAAGAGGCCACCCTCATCATTTCGGGCTCCACTGTAAGGTACGTGACAGTCTCCCTATGGCCGCCTGTCTGTACAATCCCGAAGCTCAATGGTAAGTGGCAACCTCAGCCTGGACTCCGACCAGGCCACGCCTCCAATGCATTTCGCACTGTCCCTTGGAGCTTAATCTCTTTCTCCTTGCAGAGGAAATATTACCCAGGAAAGTCAGCTATCAACAGGCTGTCAAAAATTATGCAGACAGCCTCTTGGTTTCTTATTAGAATTCCCAGCACCTTTTTCATAAAGGAGCCATGCATTAAATCTTAGAAATATTTTACACAAAAAATACATATTTAAAAAAAAAAATGTAATCACGCGTTCCTTAACAGCGCCTTTTCTTGATATGCAGACTAGTGATCCTGTCGCAACTGCATGGTCTTCTGGAACATAGAGGACCCTGCCATAAGACATCCAGTAGGAAATGTCCACATCACCCCAGCATAGACAGGAAGGACCCTCCTACTTGACAGTAAGGATTCACTCACACATGGAGAAGGTTTGCAAACATCTCTGAAAAGCGATCCACCACAGGCAGTTTAGAGCCAATCGACAGGTGATATGCTGCTTTCTGAACACATGCTCTTCTGATCCCCAAGGTGGGATTTTGCATTGAGTTTCTGCCCGACCATGGAGTACAATGCAACACGGTTTCGGTGTCATGCCACTAACTTGAATAGGACATGGTTGGCAAATGGCGCCACCTTCAGACTTTCTGTATAACAGTTCCCAAAACGCAAAGTGACCACGGCAATTTATAACAAACCAATCCACTTACAGGTAGGCAGTTGGGATGGGGGACAGTAAGAATGCAGATCAACTGCCTGTTTTAAGCGCCTATCCACTGCACATGTGAATAAAACCTATGGAAAAGAGGAGACTGGCTCCAGCTCATAACGTGACCATGGCTTAAGATGAGTATTTTTAAATGGGTTGTATGATTATTTAGTCAAGATCAAAAACGTGGGGCGAAGAAGTTTTATATGCGAAGGCTGCCCAGCTGAAAGAGATACAGGAGGCCAACTGTGTATTTTATTCAGCGTGCAGCTGAAGGATCTTCTCAGAAAGGAGTAGGCAGCGCTGGGTAAATGAAAGTGCTCAGCTGGGTGCTGAGTTCAGCTACATTGGCTATCTTGCCTGGGGCTTTTCTCTTTGATTATGAATTATGACTCTGTTTGGGCTCTGGATGTGTCACCAAATGTTTGATATCTGATTGCTGAAAGCAAGCGAAGTCATGTTCCTCGCTGGTATCGTGTACGCTGACACAACATAGGAATTATAATCTTCTCTCCAGTTCATCAAAAGCATCAGACTCCATGTTGTTTGCTGCAATCCTGTTGTTGGTCAACCACCAGCGGTGTTCCAAACAGTTTTGGAAAATTGGAGAACTCGACCTGAAGCAGTGACTAAAGCATTTGTGGCACCCAAAACAAACTCAAAGTAAATTGGTTAGAACCCCATCATGCTTTTATTGCTGCTGAAGAGATTTCCTGTTTGTGCTTATCCTAAGGACTGTTGTTATCAGGACAGAAAGTGAAGGGAGGGCCGAAAACTATATTTGTCAATGGAACAAGAAGAGTGGGGGTGCAATCTTGCAGCAGGGCTACCTCCTTTGTGACACCTAAGTCTTTGACAACAGACTTATTAGTCTTAAGCACAGTTGCTACATTGCTTTTGACTTATTATAAAAAAACTATTTTTTTCATTAAAGTAAAAAAGGTGTTATAACCTGCTCTATGCAATGATAATGCATAGAGGGGTCCCTTACCTCCTCTTCTGGAGTCCCCCACTGGCGCTCTTTACTTCTACTTCTTCTTCCAGTGCCCCTTCAGCAAGTTGGCTGCTAAGGGGGCACCTGTGAGCATGACTGTGTGCAATCATAGACACACACAGTGCGGCTTGGCCATGCTCCCCCTAACTTCTCACAAGTTTTGACTGACAGCAGCAGGAACCTAGGGCTTCTGCTTCTGCCTGTGTCTCCTGTGAGACCAGGAAGTGAAAGAGCAGTGATGCAGACGGGACAGCGCTGGATTGGTGCCAGGTAGGGGGGAGGGGGCAGGTACCCAGATAGTAAGCGATTGAGCTGCAAGTTTAAAAAAATGACTTGCTAAGCTATTGCTAGACTTGCCAGGCTTCACAAGTTTGTTGCACAATTGCAGCAAGTCCACATTGTATGACTTCGGATGAACTTTCTTTGCAAACATTCTGCAAGTTTGCTGCAAGTTCTGGTTCAGTTATGTTGTGCAATAGTCATCCCACCACAGGGGGTCACTGTGACTTGCAGAGCACTTGCTATAAACTCACCACTGCAACTTTGCTCTTGCTAGAGACTTGCCATGCAAATTTGATACAAATTGAAAAAGTGGCAGCTAGAACTTATGCTTCAAGTGCTCTGCAAGTGGACAACTTGCCAGTGAAAATGTGCAGCAAGTTAACAAGACTTACAATTCAACACTACCATAATTTGTGGCAGGTTATCCTCACTATCTGGGTAGTGGAGCATTTTTATTACCTTAAAGTGAAAATTCACTCTCTCAGTCAACACTGACTATTTGTAATCCTTATGCTGCTAGCATTAGTAGATAGATAGGAAGGTATATCATATTTAATGTGTTTTAAACTTCTATTTTTACATTTCTTTAGTAACCTCCTGGATTCCAGGCCTAGGCAAATTATGTCATACATCCCAGGAGTCTTCAGGAGGCAAAGTTGGATTTTCTCAGCTAAGCACACACTACTGCTTGCATGCCTGAGCTAAGGGCAGATGGATTTCAGGAAGTAAATGCCACATGAATCACCTGCCCTTACCCAAGATGGCCACGGCTGGAAATTAAAGGGGTTATTTTTTCAAAGCGATTTCTCAGCAAAATACAGCATGGAGACATGGATGGATGAGCGTGTTTGCTTTGAATACAAAAAATTAATTAAATAATGTTTTTGGTTTGTGGTGCTCAAATGTAATGTAGTTCTTCTTTAAAGCAGATAATGTATTCGGGTAATGTAGCCACCTTGTATTTTAGTAGGTGTCTAAATGTATCTTTCCTGGGTAGTAACTAACTTGGAACAATTGCTAGCTGCTTATTTGGCTTTCCCCTTATCTTTCAGGGTTATTGGAGTATCCTACCATCACCACTAGGTGTCACTTATGCTTAGGGCTATAGTTATTGGGTTCAGCAAGCAAGTCTTTTGCTATTGAGCCTTTATGTCCCTACTAGTAGTCTTTCTACAGGGGTGCATGCTAGGGAGGTTATAAAAGCTCGGGGAGAGGCTTGATGAGCTCTCTCCCCCCCCCAGACCTCAGCCTGGGGAGGACGTGTTTAGGGATTGTGCTATGCAGGGCTTTTTTCCTCAGAGAATAGGTGCAGGAACTCAACCATGCCCGCTACACTCACATACCATACTCACGCACCTGTTCTGTATCTCCCTTGTCCCTGTCCGGCACTCGGTGGGATCTGTGCAGGAGGTCTGACCTGTGGGAGCTACTGGGAGATAAGCTATTACTTCTAAATGCAGAAGCTAGACTTCAGTGTTACCAAGTGATAGTGGTGAGCAGGGAGCAGAAGACCTGAGCCAGAGGTGGTGGAACTGAGTTCCCCCTAGTTCCTGCTGAAAAAAAGCTCTGGTGCTATGTAAGACTGAACCCTATGGGCCCAACACAGGCTTAGCTGAGCAGCCCTGCCTGGCCAAGAAGGGGGAGAAGGCCTGGCTCGCAGTCTCTGCTCTTATTCATCCCAAAGGTTTTCTATCGGGTTGAGGTCAGGACTCTGTGCAGGCCAGTCAAGTTCCTTCACTCCAAACTCGCTCATCCATGTCTTTATGGACCTTGCTTTGTGCACTGGTGCACAGTCATGTTGGAAATGAGGGGGCCATCCCCAAACTATTCCCACAAAGTTGGGAGCATGAAATTGTCCAAAACATCTTGGTATGCTGATGCCTTAAGAGTTCCCTTCACTGGAAATAAGGGGCCAAGCCCAACCCCTGAAAAACAACTCCACACCATAGTCCCCCCTCCACCAAATGATTTGGACCAGTGCACAAAGCAAGGTATATAAAGACATGGATGAGTGAGTTTGGGGTGGAGGAACTTGCCTGAGTCCTGACCTCAACCCCATAGAACATCTTTGGGATCCATTAGAGTGGAGACTGCGAGCCAGGCCTTCTCTCCAACGTCAGTGCCTGACCTCACAAATGTACTTCTGGAAGAATGGTCAAACTTTCCCATAGACACACTCCTAAACCTTGTGGACAGCCTTCCCAGAAGAGTTGATGCTGTTATAGCTGCAAAGGGTGGGCCAACTCAATATTGACTCCTACGGACTAAGACTGGGATGCCAGTAAAGTTCATGTGCGTGTAAAGGCAGCCATCATAATACTTTTGACAGTATAGTTTATATAGTATATATACTGTATATAAATAAAATATACACAGAACATCCCCTACTGATCCCCAGTTCCAATGAAATTCCCATGGTTTGACGACAGATCCGTAGAAACTTTGTTCCCAGGAAATTGTCTGGTTGTAAAATATCACCAACTGTACTTTAACAACTGAACAACTACATGTTCAGTTTAGCGTTTATCAAAAATGAGTGACCCTTGGACCTTTTAAAGCGGAGGTCCACCTAAACCGCCAAAAAAAAAAAAATATTAAAAGCCAGCAGCTACAAATACTGCAGCTGCTGACTTTTAATACATGGCCACTTACCTGTCCCAGGGTCCAGCGATGTCGGCAGGTGATGCCGAGAACCCGCTCAGTTCCCGGCAGCTGCCGCTGCCATCCTAGATGAGGGAATCAGGAAGTGAAGCGTTGCGGCTTCACTTCCCGGTTCCCTACTGCGCATGTGCGAGTCGCGCTGCGCATCGTAACTGGTCCCCGCTATCTCCTGGGAGCTGTGTGTTTCCCAGGAGACAGCGCGGAGGGACAGGAAGAGGCATAGACTCCCATGGGAGTCTATGCCGGAAGTGGGTGCAAATACCTGTCTTAGACAGGTATCTGCACCCCCCTCCCCCCTGAAAGGTGCCAAATGTGACATCGGAGGGGGGGGGGGGTTCCGAAAAGCGGAAGTTCCATTTTTGTGTGGAACTCCGCTTTAAGTGTGTGTGTAAAGGCAAGCGACACAATACTTTTGGGAATATAGTGTAGATAGATAGATAGATAGATAGATAGATAGATAGATAGATAGATAGATAGATAGATAGATAGATACGTAGATAGATAGATAGATAGATAGATAGATAGATAGATAGATAGATAGATAGATAGATAGATAGATAGATAGATAGATAGATAGATAGATAGATAGATAGATAGATAGATAGATAGATACATAGATAGATACGTAGATAGATAGATAGATAGATAGATAGATAGATAGATAGATAGATAGATAGATAGATAGATAGATAGATAGATAGATAGATAGATAGATAGATAGATAGATAGATAGATAGATAGATAGATAGATAGATAGATACATAGATAGATAGATAGATAGATAGATAGATAGCGGTCTGTGATTTCTCACACACCTGTCATTTTAATGTCTTCCATCAAAAATGTTGTAGGGCGCTTCCATTTGGGCACATCTTTATTGTAATAAGGGTAAAATCACATACCAACTGTCCCCTGTCCATGTCACCAATGACCCTTCCTGAAGGTGCCTTGAATAAATTTTCCAGTGCCAGCCAAACAGAACAGGTGGCATTGAAAAGTTCTGGATGGTATAAGTCGGGACGGTTCCAGAACTAAAATAATGTAAATGTGATCCTGGTTTTAATTCATCTCCTTACAGCTTAATGTACTTAACAGACTAATGTGGTTTTTCTAGCACATTTGCATAAAAAAAAACAAAAAACCCTGGAGACATTCTCCTTTAAGTAAATGTGGGAAATGGTACAAGTACGCGGATCACGTACGCATGTTGCAATCTTATACATGATCCTGTCTTATTTGCAGCAACAGAAGGACAATCTGTGGGCTTTCTGAGTAAAATTGATCTGCTCGTCCTCTGCTGCGACGTCCATTAATGCTCAGGATGAATGGAAAGCGAGGAGGGGGATGTGAGCTCTGATGTAGAGTGTGAGATATTTAAGTTACGTGGGTAAAACTCTCATTTAGGAGATGCTGAATATAGCAGATTTTTTTTTTTTTTTCTGCGGCTATTTATAACTCTCAGTTAGTTTCTTTTCTTCCTCCTCGTTTTCAGCGGCAGGCAGAATCTTGGAGTCAAGAACTGAAAATTAATCTGCGTTTCCACAAACTCCTGTTCTGCGATGTGAATCACCTGTCAGCGCAGCGTTCTCTGACAGGCCGACGCATAAAGTGACATTGAGTACGGCTGAAAAGATTTACAACAAAGGGGGGGAAAAAAAAAAAAATCAACGCTGTTAAAATGGAGCGAGAGAGAAATATCCCTTACAATGTATAATGCAATCAAGCAAGCAATTTATGGCGCAGGGACACCCATTTTGTCAAAGATTCATTGTAGAGAGCTACAAAAAAAGGACATTGCAAGGAGGCGAGGAAAATGATTCAGCCAATCAAAAATCTTTCAATTTTCCTAAACAAGGTTGAACCAGCCATTAGGCACAATAGGCCTGTGCTTATAGGCTGCAGAGGGAAACAGGCAGTCTTTTTCATTCGCTGTCATAAGGGAAGTACAGGGCCGACCATTGCTGGCATCTTGAAGAAAATGCTAATCTTCTAGAAGCCATTGAAGCTTCAGCATGACAACCAGGTAAGTAACGTTATAAAAAAAAAAAACACTTAAAAAATGGCGGCCTGCATTATTCCCACATGACCGATTACCTTTAAATGGTTAGTTCACCTTTTCAGAAAAAAATGAAGATGTGAACCAAAAACCCTACCCCCTACTCACCCCCCCGGTCCCAGCTGCACTTACCTCCATGGGGGATACAGTTTCACTGTCCGCACAGCCTGGTGCAGCATTCCTGGGGTTTGAAAACAAACCTACTGTTTATCCTCTTTTTTACGTGCCAGATCAGAATGGTTCTGATTGGTCAGAGCAGTCAAGTTCTGGTTCTGACCAATCAGTAGTGTTCTGATCCATCTTGGTGTCCACAAGGAAAGAAGAAGAAGAACAGTGCAGTTTTCAAACCCTAGGACCACTGGGACCGATCAGAGCAGTGGCTGACCAATCAGAACTGCTCTGATCCATCCCGGTGTCCCTAAGAAAGGAAGAGGAAGAACAGTGCAGTTTTCAAACCTCAAGATCTCTGGGACGGATCAGAGCAGTTCTGACTGGTCAGCACAGTCACATACTGGCGTTGACCAGTGAGAACCATGATAATTTGTCCTGGTGTCCCTAGGGAAAGAAGAGGTTAAAAAAAAAAAAGGCAAGGGTCTCCAATCCCAGGACTGCTGTAATGGGCTCCATGGACAGTGAAATTGTATCACCTACGGAGGTAAGTACCGCAGGAACCGGGGTGGGGGTTGGGAGTGCGTAGAGTGTTAGTTCGCCTATTACATTTTTCTGAAAAGGTGAACTTATGCTTGCAAGTGGAACTGCACTGTACGGGGTACACAAGCCAAAAATGCTATTTAATTTATTTTTAATGCTCAAAGTGTCAGGTCACCTGAGTCCAGGTGACAGATGCACCCCGTGGGGTTCTGGAGTGCACCCCAAGGTAGTGGACCCTACGGCTAACTGCTGCAGATGGAGCTCTAGGTGATACAAGAGAGCAGGTATTCTGTAGTACCAACACGGATGACACCGGGAGCTAGAGCATGAGATTTCCAAGGGCGTGGTATCTAGGAGCCAGCGGTTGTTCACCAGAAGCCCCTATTGGTGGGGATGGATTTAGCTGCAGTCCCTAGGACCTCCCAGCTCACGCTCACGGTAGACTATAGGGAGATAGAGAGGAAGCAGCAGATTGCAACAACAAAGGATAGTCAGGCGATAGCCAAAGGTCAGGGCAACAAGCAGGTAAGGATAGTCAAGAACAAGCCAAGATCAGTAACTGGAATCAGACGTAGAACACACAGCAAGAAGCACACGGAAGCCAAACACAATATTGATCAGCAGGGCTGGCTTGCAGTGCACAGGTTAATATAGAGTTCCCTGATAGGGGCTGGGGTTGAGCCAGGCTTTGAGGAGAGATTACTTAAGCAGCCAGGTGAGAGTGGCTGGCCTCCTAAGCTGAACACATGGAGAGGTAAGCTGACAGACAAACATTACTGCAGAACCATGACACAAAGTAAACTCTCCCACCCATCCATGTCTCTATGCTTTATTTTGCTGAGAAATAATTTTGAAAAACACCCCCCTAGCATTTCTGGTAGTGGCCATCTTGAATAAGAGCAGATGCTTCATGTAGCATTTACTTCCTGGAATCCATCTGCCCTTAGCTCAGGCATGGGCTGTACTGAGAAGCTTCCCTCCCCTCCTAAAGACTCCTGAGGTGAATGACATAGTTTGCCCAGGCCTGAAAACCAGGAAGTAACTGAAGATATGCAAAACAAGTAAATATAATCTACCTTCCTATCTATTTACTAATGCTAGCAGCATAAGGATTACACATAGTCAATGTTTTTTGAGAGAGTGAAGGAATGGGGCCCCAGGCAAGATAGCTGATTTTGATTAACATTGACAAGGATTATTATAGGCAGAGAAGCCAACGCATCTGTATTGCTTGTATTGGCATAGCCTGACCTATCAGAAAGCAATTAGCTACAAGTTCCTCCTTGCTTGTGAAGTGATAAGCAGGTACACAGTTTTTAAGACACAGCAAACGCCCCTGGTTTACTGCAGGAGCATGAACAGTGTAACTGGGACCCATGGACATCCATTGGGCCTTAAACTGCTGTCTACAGTGAGGGGAAAAAAGTATTTAATCCCCTGCTGATTTTGTACATTTGCCCACTGACAAATGATCAGTCTATAATTTCAATGGTAGGTATATTTTAACAGTGAGACACAGAATAACAACAGAAATGTCCAGAAAAACGAATTTCAAAAAACTTATAAATTGATTTGCATTTTAATGAGTGAAATAATTATTTGATCCCCTATCAATCAGCAAGATTTCTGGCTCACAGGTGTCCTCTATACAGGTAACAAGCTGAGATTAGGCGCACTCTCTTAAAGTTACCTGTATAAAAGACAACTGCCTGTCCATCAGATTCGAATCTCTCCACCATGGCCAAGACCGAAGATCTGTCCAAGGATGTCAGGGACGAGATTGTAAACCTACAAAAGGCTGGAATGAGCTACAAGACCATTGCCAAGCAGCTTGGAGCACCCTTGGAGAGGGTGACAACAGTTGGTACAATAATTCGCAAATGGAAGAAACACAAAATAACTGTCAATCTCCCTCGGTCTGGGGCTCCATGCAAGATCTCACCTCATGTAGTTTCAATAATCACGAAAACGGTGAGGAATCAGCTCAGAACTACACAGGAGAATCTTGTCAATGATCTCAAGCCAGCTGGGACCATACTCACCAAGGAAACAATTGGTAACACTATACTGTGAAGGACTGAAATCCTGCAGTGCCCGCAAGGTCCCCCTACTCAAAAAAGCACTTGTATAGGCCCGTCTGAAGTTTGCTAATGAACATCTGAATAATTAAACTGGCTGAAAGTGTTCTGGTGAGTTGAGACCAAAATAGTGCTCTTTGGCATAAACTCGTCGTGTTTGGAGGAGGAGGAATGCTGCCTATGACCCCAAGGACACCATTCCCACCGTCGAACATGGAGGTGGAAACATTATGCTTTGGGGGGGGTTCTGCTAAGGAGACAGGATAACTTCACTGCATTGAAGGGACAAGGCCATGTACCGTCAAATCTTGGGTGAGAACCTCCTTCCCTCAGCGAGGGCATTGATAATAGGTCGTGGATGAGTATTTCAGCATGACAATAACCCAAAAAACACGGCCAAGACAACAAAGGAGTGGCTCAAGAGTGGCACATTAAGGTCTTTGAGTGGCTTAGCCAGTCTCCGGACCTTAATCCCATAGAAAATATGTGGAGGGAGCTAAAGGTTCAAGTTACCAAATGTCAACCTTGAAACCTTAATAACTTGGAGAGGATCTGCGGAGTGGGTCAAAATCCCTCCTGAGATGTGTGCAAACCTGGTGGCCAACTGCAAGAAACGTCTGTTCCTGTGATTGCCAACAAGGATTTTGCCACCAAGTGCTAAGTCATGTTTTGCGAAGGGGGTCAAATACTTATTTCACTCGTTAAAATGCAAATCAATTTATAACTTTTTAGATTTTTTGGATCTGGACCAAACATTTGTTCCCACTATAAATACGGTAGCTTATTTGTGTACTGTCAAAATATTTTAAACAAAATTAGGACAAGTAAAATGCGAAAATGTTTTGTACATAAGAGGAGACCCTAGCTCTGGGGGTTACTTTGGGCACTGAAGATTGTGTACCTACAAGTTCCAGGGATGTGCCTAAATGAGCGCATGATGATTTGTCCTAATTTGAGACTGGTTATGCATTTGATCAATCTGTACGCACATTGAGGGAGAAGGATATGTTGTAAAGGAGAACAGTAAGTTCATAGGAGGCAACCACTGTTTTTAATCATATTACATTCTATATAGTGCTATTTTGTGGTGCTTTATATTAGGGTAAGAGGTTGGCTATACCCTGTTTCCCTGAAAATAAGACCTGGCGTGCTTGTCAGTGATGGCTGCAATATAAGCCCTACCCCCAAAATAAGCCCTACCCTGTTTCCCTGAAAATAAGCCCTACCCTGAAAATAAGACCTACAAGGACTTTAACTAGGGCTTATTTGGGGGGTAGGTCTTATATTGCAGCCATCACCGACAATCACGCTAGGTCTTATTTTCGGGGAAACAGGGTAGCTATAGCAGAGCATGCAAACCACTAGCCCAGATCTTTCCAACTATACAGTGATTGACGCTGGGAAGCCAATGTTTTCCATTTAATTTCCAACTCCTAGTACAGGTGTGTGCCTAGACAAATCAAGAAATTATTCAAAATGGCTGTCCCCATTCTGAATCTAATGTGACACTGCTACATAAATTTAGACATTGTCAGAGGAAACACATTGCTTCATCTGATTAGTGAACTAGTACATGTCCAAGTGCTCTTTTCTAAATAAAGTAATGATGCTTTATTGGGAACTGGCAGCACTCTGAATTCACAGGCTTGTCCGCCTAAGTAGCACAAAATGTACCTTTTATAACGACGTGTGTATTCAGCTGTAATGTGAAAAGGTTTTCAGTTCATTAAATGTTCCTCTTGAATAAATATCACACTTAAAAGGTCCAAGGGTCACTCATTTTTGATAAACGCTAAACTGAACATGTAGTTATTCACTTGTCAACGTACAGTTGGTCACATTTTAAAACCAGACATTTTCCTGGGAACAAAGTTTCTACGGATCTGTCGTCAAACCATGGGAATTTCATTGGAACTGGGGATCAGTATGGGATGTTCTGTGTATATTATATATGTATACACTATATATATACTACATAAACTATATTGTCAAAAGTATTGGGAACTCTTGCCTTTACACGCACATGAACTTTAATGGCATCCCAGTCTTAGTCCGTAGGGTTCAATATTGAGTTGGCCCACCCTTTACAGCTATAAAAGCTTCAACTCTTCTGGGAAAGCTGTCCACAAGGTTTAGGAGTGTGTTTATGGGAATGTTTGACCATTCTTCCGGAAGTGCATTTGTGAGGTCAGGAACTGATGTTGGACAAGACGGCCTGGCTCACAGTCTCTGCTCTAATTCACCCCAAAGGTGTTCCATAAGGTTGAAGTCAGGATTCTGTGTAGGCAAGTCAAGTTCGTCCACCCCTAACTCACTCATCCATGTCTTTATGGACTATGCTTTGTGCACTGGTCCAAATCATTTGGTGGAGGGGGGATTATGGTGTGGGGTTGTTTTTCAGGGGTTGGGCTTGGCCCCTTAGTTCCAGTGAAGGGAAATCTTAAGGCGTCAGCATACCAAGACATTTTGGACAATTTCAGGCTCCCAACTTTGTGGGAACAGTTTGGGGATGGGCCCTTCCTGTTCCAACATGACTGCACACCAGTGCACAAAGCAAGGTCCATTAAGACATGGATGAGCGAGTTTGGGGTGGAGGAACTTGACTGGCCTCAACCCGATATAGTACCCTGTTTCCCCAAAAATAAGACCTAGCGTGATTGTCGGTGATGGCTGCAATATAAGCCCTACCCCCCAAATAAGCCCTACCCTGTTTCCCCGAAAATAAGCCCTACCCTGAAAAGAAGACCTACAAGCACTTTAACTAGGGCTTATTTGGACAGTAGGGCTTATATTGCAGCCATCACCGACAATCACGCTAGGTCTTATTTTCGGGGAAACAGGGTATATGTGAGCACTGCTGGTAAATACAGATTACTATTAGTTAAGTTCTCAGCCAACATGGGTCGTAAAGCAGAACTCAAGGCAAAACTTTTTTTTATTTTGGGTAGAGTAAAAGAGTTTTATTTATTTTTTTGTTGTTTTTTTTTGCTATTGGTGTCCGGTTGGGGGAAAATTGGGAAGCGGGAGGAAACCCCCTCCAAATGAGGGAATCCCTACCCTGTTTCCCCGAAAATAAGACCTAGCGTGACTGCCGGTGATGGCTGCAATATAAGCCCTACCCCCCAAATAAGCCCTAGTTAAAGTCCTTGTAGGTCTTATTTTCAGGGTAGGCCTTATTTTCGGGGAAACAGGGAAGGCCAATTTTGAGGGGTAGGGCTTATATTGCAGACATCACCGACAATCACGCTAGGTCTTATTTTCGGGGAAACAGGGTAGTTGTCACCAGTACTAATGTTTTCATTGCAAAATTTCCCCTCTCTTCCTGCTTTGGGGATTGCCCCACATTCAGGACTCTTTCGCTTTCAGTGCTCTTTCACAATGGTGGTCGAGGGGTGGTAAAAACAGGCAGCTGAGCTGCACTTTTAATGTAAATCTTGGTCTTGGTCCTCTACAGCTAGCTGCTTCTGTATCTATATCAAGTAAAGTGTTGCTCAGTTGCCCTATCGGAGAGCCTTTGAGAAATACCATCTGGGCAATGGAAAATACCTTCTCGAGCCTGAACAGCCAATCTCCTACCCAAATGTTGTTAGATGAGGTAAGGCATGATGTCATAAATCCTCTGTTAGCACTTTCCCAGCTCTAATAGAGCAACAAAATGGTGGCCCAACACCATTGAGGTGGGTTTAAGAGGTGGTGGACTTTCAGGAAACTTTGTCACTTTGCACTGAATGGCAGAATCTGTTTAAAGTAAAGTTTCAGACAAATGTGTTATACTGTAAGAGATCAATGTAGTCATATTTGACACTATAGGCCAGCTCTCTGGGCTCCATGATTGATACGCTTGAAAGCCTTCTTCCATAGAATTTTGTTGGCCATATCTTTATGATGTAGGTCACCAGGTCTTTTCTCAACTGTCCGGAAGTACTTGGGCTTGGGACTGGCATGCAGAGCCAATGTTAGGGCATCATGACCACCAATGCAACATATCCATTCCTCGGCTGTAATGCGGGGATTCTCTGGCAGAGCTGTCATCAAAAGTGACACATAAATAGATTACTGACTACTATAACAAAGTTGGGCTTATTCAATATTATGGTGGAAAAAGATGACAACGCGCAAAGAGCAGCAATCCACAGAGTGACCAATCAGCACCCACCTGTTACCTGATTTAACGACATGCCATGACCACCAATGAAGGAGGTTGGGGAAATTAAATCTCACTGCCAGTGACCGCCAATGTGTGTGTGTGGGGGGATTGTTAATAGTACAGACACCAATACTGGTGTCTATTATCGCATTCACACACCATTGTTGGGGGTTATTATTGAATCTACTGACATCGATGTTGGGGGTTATAAATGAATTTACTGACACCAGTACTGGGGTCAATTATTGCAATCACAACCCAATGTTGGGGGTTGGTATTGCATCCACTGACACCAATGCTGGGGGTTATTATTGCATCCTCTGACACTAATGTTGGGGGTTATTATTTTGTTCACTGATACCAATGTTGAGGGTTATTATTGCATCTACTAATATCAATGTCGGGGGTTACTATTGCATCTACTGACACCAGTACTGTGGTTTATTATTGCATCCACCAACACCAATGCTGGGGGTTATTTTTGCATCCACTGGCACTGATGTTGGGGGTTATTATTTTTTCCACTGACACCAATGTTGAGGGTTATTATTGCATTTACCAACACCCATTTTGGGGGTTATTTTTGCACTCATTGATGCCAATGCTGTGGGTTATTGTACTCCAACTTCTTCAATGTGCATTGCGATATGCTGCCAAAAATGCAGCAGGAGAAAATTTTTTGGCCATTGAGATGTGAAAATGCAGTGCTATAGTGCGACCCTCTGGAAGTTGAAGCCGCACTTGAGGTCCTCTACAATTTTCAAGCTGGCCACCATTGCTGTAGGAAGACACAGCTCTAGTCCCTGCATCTCAGGGGTGGCTCCATAGGATGCTCCAAAGGAGCCACCCTGAGTTTACCACTTTGTCTCACCTCTGCCTGTTCCTCACACTTCCTGTCGGGCACTAAATGGGATGTGCAAAAGGTAATGAATAAGCACAGCGTCGCTGTGTGAAACGCATCTACCTGTACCTGTTTGCCTGTCCTGTGATGTTATTCATGTAACTCATTTTGCAATAAAGAGATTCATCACTACCTCGGTGTGCAGCCATCCATTCCTTTTATCCAAATTGCACGGCCGGCGAGACGAGGCTAGCACCCTTGGGAGGAGTCCATTACCCAGCCTACCTGGTTCCATCACTCACATGGAGTGATGTCTACTGATGTGCAGCCTTGCTGAACAATTGTGAGGTGCAAGAATGGAAAAACTCGAATGCCGCGTACACACGATCGGAAATGCCGCCAGCAAAACTCCGATGAGAGCTTTTTGTCGGAAAATGCGACAGTGTGTATGCTCCATCGGTCTTTTGCTGGCGGAATTACAGCCAGCAAAAGATTGAGAGCATGTTCTCTATTTTTCAGTCGGGAAAAGTTCCTATCCGAAAATGCGATCGTCTGTATGCAGACACGCAAAAAATCACGTATGCTCGGAAACAATTCGACGCATGCTCGGAAGCATTGAGCTTCATTTTCTCGGTTCGCCGTAGTGTTGTACGTCACATCGTTCTTGGCGGTCGAAAGTTCAGAGAACTCTTGTGTGACCGTGTGTATGCAAGGCAAGCTTGAGCGGAATTCTGTCGGAAAAACCATCCAAGTTTTTTCTGACGGAAATTCCGATCGTGTGTACGCGGCATTACTTTCAAGCACCCAGTGTTGCAAGGACCCCAGGGTGCTGCAGAAGACTGGGTGCATGGAATGACATTCTGACTCTTTGCAATATCAGCATAGATTCAGTTTATCAAGTGTGCACACCCGACATGCTCTGGAGACATAGCCTACCATTGGTCACTGCTCGTCACATCAATGCCCCTGTCTTGTCACACACACAGGATAGAGGATTCAGCCTGAAGCATGTGCTCTCTGCAGTCCCATTACAGTTATTGGTCATCCTGCTCACCCTCTGCAGAGCTCCCATAGCCAGGATATGGCTGTTGTTGTACATTTCAAGTAGGTGACAGATAAACCAATTTACTCCTTTGAAAGCCACAGTTTATTGCTGGAAAATAATGCTACCTTTTCTCTTTTACCGGAGCTATTTATAGGGCTATATTTAGGTTGTAAATCATTTTTAACTGCCTTTTGTCATAAAAAATAAACTTCCTCTAAAATATAAGAAACACAGAGGAAGTGCTGCCTCTGCAGTATATAAACGTCTGGAGTCATACAGTCTTATGCTAAGTACATACCTGGGCTTTATATATTTTACTTTTTGACATTATATAAACACGGAAAAGGTGGTACCTGTTTTTTCTGTAAACAATATGGAGGTAAAAGTACCTTTAAGATGAAAATATACATGGAATAGGGACATGAAAATCAATGGTGCATTTTTTCCCCAGTGAGCTGTGTGTATATACAGTATATGTATATATACAGTATGTCACAAAAAGTGAGTACACCCCTCACATTTTTGTAAATATTTTATTCTATCTTTTCATGTGACAACACTGAAGAAATGACACTTTGCTACAATGTAAAGTAGTGAGTGTACAGCTTCTATAACAGTTTTAAATTTGCTGCCCCCTCAAAATAACTCAACACACAGCCATTAAGGTCTAAACCGCTGGCAACAAAAGTGAGTACACCCCTAAGTGAAAATGTCCAAATTGGGCCCAAAGTGTCGATATTTTGTGTGGCCACCATTATTTTCCAGCACTGCCTTAACCGACTTGGGCATGGAGGTCACCAGAGCTTCACAGGTTGCCACTGGAGTCCTCTTCCACTCCTCCATGACGACATCACAGAGCTGGTGGATGTTAGAGACCTTGCGCTCCTCCACCCTCTATTTGAGGATGCCCCACAGATGCTCAATAGGGTTTAGGTCTGGAGACATGCTTGGCCAGTCCATCACCTTTACCCTCAGATTCTTTAGCAAGGTGGTGATCATCTTGGAGGTGTGTTTGGGGTCATTATCATGTTGGAATACTGCCCTGTGGCCCAGTCTCTGAAAGGAGGGGCTCATGCTCTGCTTCAGTATGTCACAGTACATGTTGGCATTCATGGTTCCCTCAATGAACTGTAGCTCCCCAGTGCCGGTAGCACTCATGCAGCCCCAGACCATGACACTGCATACTGTAAGCAAGACACACTTGTCTTTGTACTCGTCCTCACCTGGTTGCCGCCACACACACTTGACACCATCTGAACCAAAAAAGTTTATCTTTGTCTCATCAGAACATAGGAAATGGTTCCAGTAATCCATGTTGTTAGTCTGCTTGTCTTCAGCAAACTGTTTGGGGGCTTTCTTGTGCATCATCTTTAGAAGAGGCTTCTCTCTGGGACAACAGCCATGCAGACCAATTTGATGCAGTGTGTGGCGTATGGTCTGAGCACTGACAGGCTGACCCCCCACCTCTTCAACCTCTGCAGCAATGCTGGCAGCACTCATACGTCTATTTCCCAAAGACAACCTTGAATATGATGCTGAGCATGTGCACTCAACTTCTTTGGTCGACCATGGCGAGGCCTGTTCTAAGTGGAACCTGTCCTGTTAAACCGATGTATGGTCTTGGCCACCGTGCTGCAGCTCAGTTTCAGGGTCTTGGCAATCTTCTTATAGCCTAGGCCATCTTTATGTAGAGAAACAATTTTTTTTTTCAGATCCTCAGAGAGTTCTTTGCCATGAGGTGCCATGTTGAACTTCCAGTGACCAGTATGAGAGAGTGAGAGCGAAAACACCAAATTTAACACACCTGCTCCTCATTCACACCTGAGACCTTGTAACACTAATGAGTCACATGACACCTAGGAGGGAAAATGGCTAATTGGGCCCAATTTTGACATTTCCACTTAGGTGTGTACTCATTTTGTTGCCAGCGGTTTAGACCCTAATGGCTGTGTGTTGAGTTATTTTGAGGGGACAGCAAATTTACACTGTTATACAAGCTGTACACTCACTACTTTACATTGTAGCAAAGTGTCATTTCTTCAGTGTTGTCACATGAAAAGATATAATAAAATATTTACAAAATGTGAGGGGTGTACTCACTTTTGTGAGATACTGTGTATATATATATATATATATATATATATATATATATATATGTATATATATTCGATAGGCATAAACAGCCCAATCCTGTTGTGACAACCCAATTCTGAGTTCAGGAAAGGATCTGGGGTACCCCTAGTAGGTGGTAATTTACACTTGACTGTTGAAAATGATTTTTATCACTCACAGCCCTATGGACATTCAAGTAGTTACAAATTGTTAAGAAAAATTGTTAAAAAAATTAGCTTGAAAATGAGCCATCAGTGCATCAATACAGGCACTGTGGAGCAATTCATCCTCAATATTTACAACAAAGGCACTAAAAGTCATTAAAATTCCAGGCAGGGAATACACAAAAACACCCTTGCAGTGGACACCCCAAAAAACCCCTTCCCCTCCCTGCATTGCAGGGGTTAAATTCTTGTTACCCTAAACCTGGATTCACATTGCTGTGGGTTAGAATTTGTGCAAATTCAGCTGAACTCGCACAATTTCAACCCAGTAATGCAGTCCGACTTCGGGGGGGGGGGGGTGATTTGACAGACATCTGTGCAGGTTCCTGCACCGATGTCTTGTGAAATCGCATCTGAAATCACCAAAAGTAGTGCAGGAACTGCTTTTGGGAATTGGTGCGGCGTCGTACTGATTCGGAGGGTGCTATTTCTGACAATAGCCGCCAATTTGTCAAATCGCAAGCCAAATCGGACCAATGTGAACCTAGGCTAAAAGCTTTTCACGTGGGCTTTCTGATCAAGTTCACCGATCAGTTTTTCAGGTGAACCTGATTGGAAGCTCCATGAAGCTCTATGGACAGGGGAAATGTAAATGTCCGCTTACACCCACCAACCTTCGAGTCCATCCAGATCCCAAAAAGGAAAGCGACTGCATCCTTTTCCTTTTTTTGGACTTAAATGTGACAGACTGGAGGTAGCCTTATGTAAACGGACAATGGCGTTTACCGCTGGCCACCCATAGAGCTATCATGGGTCTGCTGGACACAAACTGAATGGGTGTGGATGTCAAAAAATGATATCTGTCCCATTTGGCTCAGATTCAGCATTGATTCAGCAACTCAGCTCCCCCTTGCTCCCCTCTCTCAGCATTGATTTAGCAGAACAGCTCCCCCTTGCTCCCCTCTCTCAGCATTGATTTAGCAGAACAGCTCCCCCTTGCTCCCCTCTCTCAGCATTGATTCAACAACTCAGCTCCCCCTTGCTCCCCTCTCTCAGCATTGATTTAGCAGAACAGCTCCCCCTTGCTCCCCTCTCTTAGCAGTTCAGGGCAGCCAGCCACCTTCTCAGTCATGACTCAGCAAACCTTTTATTTAGCTATCCCCTTTTAAACTATGCCAACCATTCACCACAGTGTGCTACATGTTACTGGAGCCAGACAAGTAGCATTTCCAGAAAGGAAGGCCAACAGCCTACATATTTCTCACACAATAGATGTTTCCTTCCTTGCAATGGTTGTGTCAGGTGGATGTTGCTGGGAACTCGGGTGCAGAGATTTCGCTATCGCATTTTCCAGGTCACATGAGGAGCTGGCGAACGCCTAAAGCCAAGTATCCATTTTTGGATAGCCTGACCTTTCAAGAAGCCTCTTTATTCATTTCCATCAAACTTTATGGTTGGCTTAACAACTGCTCACTTGTAACATATTAGCTGCAGATAAGCATCTATTGATTCCCCTGGGAAATGCAGTTGTCACAATAATGACTGATCTACACCCTCTTGCCAACTGACCATGCACAACTGCACAGCTGGCGTTCATAGGAAAGCAATATATGTACCTCTTGTTTGTATTCCCCTTCAGGTACTCATATACATTTGATGCTCCTCGTCCAATTCCTGTGATTGACGGGTCAGGATGGCGGCATAGTAAGTTAGCACTCTGTGAAGATTCGGTGCGCTTGATAAAGCATACATTTATTTGTACATTTCAGCAGACATAACATGGAAACCGCTGACATGATCTTAACTACATTAACATGACTACAACAGCTTGTCCAATTCTGACTAAAAGTCGTTTGTTATAGGTCATAGGATTTTTGGGACTTATGATGAACTGTCTATTAATGAGCAATTCTAAACAACAAATGAAATAAACTGCTGAGCTACTAATGTTGTCCAGCAAACATCGCAGCTGCACTAAAATCTTAAAGTTCACTTGTCCTGTAGCCATACCCAACAAAGCTCCTAAAGTTGATGTCACACAGCCATACTTGCCATTTTCTTCATCCCAGTCCTCAACTATCACTCCCGCCCATGGACCACATATATCACACCCTTTGCACAGATCACACTCACTTTCCTGCCCTGATTATGCACCTCTTTCTGGTTGATCCCACCCCTATTTATGCAGTAACCAACCAGCTGCTGTACCCTAATTTTTACTGAGTTACTGTTTGTGCACATGTAGCACCCTCTCGTATGCTAGAATAGGTTAGTTGTAGAGTAGGAACATTTGGCTTGGCTGAGAGCCAAGCCTGGGTTGAATCTGGGTCAGGGCTGAGTGACTCAGGGGGGCTGGATAATTCAGCAAGCAGCATCTCTAGTGACTTCACCCCCTTTCTGGAACCTTGGAGAAACGTCCAGAAGTAGAGGGTGGAGTTTAAGAGGAGCTGCTTGGAGTATTCATGAGGGCCCCAGCCAATCCCCAGAAAAATGGGCTGGCAGTGGCAGGCCGCCTTATAAATACTCATGAGTCATGCTAGCAGGGACAGTTGGGTGGAAGATGGAGATGGAGTGCTGAGGAGGTTTTTGGAGGCCCTTGCAGGGCACCCCCAGGGTGGGGGGGGGGGGGGGCGGTGACCTCGACCCTGGGGCTCGGGTGCTGAAAAGGCCCTCTACAACACAGCAGGTCATCACATCCGGGAGATCTCCTGAGAAGCCAGCCGGGTGGGCTTGTGAGTGTACAGTCTGGGAGGACTGTTGTAGATTAGCCAGGAGGGGTAGTGCAAGAGGCAGCTGCAGCCAGGTGGGCTGGCAGGGCCTGAAGAGGTGGTGCTGGAATCAGTAGCCACAGGGAT
Organism: Lithobates septentrionalis; assembly: GCA_037952835.1. Lineage (NCBI taxonomy): Eukaryota > Metazoa > Chordata > Amphibia > Anura > Ranidae > Lithobates > Lithobates septentrionalis. Next base: position 2,253,911 of record JBBDGP010000034.1, on the reverse strand, counting down.
GTATACCGGACACAGACTTTTTCTGCTACCCACCAGGGGGCCTCGGGTTCCTGCCTGTAATGGGCTGTAGCTCTAAATCTGACTGAGTGCTTTGTCAAATTCACAAACAGTGTGCCAGCTGGAGTTCTGCAAGCAAGTGTGCTGGAGAAAGTGAGTTGTATATAGACTGTATACAGGGCCGTCTTTAATATTGATTGGACCCTGGGCAAAACTTTTCTTGGGCCCCCCCCCCCATGCAGTTTTGCTCCACCTTCTCTGAGACATACAATAAATAGCAGCTAGACTCAAAATCAGTTTACTGAATCAGATCAGGCAGCTATTGTGATTGGTTGCCAGAGGTTACAGTGTATCATTTCCGCTCGCTGACTGGTTGCTAAAGGTTACAGCACACATTACGGCTTACTAATTAGTTGCTAGAGGTTATAGCACATGATTTCTGCTTGTTGAATGGTTGCTAGAGATTACTGTGAATATGACCTCAGGGGGGCATGATATACATATCAATGCCGCTGGCCGCTGCTATTGACATATGAATGCCGCCACTATTGACATATGAATGCCGGTAATTTACATGTAAACACAGGGTCTGCAGGTGAGTCATCTGTACTCAACAATAGAGCAGAGCTGGGCAGCATTAGTAGCAGCACTTCACACTGAGATATTGGGACACAGCACAGGACCAAAACCTCAACAGATAATGGAATTTAAACCAGGATAGTTGGCAAGTATGAGGCAGCTGCTTTGGGCCCCACAACAATGACAGGGCCCAGGGCAGCGGCCCCTTTTGCCCTGCCTTAAAAACGGCCCTGACTGTATATAGGAGAAATTGCCCCTGAAGTTGTTTGAAGTCAAGTGGCCATTCCATTATTTCCCAATCCCTCTCCAAGTTCTAATCCCTCAATAAAACAAAAAAACAAGCACTGAAGTGTTCTCTGATTCAAGTGTGCCTGTAAAAATTCAGTGTGCCTGGCTGTGCAGGGTGGGAATCCCATTTCAATTACGGCTCCTTAGGGGGTGCACTACACTCAGTAACTTAAAGTGGTTATAAAGGTTGAAGATTCATGCAGCTCCCCTTACAGCCCCCCCCCATGCAGCTCCCTCTGCAGTCCCCACCCCCATTGGCTCCCACAGCTGTCAATCACAACCAGTAAAGAGCGAGGGCGGGGTCAAGCCCCGTTCTGTGCATCTTATGGACATATATTTGCCAGCACACCACGAATCATTGAGTTAAGTCCAAACTATTTTTTTTATTGAAGCACAATAAAAACACATCCACCACAGTTAGTAATCACTCCTTAGGAACACATTTAACCCTTTGATTGCCCCTGATGCTAACCCCTTCCCTGTGTTCTTAGTACAGTGACAGTGCATATTTTTAGCACTGATCACTGTATTAGTGTCACTGGTCCCCAAAAACAGTATCTTGTTGTGTCCAGTTTGTCCGCCGCAATGTCGCAGTCCCGCTATAAGTCGCTAATTGCTGCCATTACTAGTAAAAATAAATAAATAAATATTCCGTAAATCTATCCCAATCAATATATACTTATTGGGATTTTTTAAAATATAAAAATATGTAGCAGAATACATATAAGTCTAAATTGATGAAGAAATTAGATTTTTCAATTTTTTATTGGATTTGTTTTATAGCAGAAGGTAGGAAATATTGTTTTTTTTTTAAAAAAAATTTTGGTCTTTTTTTTTGTTTATAGTGCAAAAAATAAAAACCCAGTGGTGATCAAATACCACCAAACGAAAGCTCTATTTGTGGGAAAAAAAGGATATCAATTTTATTTGGGTACAGCGTCGCACGACCACGCTATTGTCAGTTAAAAGAACGCAGTGCAGTATCGCAAAAAATGGCCTGGTCAAGAAGGAGGTAAAACCTTTCGCAGCTCAAGTGAATAAGGAGAAACCCATCGCAAACCATAAACAAATGTTTTAAGTATTTACTATGTGCATGCTAACCCTCTTTATACAACCTCTTTATTCTAGAATACACACACAATAAATATATACAACGTACATTCCCTCATTTTCTTTAATAACCTGTAAATAAATCAATGTCCCAGCAGTAGTTGAGACCTTCTGGCATTCTAGCACTTAGACAATAAATCCAAAAAGCCTCCTTAGACAAAGGGCTGCCTCTTACATCACCTCCTCTTAATCCAATAACTACTCTGTCAATAGTCTGGAACAAGAACATTGTTATATCTCACCCACACTGGTTCAAAAAATACCTAGGAGAGGCGAGTCGCTTATATGTGAGCTCTGATATGGTTTCCCATTCTACTTTTCAGAGTCCTCATAGGGCAAAGTACTTGTTGTTTCTTACACGCAGCTCAGGAACTAAATAACTGCCATTTTTATTGTTTTATTATTTATAGTATACTGTATGTTTTGTACATTTTTCTTACAAAATATAGCAGTCCAGAAAGAAAATAAGGTAATGCTTAGAAAGTACATAAACAATGCCAACAATGACTGTGCAGACCTGAAGTAGTAAGCTTCTTAACAGACTCCATTTAATTAGTATAACATAATACGATTAGATTTTCCACCTAATCCTTACATTCCCTGAATATAGGACTTCTCTGCTGCTGAGTCTTGAAACATAACTTGTTGGCATACGAAGTGTTCAAAGATGTGTTAAAAATACCTACTAGTCCACCTGTAAATACTATAGGCGTTCACACCATAGCACAAGTCTAACACGTACAAGCTGTTTTGATGTGCTGTGGCACTTTGCAATACATTTTTAACATTTGTTGCAGTGCTTTTTTGCTATTTTTTTCTCCTTTTTTTTTTAACTCGCTCATACCATGCATGGCTATGCCTTGTAGTATGTTGTAATGGGCTGTCCTTTATTTTTTTCTAGCACACATCAATACAGCCCATTGGTGTGCACTGAAGTCTTGGGCAATTCAGTCCAATGCCAATGGTGTGAATGAGCCCTATAGGGCTGGTTTTAATAATTATGCATACATACAACTGCATTCCCTGTTTGTTTTTTTTGGAGGGCGGTGGGTCAGACTGTGACCAGTGGTCAGTAGGAGTAAAAAAACTGACCTGCAATCTGTGGTCAGTGTTAATGTCAACAGGAGGAATAGTGCCTCATTGTTGATGGCAGGGGAAGGGATTGTGCTTCATCATTGGTATCAGTGGGAGGAATAATACCCCATTGTTGGTGTCAGTAGGAATAGTGCTCCATCATTGGTATTGGTTGTAGGAATAGTGCTCCATCATTGGTATTGGTTAGAGGAATTGTGCTGCATCGTTGGTGTCAGTGGAAGGAAATGTGCCACATTGTTGGGTTCAGTGGAAGTAATTGTGCCCCATCATTGGTGTCAGTGGGAGAAATTGTGCTGCACCACTGGTGTCAGTGGACAGAAATGTGCCCTATCGATGGTGTCAGTGGGAAGTATTGTGCTAAAGCAATGGTGACAGTAGGAGGAATTGTGCTCTATCATTGGTGTCAGTGGGACAAATATCGCCCCATATTTGGTGTCATAAGGAGGAATTGTCCCCCATCATTGGTGTCGATGGGAGAAATAGTGCCCTGTCATTGGTGTCGGTGGGAGTAATTGTGCCCAATTCTTGGTGTGCATAGGAGGTATCGTGCCCCATCGTTGGTGTTGGTGGGAGGAACTTTACCCCATCATTTTTAGTGGCAGGAATCATGCCAAATTGCTGGTGCAAGTAGGGGAAATTGTGCTCCATATTTGGTGGGAGGAATTGTGTCCCATCATTGGTGTAGATGGGAGGAATTGTGCCCCATCGTTGTTGTTGGTGGGAGGAATAGTACCATATCATGTCAGTGATGGAATAATGCCTCAAGTGCCAGATAAAGGTAAGCAAAGGGACAACTGATCTTAATGCTACATACATGTAGTACATGCGTTCTCTGTAGACAATGACACAGATCAGAATATGGCCCATAGACAGAAAAATTGCTCTATTTTTTCATCATATTTTTTCTTTTTTTTATGTGATCAATTTGTAGGGAGCGTCCCAACCAGCTACCGCCCACTGATTGTCATTTAACCAAGAAGAGTAGTGGCTGTGACAGACAGCTCCAAATTTAAAATTAGTACTGGAGCAAAAAATATATATTTTTTGGTCTGAGCTAAAACATTTTAAGATCTGCTTTCAATGTGCAGGTACAAGTTTCTGCTCAGTGACTCAATGATAGTGAAATAAGAATCAGTGTAACAGCTCTAGGGCCTTTAGGAGCAAGTCAGCAATAACAGGCCCCATATTTATACCCTCATAGGATCCCTTTAATAACACACCTCTGCTTTTTAAAGTGTTACTAAACCCATAACAGTAAAATCAGTCTGTATAGTGAGTATGACAAGCATGCTTGTTATACTCACTGTGGAACCTAAGGGATTAATCCTCTGAATAGTGTAAAAAGGCTGTTTGATCCTGTCCTCTCTATTCCTCCCCTTATTCCTTTCCCTTATTCCTTTATGGTGTATTGCTAGAGAGTTTTTTTCTTTTTTGAAGGGTGCAGGTGATCAGCACAGAGCCAATTAGCACTGCCCAGACAGAGGGTCAGGGGTCCTGCAGCCTTATAGGACAGTCAGAGTAGAATTTATATTTACTAAAATACTTGCATTCCATAGTTACATAGCTACATAGTTACATAGTAGGTGTGGTTGGAAAAAGACACAAGTCCATCAAGTCCAACATATGTGTGATTATGTGTTAGTATTACATTGTATATCCCTGTATGTTGCGGTCATTCAGGTGCTCATCTAATAGTTTCTTGAAGCTATGGATGCTCCCGCTGAGACCACCGCCTGTGGAAGGGAATTCCACATCCTTGCCGCTCTTACAGTAAAGAAACCTCTACGTAGTTTAAGGTTAAACCTCTTTTCTTCCAATTTTAATGAATGGCCACGAGTCTTGTTAAACTGTCTTCTGCGAAAAGTTTTATTCCTATTGTGGGGTCACCAGTACGGTATTCCCATGTTCTGTGTACTGTGTGAGACCAGATATAGTGAATGCAGGGTCCTGGGTTTATTAACACTTTACGTAGTTTATCATGGGAGAAATACATTGTTAATTACTTTCTGACAATGCTGGTTTCTCGGTTGTAATGCCGACCCTCTAGCGCCCATACTGTTACGCTAAACAAGCATGCGGCAAGTGAAGTCAGAGCTCCTTAGGTTTTTTTTGGGTCTGTGACTCAAAGCACTAAAGCCAGAGAATCAATTTGACATCCAGGCCACTAGCATTTTCAGAAGGAGGTCAGCATTGTCAACTCATACATTGCCTTATGACAGGTTCTCTTGAAGTCACTAAACTACGGATGGTGCTTGAGCTCCATTTTTTAGTACTGCTATGTATAGATAGATGACATATAGTATCTCCTCTCATATTTATTACGCAGACAAAGCCACCGAAGACGCTTTCCATTCTGTGAGGTCGATAGGCTGACATTAATTATTCCTGTACCCCTCCCACCCGCGTCACTCCATTCTCAGACTTGACTTCGGCATTGTTATTTATTTTTATTTCACATCACAAAACTATTTTAAGCCACGGATGCGAGCGCCCTATACCGCCTGCCATTTACAGATCTGCTGGGCTAAGAATTCCGAGCACTTAATTAGTGGAACAAACTATCTCCTTCATCCTCGCTGCGTCCCCCAAGTGAAACAAACGCCAGATTTCCCGAGCGATGGGTCTACACAGAGGGTTTTATCCGTTGGTTCTCCTGCACTATTTCTCCTTTGCCACGGCTCGAAGAATGAAAATATTTTGATTTAAGAAATCTCTACTTTTCTTTTACTCGTCGTAATCACAAAGGCCCTGCAGCGATTTTCAATTTTTTAGAAGTACTGCCTTTAAATAATTGAATATCAGCTATTTTACACAGCTTGAAGTAGTTTTACACCAAAATCACAGACTGGAGTGGAAAAAAGAAAAGGATAGAAAAGGCTGTAATGGTGACATAAATGATCCCTAATGTAAGAATATAGTGACACTTTATTGTAGGAATATTAAAGAACAAGGCCTTCCAGACAGTGAAATGCTAAATTAAAACATATGCTATGTTGTACTTGACAAATCACTGGTAAAGAAAGCAAGTCCTCACTGATCTACCTTTCCACACTTTGCTGTACAAATGTGTTTTGCTTGTATCTTTTAGGTTACATTGTGGTAAAGCAAGGAAGCACAAACCCCTGCAGTAATTTTCTTTTACTAAACAAGAATACTGTACATATAGACTACTTACAATTGTAGGAAAACAACACAAGACATGCAGAGTATTACAGATATGCATACAACACACATGCACATGCTACCTAACTTTCCTGGCAAATGAGCATTGACAATGCTAGGAAGGTTAGGTAACATGTGCATGTGTGTTGTATGCATATCTGTATACGATAGGGATACACTAAAAAGATACTTAGCTTAAGTTATAGCTTTCAATTTCCATACAGGGCTCCAAGCTCTATTCAAATGATTGAAGGATACTAGGAGCTCTCGTAATGTACATTTAAAGAGGGAGTAAACCCTGGTGGGTTTTACTTCCTCTTTATTTCCCTGCAAAAGTAAAGCATAATGGGCTACTATGCATCGCATAGTAGCCCATTATGTGTAACTTACCTGAAACCGAAGCCTGCCATGTCACCGCTGTCCCAACTAGCAGCGAGCGTCCATCTTCACCCCTCTTCCTTCCGGGGCCGTGAACTCTGGCTCTCTAACTGGCGGGAGTCGCGTGACGTAATTTCCACGCATGCGTGCGGGAGCTGCCAGTCACAGCATGACCCCTATTAGAAATGGCACAATCTGACCTTTGTAAAGTGTGCATGCGCCGATGTGTCAGCGCGCGGCTTTTTTGTAAATATCTCCTAAACCGTGGAGGTTTAGGAGATATTTCCAGCACCTACAGGTAAGCCTAAATATAGGCTTACCTGTAGGTAAAAGTGGTAGCACAGGGTGTACAACCACTTTAAAGTGATTCTAAACGATCACCTTGTAAAACAACCCATTCAGTTTAAAACTGAAATGAAAGGCAAAACGTTTGTGTATAGATATAAAAAAAAAACATTATTAATACCTTTTTTTCCCTTTTTTTATAAGTGATCACATTACCTCTGTTCCCTCTCTTCTCAGCTGCATAAGAGCTGGGGGGAGGAGAAGCAACAGTACACTGAGCTTCCCAGTGAGAGGCTGTGCAGAGGGGGGGTGTCAGGACAGGTCTGATCAATGGAGGAAGGTAGGCTGAGTTCCCAGCATAGCTAGAGAACTTACCACTGTGTACTCTCCTGCTTAGTGTGGTCTGTATTTAATAGGAAAGCAGAGGAAATGGCAGCAACACCAACCAGAAATTTCACACAACGGAAGTAATACAAAGAGAACAGAATAATTTTTCATACAAGTACATGGTATAGCAGGCATATATCAGGAATATGAAATGCTGGGGTAACAAACACTTTAATGTCATCCCATGTGAAGTTCCTTCTTTGGTCTTTTGATGTCCCCTGTAAGGCTGGATTCACATCTATGCATTTTTAGTGCTGTTTGCATTTTGCAGATTTGCACTACAGAACGTGTTCCATAGGAAACCATTTTAAATGGACTGTAGTGCAAATCTGCAAAATGCAAAAAGCACTAAAAATGCATAGGTGTGAATCCAGCCTAACACAGACTTACCTTCTTAGTTCTTCTGGTTTTTATGAAGCCCCTCTTTCAGCTTATGCTGCTGGCCTCTTATTTGGAAAGTCTGGGTAGTCATTCCCACATGGGCGTACCCCTTTACCTCCTCCTTTGTACATCAGTTTCTTGCAGAGAAGCTTTTTTCTAACTCAAAATCTAGATGGTACTGTAGTATGCATGTCATAGTTCAAATATGTCAAAAGGTCAAGCTAGTGTTGACTTTTATTATGTAGTCTGGGTGCAGTGTTTGACCAGAACTCCTTCAAAACAATAGGAGCAGCTCAAACGTGTTAATTGTTCATTGAATTTTTTACATCTGTCAAATATACAACAATAGTATCTATTTTCCAATTGTATTAGAGGACAGTATGTGAAAACATTGTTTTGTTTGAGAAATTTTAACATAATGAGACTGATGTATACTTCTGAAAACAACAGACTTTTGAATATGTAAGTCTAAAAAATCACCAAACCTATGCTATGTATATATAAAGATGACGTGACAAGATGGGGTTGATTTACTAAAACTGGAGAGTGCAAAATCTGGTGCAGCTGTGCACAGAAGCCAATCAGCTTTCAGGTTTTTTTTTGTCAAAGCTTAAGCCTTGATTCACACAGGGGCAACACGACTTCAGCGCGACTTTGCAAGACGACTTCAACGCGGCTTCAACGCGACTTCAGCGCGACTTCAGTGCGACTTTAAACAGCTTACAACGCGACTTCAAGTCGCCTCCAGGACAGGCGACTTTGGCTGTGGCCAATCACAGAATAATCAGCTCTCTGGGAGGGAGGGGTTTGCCTGGGTAAACTAATTTATTTTCCTGTAAAGTCGCTTCAATATACATGGAGATCCGACTTGGAGGCGACTTCCATTGAATTCTATGGGTACAGGTCGCCTAGAAGTCAGATTGAAGTAGTACAGGAACCTTTTCTGAAGTCGGAGCGACTTCAGTAGTGTAAATTAAGACGCTCTCATTGACTATAATGCAAATCTCAAAGTAAAGCAACTTGGGGCGACTTGAGGGCTTACAAGTCGAATCCCAAGTCGTTGTAGTGTGAACAACTGAACTAACTGAACAAGCTGAAATTAGAAGCTGATTGGCTATCATGCACAGCTGCACCAGATTTTGCACTTTTCAGTTTTAGTAAATCAAGCCCATTATGGCTATCAGCCTGGCAACGCAACTCTGATTTGTTTTATGCTACAACAGCTGTCAAGTGCAAACTTCAACTCACTGCCAGCATACTAGCCCTGCTAAAGAGTTGGCTGAACCCCGAAATGTGTGAGATTTCTGTTTACTTGGCTTGACAAGTAAAATTCTTACTGGGAAAACTTTGTGGCACTCGCATCTTTACAATAGTCTACAACATTCTTTCTCATCCATTTTACTCCAGATAAACCCCTAAAAAAAAAATTTAGGTCTCAAGGGAACCCTTATTTAAACCAATTAATTTGAGGTCAGTGGCAAAAATCTCCCTTACATTAGTGGTTAAAATGTTCTTCGCCTGGACTCCGAGAACAACCTCAGTCCTTCTGACACACGTGGTTGAATGAAAGTCACTGCAAGCTCTTATAAGAACATGAGTAGAGCTACCTTTAACTCGGCTGTGAATTAGCATCAGGAAATAGACACGGTTTAGTGGTAAATGAACTCAATGTATTGGTACAGGTTAGAATAAATTGTGGTTTGAGCATGAATGAACACACAGAAGGTAGATTCGGACACAGTCTGCTAGACAGACTAAAAGCTATGCCAAAGTAACTTAGAAAAGAGTTTTGTTCCACTAGACTGAAATCAACACATGAAATGCCAAATTCAGCAATAAACAGTGCATTTACACGGTAACTGCAATGTGAAACATAATACTGCAACTAGGTTAAATGGAATGGCTAGGGTATGGTGCAGCATCCCCTGAGAGATACCTCTCAAACCAAGCAAGGGGGCAAAGGTCTATGTTTAGCAACTGTAAAGGGGCAGTCTTTGGTCCTGACTCTTCAGCCGGCTAACACTGGGGCCCAAAGATACTGTTGGTGCATGTGTGGACAGTCAACAAGGTCTACAGGCAGTAATAGAGCTATAAAAGAGCTGTATAGTTAGTGTCTAAGGGTTCAGTCTTTAGTGGCAACGGGTCATGACCACAAGGCCCTCTCACCAGACTCAACGACAAAGCGGCAGTGGAGGACGCCCATTCACTCTGGGGGCAGCTCCAGTCCTCAGCACAGTGTGAACTGTATTCTGGTGACAGCATTCAGGTCACAGCTCTGCACTTTTCAGTCCTCTCAGCACAGCAGAGGTCTTACCAGTGGCCAAGTCTCTTTCTCCCTCTTTCCCCTGGGATGGTCCCCACAGCACGGTCCTCTCACTTTCCCTTCCTGCACTGCACTCTCCCTGATCTCTGCTCAATGTGCCCAGGAAAGTCCTCAGTTCCCCTCCTCTGGTGTACTCTGGAATCCTGGATAATGAAGTCTAAGCCCCCATCCATTTGTACCGTGCAGCACCCCTTTAGAACTACAAATCCCAGGTTCCATTGAGGTTGACTCACTGGGTCAAGTCACTGCTGCCAAGAAGAAGGGGGAGCAGGAGCAAGTGAGGAATCTTCACAAAGAAGCTAATGCTGCAGCTCTCCTCTTTGCAGTGGCTGGGGGGGGGGGGGGGGGGGGGGGGATCCAGCCACTCTTTACACATAGCTGGATGCACCTGGCTACACGTGCTTAATGATGTGTTACCCTTTCAGGCATTTATTACCTCTCACAAAGATCATAGTACTCTTCCCCTGACAATACCTTCATCTACTTTTCTCTCTAGGTGGATGATGTCATCCACACACTAGCACCATCCAGGGTCACCATCTACCTCCTAATGCTTGTGCAGTTCTTGGCTGTGTTCACAAATGGCTAACACAGATCAGTCTCTATTGCAGGCTCTAACCTTGCGGCTTGCTACAAAGTTACAATGGTGCAGTCTGATCACTGGGAAGAAGAGACTAAGAAATTGTTCCCCCCTATCCGCAGCATACTGATGACTTCTCACCCGAAGCAAAATCACTTACAGGCTAAGTTCACCTTTAATTAAAAAAAAATAATAATAAATGAACATTTTTTTGCAAGAAGGAAATGTGCACTTATGTTTTTTTCTGATGAGCCTGCAGAGCTTTGCAATGGCAGGCTCCTGCAGACAGTTCCTTTAGCTTGCCTGCCCATACCTCCATGTGGGCAGATAGTTAGAAATGTGCAGGAAGTGTCAATGAACTACGAGAGCGCTCATCAATGCCCTCACAGTTCACTGAGAACTACAAGCTGTCTGGCCGCAGTGGCAGATGGGACTTGTAGATCATTCATTTACAGGTTGCTATAAATGAATGATGCAGCTGTGTGGGCGCACTCTTTTTGAAAAGTGACAGCGGGTGCAGGGAGAAGAACCCCTGTATGCTGTCAAACAAGAAAAGGGGGGTTAAGGAGTTCAGGGGCAGCTCTGGGGCATGTTACACATTACATCCTAAATATGGGTGTAACGTGTAACATGCGCCAAAGAGTGAACTTATCCTTTAAATGAAAATCAAGGACTGTTTTTTATAGATATGAAGAAGGTCGAGCTTTTCTGGGAAATGCTGCTGCATATTGTGATATGTTAGGAGCCATGCAGACCTGCAATGTTACCAACAGGTCCACTTACATTTGTATTCCAGCTTTACAGCAACCAAAGTGGAAAAATTTATTTTTTATATAAACAGTGTAATTACCTGAATGTGACCTGGCATCAGACTCCTGTTGTCTCTGTTACAGCAGGGCTGGAGCGAGAGGAGGAAGCAGTACAATAAGCCAATGAATTCATGTGCTGACAACAAGCATGCTGGTAGGAGGAGAGAGCAGACTGGTCATAAGATGACTGTGCTGCTTCCCCTTTTACTGTCCAATCACAGACTGGGGCGAGTCCAGGATGACATGGGCTCAGAGGAAGTGGGTGGAATGATGGTGGCCATCAGACTGAGGACATCTAGTGGCAAAAACGTTCTCTGGATTGAAGGTAAATATTGCAGCAAAATCTGGTTTTATCTTTTAGCTGAAGTTCTGCTTTAACCCCCTTGCCCCCCCCCCCCCCCTCTCTCTCTCTTACAACAATGACATGAACCATTATCACACGAAGTTCATCACCACCATAATAGGTACAGCTGCCTTCTTCAGCTTAAAATAATTTGTTTGTCATTTTTATTCTGCAATGGGCATGACTCCATTATGTACTATGTAATATATAGGCAGTCCCCATGCATGTGTGCATGTACAGATCCACTTCTTGTATGAATGTATGAATATTGTATGAAGTTGAGGAATGGTCATAATGGACTGCAGGAAAAGCTCTCTTCTTGCCAGGAGAGAGCTGGGCTTTGGCCACGAGTGTCGCATTCAACATCCATTGATTTGATGTCATGGACAGGGTCAAGGGAAAAATAATTCAGACTTTCATACATATGCGGGTGCTGCTGTCAGAATACAATGATGGATTCTTCCATCCATCTTAAGTGTGATAGAGGAACCAATTTTTTTTTTTTGTCGTTCGGCCCGAAGGCTGAATGAAAAAAACAACAAACAAAACTAACCACATACGGCCAGCTTTAGGCATATGGCCTCATGCACACAATGGCGTCCCTAGGGGGGGGGGGGGGCAGAGGGGGCCCTGACCCCCCCCACCATGTGCCCCCCCCCCCCCCCAAAAAAAATTTTTTTTTTTTACAAAAATCAATGTCTAAGAAGGAGAGAGTCCCCAGTCACCTCCTGCGGGTGATTCCTCCCCCCTCCCTCTGCTCGCTGACACTGCATAATGCGAGCGCTCACACAACCACGGCTGCCCGATCTGCTCCTTCCCCTGCATCCTCATTGGCAGGGAGAAGAGCGAGTTGCAGGAAGGACTCCATCAGGACTCTCAGTTACTGAAAAAACAGACTGATTTCTCCCGTCCTTAGGACAGGAGAACCAGCCTGTAAATTCCAAGAGATGCCAGACCAGAGCAGTCAATAGCAGGGGCAGGACAGCAAGAGGAGGCTGGGGAACCCCACAGGGGCAGAACACCAGGGCCCAGAGGCAAGACAACCTTTGCAACCCTGATAGTTCTCCCACTGCTTTGGATCCTTATATTTTCTTGGTATGCTGGTGACATATATCTCTTGTTTTCTGCCACCCTGGGGGGACCCCAATACAGTAGGAAGGGAGCTCACTGCAGAACATGTGAAAGGGCCGTTGTGGGGTCGTAATAAAGGGCCCCAGGATATATATATATATATATATATATATATATATATATATATAAAATTGCATTTTATAGTTGCCCCCCTACTTTTGTCCCTGTCCCCCCATGTGCCCCCCCTAAATTTGAAAGCTGGAGATGCCACTGCATGCACACAGGCTGTTAAAATAACGTTATGAAAACGCCAGTATCCTTTCAGTGATTTTTTTTACCTTTTTCCAGCTTTTTTCAGCGTTTTTGCAATAGCGTTTTTTAGCGTTTTTGAGTGTTTTTCCGCGTTAGCGTTTTTTACCATTTTTTTTTTTTCAAAATTTTTTTTTTCAATGGATCAAAAATGTTAAAAAACGTTGATGAATGACGTTTTTGAGCGTTTTTGAGTGTTAGAGCATTTTTACAGCTGAAAAACGTCTCTCAGAACCCACTGGTCCTGGGTTTTTTTTACAGCTTAAAAACGCCTATGCCACTTGCAGCTTAAAACGCCTAGGTGGGCATGAAGCCATAGACTAACATAGACAGGCCTTTTTAAGCTGCAAAAAAAGCTCAAAAAAGCAGCTGTAAAAAAGTCCGTGTGCATGAGGACTTTGGGTTAATATTAGAGTGATGCCCAGGATGACAGAAGTTCTGAAGGCAATAATAAATCAACGGAGAGATGGGGGAAAGCAAAGGAGATCCGTGATTAAGGACAACTCAGAATCAGGGCTAATGATACAGTTCTTGATCTGTCCTTTCTTTACATGCACACTGATTTTCTATAAAGCGGTATCTATGGTCAAAATGTAAAATTATACATTCATTTCCATATTGTATTTCAATTAATTCTAGCCTACTCTTATTAACCACTTCAGGACCGCCCACTGCACTTATACCACGGCAGGGCGGCCCTGCTGTGCTGAATCACCTACATCCCTGATACAGAGCCTTGAAAAAGTATTCATACCTCTTGCAATTTTCCACATTTTGTCATGTTACAATGAAAAACATAAATGTATTTTATTGGGATTTTATGTGATAGACAAAGTGGCACATAAATGTGAAGTGGGAGGAAAATGATAAATGGTTTTCCAAATGTTTTACAAATAAATATGTGAAAAGTGTGGGGTACATTTGTATTCAGCCCCCCTGAGTCAATACTTTGTAGAACCTCCTTTCTCTGCAATTACAGCTGCAAGTCTTTTTGGCGATGTCTCTACCAGCTTTGCACATCTAGAGAGTGACATGTTTGCCCATTCTTCTTTGTAAAATAGCTCAAGCTCTGTCAGATTGGATGGAGAGCGTCTGTGAACAGCAATTTTCAAGTCTTGCCACAGATTCACAACGCACCTCCCCCTTGAAATGCATTGAAAACGCGTCAATAACGCAGCGATAACGCACCTGTGTTCCATTTTTGATGCAGTTTTTGAATCACATGATCTATGGAAAACACACCATAAGCACAGTAAAATCACGGCATCATTATCAGCACCTTTTTCTATATCGGTAAAATGCTGAAAACACAATTTTCGGTCATGTTTCGGCCGCTGAAATTTCGGTGCATCTCTAATAATTACCATAGATTGTAGACGCTATAACTTTCACGCAAACCAATCGATATAGACGTATTGGGATTTTTTTTTACTGAAGACATGTAGCAGAATACATTTTGGCCAAAACTTATGAAGAAATTTGATTTTATAAACTTGTTTATTGGATATGTTTTATAGCAGAAAGTTAAAAAAAATATATATTTTTTTAATTATTTGTCTTTTTTCGTTTATATCACAAAAAACAAAAAATCCAGTGGTGATCAAATACCACCAAAAGGAAGCTCTATTTGAGTGAAAAAAATTATATAAACATCGTTTGGGTACAGTGTTGTATGACCGTGCAATTGTCAGTTAAATTAGAGTAGTCTAAATGGTCTGGTCATGAAGAGGGTAAAATCTTCCGGAGCTGAAGTGGTTAATCTGAATTATCTTGAAGTTTGTAAACTTACTTTGTGAAGATCCATACACATTTACCTCCTTGAATTCTGTGACACGTAGTCACTATGCCCTGTCAGTAGGCACTGCTGTGTCACACATTTCACAAAGCCTGCCTTCTGAACTACAGAGGTGCTGAGCGGAGGAGTTGAAGGAGGCGGAGTCAGAACAGGAATCACTACCTTGCAGGCAGCAAGGTACCATGGGATATGTAGTCCTTGGATATTGAACGTAAACAGCAGAGGAGATGCTGCAAAGCATGCAGGGAATCCAGGTAGGGTGACCACTTTTCCAAACCAACACCCCTGGATCATGATGTGTGGTACCTGGGAGTCATGTGATGTAGGGAGCAAAGTGTGCAGATGACGCTCTCTGCGGATGCTCTGCTCTAACCTCTCTCTCTGACACACATTTATTTTTAGACAAACATTCCCGCCGCAGAGTTCTCACACGCATATGTGGCTTCTTTATTGTAGAGGATCATTCCAAAAAAAATACTAGGCACATTGCCAGTGCTGTTTTGTTTTAGGATTAGTTTCCTATGACTCCACCTTTTACTTATTACATAAGCATTGTTTTGCTATTATATGTTAGATTGAATAAAGAAACTGATACATAAGCCGGAATTTGTCTGGCGTAGAACGATGGTAGTTTGATAAGAGCGGTACCTATACATCTAATAGACATGAAATATTGTTATCACGGCCGTTCAAACTTCCTGTGTTACCAGGAAGTAAGTTAAATAACATAGGAGTATCAAGATGGTGACCGCAATACACAGTATATTAAACATAGAGTACCAATATGGCGGCCGATAACTTCCTGCACAAACAGGAAAGTTCGTTGAAAGAAATAAGGAGTACCAATATGGCAGCCTTTACACTTCCGGCGGAAGCAGGAAGTATAATTACACACATCGTAGTTAGTGAGAGGAGTAAGAGGTTTGGGTGTAGCGGGCGGGACAGTCATGAGCGTCCCTAGTTTCTGAAGATGTCCAGTGGGAGGGGCGAAACGCGTCAAGCAGGGACCAGATACACTAGGTTCAGTGATGGCTGGCAGCACGCCAAGGCAGCGATTTTGACCTGTATGCCTTTCTTTGATGTAAGTGCATTTCTTTTGTGATTTTACCAATATTACGCTATGTGCATCTCTTTCTTCATTGGCACATTATATATATATCTACACCGTTGTAATGGAGACCTAGCCATAGATATGGATTAAAGATCTTGGAGTCCTTTAAAGCATGATGTTGGAAGGAGACATCTTAACCATTGATGTAGGACACAGACCTTGCATTTTAAAGCTTACTGTTGGTGAGTGGGGACCCAGGAGGGGAGCACGGAGTGGCACATGTATCCTCACAAGCAGAGTTGAACATGTTTATTTGCACTGAAAGACTTTATTTTGATTGCACTTTATGTGTTTGCACAGCATTCACTATATTTATATATATTTGTATATTTTGGAGCAGCGCTGAGTATAACAATTTAGTATCACCAATAGGTTTTTTTTTTACCTTTTTTATAAAATGAAAGTGTATGATGTGACCATAGATCTCCTTTAAAGCGGTAGTAAACCGTGGCTGTTTTATGAAAAAAAAAACACCTGTAAGGCAATTGCATAATGTGCTAGTATGCATCACATGCTAGCACATTATGAAATACTCCCCTTGGAACAAAGCCCTCCAGCACTTTGCTGCCACCGCTGAGAGTGCTGACATGTTCCCCTGGTCTTTCTTCTGGGTTTGCGTGCTCCGGCTATCTGATTGGCCTGAGCCACGATGACGTCGCTCCCGTGTATGCAGGCGGATGCGCTCGGTTCCGGCACGAAGCTCTGAAGGACCGTCAGGGTATGCTAGACCTTCAGAGCGCATGCACCGATGACGTAACTGGCTGAATTCAGGGTGAATATCTCCTAAACCATGCACGTTTAGGAGATTTTCACTTTACCTACAGGTAAGCCTATATAAAAAGGGAGAAGTTGGGAGGGTCTAGCTAGGACTGAAATAACTAACACTATACAGGAGAGGAGGACAGATGGGAAAACAAAAACACATGGTAAATAACTTGTAGTGGCTCACAACCTCCACTAGAGCACACTACAGAACAATAATACCCTGACGCAGTTCAATACAACACAGAAAAAATAGATGTAGGTGGGACAGAACAAGAGTCTTGAGGAGTGTAAATGTGAAAATAGACCATAAAAATGCCCAGTGTATACAAATTATATCTGCATTTTAAACAATCCATTTGGTGACAGCTTTTCTTTAATATGTTCTTTAGTACTACCGCTGCCTTATTTTATCAGGAGATATGAGGGGTAAAAAAATTATGTTCTTCAATTATTAATGACAGTAAATCTCCTTCCCTCCCCTCAGGTGCAGCGATAGCCCATATTACTCTGAATTATTTCATAATTAATGACAATTCTGATTAGAAGTCTAATGATATTACACAGCTCACGTAAAGGGAAATCTTTTTGCCTTGTCTCTTCAAACTTTAAATAATACCTCCCAGAAAAAGTGCACAAAATCCCCCATTCTGGCCTGTGGGTGAGGAGGCCTTGGCTCTAGCTAAGGCAGAGGTGTCAAACTCAATTTCATCAAGGGGCAATTTCATAAGCAGTCATAAGCAGTATGATTGCCCTCAAAGGGCCAGTTGTATCTGGGGTGTGCTATGTTCAGAGTTCAGGTGCGTGCTACGTACAGAGTGCAGGGTTTAGGAGTGTGCAACCCAGCCTTTCCAAAGTGTCCTCGCATCTCTCTCTCGCACCTGGCCTGGTCCTAGTACCTCCGTGTGTAGGTGGATCTGCCTCGCCTTGAAAAGAGATTGTTTTCTCGTCAGAATCTGGAGATCTGTCCATGCCAGTGTTTCTCTACTCCAGTCCCCAAGGCGCCCCAACAGGTCATGTTTTCAGGATTTTCATTATTTTGCACAGGTGATTTGATCAGTTTCACTGCCTTAGTAATTACCACAGATGTTTCATCTGAGGGAAATCCTGAAAATATGATCTGTTGGGGCGCCTTGAGGACTGGAGTTGAGAAACAATGGTCCATGCCGTGAGTGTGTGCCGGGATCTGTTAGATCCAGGAGCAGCTGTGTTTGCTAGTGGGAGCGAGAGCGGAGGGTCAGGGCTGGAGGTGGTGGAATGAAGTTACACCATGTTCCAGCTGCAAAACTAGACGTGAGGACCACTCGAGAAAGCCTGGAGGGCCAAATTCGGGCCATGGGCCTTGTGTTTGACATGTGTGATCTAAGGTATCAAGACCCAGAGTGACAATTCTGCCAAAGATTAGCACTATGCTCCTGGTAGGTCGGCCATACCTAGGAGATTTCCTTTCTAATTTCTTAATTTTTGCGAACGTTAGTTTCATTTTCTAATCATTAGTGGGGGTTGTTTTTGACTGTAGGAAGGAGAAGGGTGGAAAATTTTTCTTGAACAATTTTTTTTTTAAAATTGATTATGGTTTTCGTTCTGGGAAAGTCTATTTATTCCAAAATCGAATGTTAAAAGCAAACAAAATTTTGGAGATTGAAGATAAGCTGAAGACTCAAAGGCATATAGTGAAAATACCCCTTTAAACAGACAATTATTCCATTTGTAAGAGATTTTTATGGAGGAACGGCTTTCCCAACCATTCAAATGTTGGAGTCGTTTTGCCAAGGACAACCAGGGATTCTGTACTGTCAGGCCTCTCAAATCCCTGGGACATTGAAGGAGTTCTAGTCTAATCCTAGGTGTTTTTTTGTTCCAAATGAAATATCTAAAGATACCAGACACCAGGACGTAAATTGAGGCAAAAAGGAAGTTCTGGACAGCTGCACTCCGGAATATAGCCTTTATTTGTAAAAAGTCCAACAGATACAAGCCACAGCAAAAAATGGGACAAACGAACTGACGCGTTTCACACTTAACAGTGCTTGACCAACTCCTTTTTTGCCTCATGTTGCTATATGCTTAGCCGGCACCTGGTGTTCCAGTTCCGAGGAGAGTTCTATATCCACATTTCCACCTGAAGCGGTGATCCCCTTCCCTTCATCAGGATGTAAGTTGCGACCTGAAACCTGAAATCAACAGGACCAATATTAAGGGTAATATAATCAACTATTTTGGGGGAGATCATAATACCCAGATATTTAAACTGAGAAACAACCTTAAAGTGTTACTAAACCCAAGAACCTACATTCGCTATATTTGGTCTCCCACAGTACACAGAACATGGAAATGCTATTATTTTAGTAAATATAAACTGCTAAATACCTTTTCTCATCAGCAGTATAAAGCAGTCTTGTGACTTCTATCGGTGCCTGGTTAAAGCTTGTAGGAGAAGTTTTCATACTGCACTGCCTGTCCTATCAGGATGCAGGACCCCTGACCCTCTGTCTGGACTGTACTGTTTGGCGCTGTGCTGATCACATGCACTCTCCCAAGAGAATTAAAAACTCTCTAGCAATACACACCAAACTGAGCATGTGCAGCCTAACTCCATTTACTCTGTCTTTTTTGGACATGTTTTGGGGGCAATGAAAGAAGGGAGGATCTGTGCATACAGGATCAAACAGCCTTTTAACACAATGCAGAGGATTAACCCTTTAGGTTCCACAGCGAGTATAACAAGAATGCTTTACTGCATTATACAGACTGTTTTTACTGTTATGGGTTTAGTAACACTTTAATATGCGCAAATGGACCAGTTAGGTTACTGGAAGGGGATCTAAAGGGGGAAGAGTAGACTTCTCCCAATTAATCTTTAGCCCTGAAAAACCTCCAAATTCGGTAATGACGGACATAGCCTCTTGGAGGGAGGATTGTGTATCGGACAGGAAGAGGAACATGTCTTAGGGCGGCACAGTGGTGTAGTGGGTCGCACTCTTACCTAGCAGTAAAAGGGGTCAATGGTTCAAATCCCAACCACGACACTACCTGCCTGGAGTTTGCATGTTCTCCCTGTGCCTGTGTGGGTTTCCTCCAGGTACTCCGGTTTCCTCCCACACTCTAAAGACATGCTGGTAGGTTAATTGGCTTCTGTCTAAATTGGCCCTAGTATATGAATGTGAGTTAGGGACCTTCGATTGTAAGCTCCTTGAGGGTAGGGTCTAATGTGAATGTACAATGTATATGTAAAGCGCTGCGTAAATTGACAGCGCTTACATAATAATAATGTCGTCTGCATAGCAACTGGGCAGGAATCATAGTAGTTACCAATAATGAATGATCTGAAATCCCCCTTGGTTCTATAGTAACAGAAGAGGCATATGACAGCATTTCAGGAGTACCCAACACCAAATCAATATGGTATAGCCAGGGCTGGACTGGGACAAAAATGTGGCCCTGGATTTCATCCAGACCGGCCCAGGGCATAACACATCAGGGGACAGCACATCAGAGCACAGAACATCATGACACAGCACATCAGGGCACATCAGGGCACAGCACATCAGGGTACAGAGCCCAGCACATCAGGGCACAGGGTTAAGCACATCAGGGTACAGTGCCCAGCACATCAGGGTACAGGGTATAGCACATCAGGACACAGCACATCAGGGCACATCAGGGCACAGGACATCAGGGCACAGGTCACAATACATCAGGGCACACGACATTGGGGCACAGCACATCAGGGCATGGGGCACATCAGGGCACGGGGCACATCAGGGCATGGGGCACATAGCACATCAGGGCACATCAGTGTACATTGGGGCACATCAGGGTACATTGGGGCACATCAACCCTCATGGGGCACATCAGGGTACATTGGGGCACATCAGGGTACATTGGGGCACATCAGGCACATCAAAGCACATGGGGCACATCAGGGTACATTGGACCTCACCGCAGAACAACTGGGAAACCCCAGTTGAGAAACGATGCAATAGGCAAATTAGGCGGCCGCTGGAACCGGCCCACTGAGCCATCGGCCCACCGGGAAACTCCCGGTAGTCCCGAGGGCCAGTACATCCCTGGGTATAGCAAATTGTGAGATTTGGGATGGCATGTAAATTGGATATCATCCAGATGGATGTGCTGTCATATGTCTCGCAGCCCTATCTCTCCACAAAATTTTCCAAAAGGGGTCCAAGGGGACTGAACGTAGTGGAAAACATTCCCTAGATTACTCCATAGTGTTATTAAAAATACCCATCAGTATAACAGGAAGAGATTAATAATCCGCAATAAACTTAGAAAAGAGACAGGTCACCTCTGGGCTACATGGAGGGGGCAAATAAACATCTAAATCAAAAAAATGACAATGAATGAAAATATATCTACCCTTAGGATCAATCTTAACATGTCAATAGGAGAACACCACACCACGGTGAACCAAGATAGAGACTCCCCGATAATGTGAAGAATAATATGAGTGATATGCGTTTTGAACAAATCATCAACAAAACAAAGCAACATACACAAAAAAGAGAAAAAACAAAAAGAAAAAAACATGCTCCTCACAGGAGCTAGGGTAGGGGATTCAAAATCCTAGTAGCACATCCCGTAGTGATTGTAGTCTGGTAAAGAAAAAGAGGAGGGGAAAGCCTGCATGTTATAAAACCAGAAATCAAAGTAGCGAAGGGAATATCACCGATCCAGATAGGTCAGCCAAAAATGGGATAAAAGCTCTCCTCCAGTTTAGAAGCCACAGGTGCTGGCAATGCATATAGCAATAAAATAGGAAGAAATTCTGGACAGCCACACTCCAAAAATTGCCTTTTATTCAAAAAACAGGATCAAAAATACATGCCACAGCAGAGCGGACAGAAAAGCTGACGCGTTTCACACTATAAAGAGTGCTTAGTCATAGCGAGGAGGGGAGGAGGAGGAGGAGGGGAAATCCTGCATGTTATAGAACCAGAGAAATAAAAACAAAAACCTGCCAGCCAGGTCAGAAGGGACCAACCGAATTTCGATCAGCGCTTGTCCGTAGCTGCTGAACGGAAACTGATTGTTTGATAACCTTTTTTCGAAGGGACATGCTGGAAAACTTTTATTGATCGGTGACTGTGGCCAATCAGCTGCAGCGGCTCATAAGTGTATTTTGACAGTAGTGGGTCCCGATGTCAGAATATAGAGTCCAAGTCCCATTGTGTGTGTGGTGGTGGGGGAATTCCTCCATCCGCCTCATTTATGTGGATGGAGGAATCTGTAGGCCGTTTAGGTGAAAGCCAAATGCGTCTGCTGATGGGAGATCATGTGACCCTGCCTGCCTAGGCTTTGGGTCACATGAAAAGATTTGTATTCCCAGTTTTTTTTTATTTACGTGAGAATGAATATTTTTTTTTTCTCAGGATAAATATGCAATATGGTGATTCTCATTGCACTCCACAATTTCCTGTAAAGTGTGAATTTTTCCTGATAAGTCCGCTTTAACACTTATCTGAGGAAAAATTGGTAAGCGAGGTGCCTTTCAATAGTCATTGCAGGAAAAGGGGAACCCCATCAAATACAGGCAATCTTTGTGGACACAGAACCTGCACCAAGAGATAAACGTACAGTATGTGCGTCTTAAGAGGGAAGTCTAATGGAAGAAGAAGATGCAACAGGAATGTCCTTCCTTTTTAATAACCATTTTTTAAAAAGCTGCCAAGCGCCATCAAACAAACCTATGTTGGGTTGCACTGCTCATTTTTTTTTTTTTTTACAGTGTGTTGTACAAAGATAACCTGTTAAAACTTCAAACAACCAATTTTTTTTTTTGCTTCACAATAGGTAATGATTAGGTCCTCTTTTAATTTTTTTTATTGCTGTCTTATGTGCCTGTTGGGGAACTTACTCTGTTTTCATCAAGAAAAAGAATCAGAGGCAATCTCTAACCAAAACATTAACAGCGCATTCAAATTTAAAGTTACAACAGGGATACCTAAACTTTCTATGTGTGTGATTATATGTCAGGATTTCATTACATATCCCTGTATGTTGCGGTCGTTCAGGTGCTTATCTAATAGTTTCTTGAAGCTATCAATGCTCCCCGCTGAGACCACCGCCTGTGGAAGGGAATTCCACATCCTTGCTGCTCTTACAGTAAAGAACCCTCTACGTAGTTTAAGGTTAAACCTCTTTTCTTCTAGTAATGAGTGGCCACTTGTCTTATTAAACTCCCTTCTGCAAAAAAGTTTTATCCCTATTGTGGGGTCACCAGAACGGTATTTATAAATTGAAATCATATCCCCTCTCAAGCGTCTCTTCTCCAGAGAGAATAAGTTCAGTGCTCGTAACCTTTCCTAAGAACTAATATCCTCCAGACCCTTCATTAGTTTTGTTGCCCTTCTTGCTCCATTTCCAGTACATCCTTCCTGAGGACTGGTGCCCAGAACTGGACAGCATACTCTAGGTGCGGCCGGACCAGAGCCTTGTAGAGCGGGAGAATTATCGTTTTATCTCTGGAGTTGATCCCCTTTTTAATGCATGCCAATATTCTGTTTGCTTTGTTAGCAGCAGCTTGGCATTGCATGCCATTGCTGAGCCTATCATCTACTAGGACCCCCAGGTCCTTTTCCATCCTAGATTGCCCCAGAGGTTCTCCCCCCAGTGTATAGATTACATTCATATTTTTTCCACCCAAATGCATTATTTTACATTTTTCTACATTGAACCTCATTTGCCATGTAGTCGCCCACCCCATTAATTTGTTCAGATCTTTTTGCAAGGTTTCCACATCCTGCAGAGAAGTTATTGTCCTGCTTAGCTTAGTATCGTCTGCAAATACAGAGATTGAACTGTTTATCCCATCATCCAGGTTGTTTGCGAACAAATTAAATAGGATTGGTCCCAGCACAGAACCCTGGGGAACCCCACTTCCCACCCCTGACCATTCCAAGTACTCCCCATTTATCACCACCCTCCGAACTCGCCCTTGTAGCCAGTTTTCAATCCATGTACTCACCCTATGGTCCATGCCAACGGACCTTATTTTGTACAGTAAACGTTTATGGGGAACTGTGTAAAATACTTTTGCAAAATCCAGATACACCACGTCTACGGGCCTTCCTTTATCTAGATGGCAGCTCACCTCCTCATAGAAGGTTAATAGATTGGTTTGGGAAGAACGATTCTTCATGAATCCATGCTGATTACTGCTAATGATACCGTTCTCATTACTAAAATCTTGTATATAGTCCCTTATCATCCCCTTCAAGGGCTTGCATACTATTGATGTTAGGCTAACTGATCTGTAATTCCCAGGGATGTATTTTGGGCCCTTTTTAAATATTGGTGCTACATTGGCTTTTCTCCAATCACATGATTGTTGATGAAAGTGGAAGAAATAGTGCCCCACCATTAGTTTCAGTGGAAGAAATTGTGCCCATTAATGCTGTCAGTGGGAATAATAATGCCCCATCAATAGTATCAGTGGCAACAATAGTGCTCTATTGCTGGTGTTCGTGGGAGGAATAGTGCCCCATTGGTGGTGTCAGTGGAGGGATTAATGCCCATGTCTGGTGTTAGTGGGAGGAATTGTGCACCATCATTGGTGTCAGTGGGAGGAAATATGCCCCATTGTTGGTGTCAGCGGAATGAATGGTGCCCCATTGTTGGTGTCAATCAGAGAAATAGTGCCCATTAGTGATGTCAGTGGCAGGAATAGTGTACAATTATTGATGTCTATGGAAGGAATAGTGTCCCATTATTGGCGCAGGAGGAATAAGGCCCCATTGTCGGTGTCTGCGGGAGAAATAGTGCCCCATCATTGGTGTCAGTGGGACGAATTGTGCCCCGTTGTTGGTGTCAGTGGGAGAAGCAGAGCCCATTTTTAATGTTAGGTGGGAGGAATAGTGCTCCAAGGACCAGTTAAAGAAAAGCAAAAGGCCCCATACAGCTACAGTTTGGGGATCGATGGGTACCAGGTTTTTATTACTGTCTTTGTCCCTTGTGGAGAGATTTCTTCCCACGTTTTGTCCCAGTGGCCCCACATGAATGCAAGGAAAATCTCCTCAAACAAAAACATAAAAAAGAAAATATGATCTGATCTATCTAAACTTGTTTGGCTGGAGTTTCCCTTTAATAGTGAAGTATAAGGGTTCATCAGATCAGCAGCATTGGACTGCATTGCCCAATACAGTCTACACAGGGACAGGAAATATACCCTTTTTCTGTGATGTCAGTTACCATTTTGCATTTTTACACATTGCAGTTACAACGCTCTATAAGCACTTCCCGACCACCGCACGCCGATGTACGTCGGCAGGAATGGCACGGGTGCGCAAAAGGGCGTACCCGTACGTCCTTTTGTAATCCCGGGCTAGCGGGCGTACGATTGCCGGTGGCGACGAGGAGAGGCAGAACGGGGAAACGCCTGTGTAAACAAGGCATTTCCTTGTTCTGCCTAGTGACATGACAGGGATCTACTGCTCCCTGTCATTGGGAGCAGTGATCTCTGTCATGTCCTAGGTAGCCTATTCCCCCTACAGTTAGAACACGATGAGGGAACACATTTAACCCCTTGATCGCCCCCTAGTGTTTAACCTCTTCCCTGCCAGTGACATTTACACAGCAATCAGTGGCTAGTTTTAGCTCTGATCGCTGTATAAATGACAATGGTCCCAAAATAGTGTTAAAATAGTCCGATCTGTGCACCGCAATGTCGCAGTTCCGATGAAAATTGCAGATCACCACCATTACTAATAAAAAAAAAAATTAATAATAAAAATGCCATAAATCTATCCCCTATTTTGTAGACACTATAGCTTTTGCGCAAACCAATCAATATACACTTATTATGATTTTTTTTTACCAAAAATATGTAGAAGAATACATATCGGCCTAAACGAAGAAAGAAATTAGTTTTTTTTAATATATTTTTTAGGGATATTTATTATATCAAAAAGTAAAAAATATTGCTTTATTTTTCAAAATTGTCGCTCTTTTTTTGTTTATAGCGCAAAAAATAAAAACCGCAGAGGTGATAAAATACCACCAAAAGAAAGCTCTATTTGTGGGAAAAAAAAAACTTCAGTTTTGTTGCGGTTGCAACCGCAATAACCTGCTACATTCGCAGCGATGCGACTTGAACAATTCTTCCTCAATCAATGAGTCATCTGTGGTCGACAGACATTTATCCCGAGATTTTCGGGTACAGCACTATTCAAACACTCAGCCGTCTCATCACAACTTCAGAAATCCTGTAGGTGCTTTGGAGTTTATTATTTGCAAGATACAAACGCAGCGGCCAGAAGAAAGATGATTATTTTTCAGTCCTGTTTCCCGTGGGCTCCCAGGCCCTCCCAGAGCACAAAGGAGACGTGCTCGCTCCGATCCCCCCCTCTCGGAATCAGCGTGTCGGCTAGCACGCGGAGCTGAGCCCGGGCGCAGCCAAATTTAGGAGCACATGAGTCACTGTTGTGCAAGAAAAGCCGGCAGGAAGCGTGTCTCATCGCGTTGCCGTGTATTCAGTGTGTATAATGTGAGCACACCAAGAGATCCAGAGATATTCTGACATGAGAGGAGCGGAGCCGAGTGGAATAAAAAAAAAAAAAAATACGAAGGAGGAGGAGGGAACGCTGACAGGAAAAGAGGGGAATGTGGAAACGCAGCAGGTAGAAGCTATTTGAGCTATAAATACCCACATCCTACAGGATCACTGCCCGGCTATTATACAACACTTCAATCGCTTTCCGAAAAGATTTAGAGTGTCACTGGCACCCTCATTTGGGAGACAGGTACATCTATAAAACATAGCTCCCAACTGTCCCTGATTTCGAGGGACTGTCCCTGATTTGGAGCAATGTCCCTCTGTCCCTCTTTCCCCCTCATCTGTCCCTCATTTTGGTCTGATCTATTTAGTTGTATAAAAAAATGCACTTTTTATCTTTCAAAAAGTCTTTCCCAGCGCTAAACCTTTCATCTGATTTCTAAATTGCTGCATTTTTACATTTTAAAAGCCAATATAAAGGAATAGTAGTGGTAAAAAAAAGTCCTTGTGGATTTAATTAACCTTTTTTTTTTTGGTTAATTCTCCTTTAAGGGGGCGTGTCAGGGGGCGTGTCCTCTGCCTACATACGTTTGTTAGTAGGTGTCCCTCATTCCCATCTCAAAAGGTATGAAAAGCAGCCACTTAGGAGACTTGTGACTTATCATTTTCAAAAAATGCTAAAATACCCCCATTGTTATTTTTAAACGTAATTACAGTGGGACACAGTTGAAACAGCTTGAGCTAGATATACAGTATCATAAAAAAAGTATTCATATCCCTTGAAATTTCCCACATTTTGTCATGTTACAACCAAAAACATAAATGTATTTTTTTGGGATTTTATGTGATAGACCAACACAAAGTGGCACATAGTTGTGACGTGGAAGGAAAATGATAAATGGTTTTCAAAATTTTTTACAAATAAATATCTGAAAAGTGTGGCGTGGATTTGTATTCAGACCCCTTTACTCTGATACCCCATAACTAAAATCTAGTGGAACCAATTGCCTTCAGAAGTCTCCTAATTAGTAAATAGAGTCCACTTGTGTGTAATTTAATCTCAGTATAAATACAGCTGTTCTGTGAAGCCCTCAGAGGTTTGTTAGAGAACCTTGTTGAACAAACAGCATCATGAAGGCCAAGGACAGGTCAGTGATAAAGTTGTGAAGAAATGTAAAGCGGGGTTAGGTTATAAAAAAATATCCCAAGCTTTAAACATCTCACAAAACACTGTTCAATCCATCATCTGAAAACTGAAAGAGTATGGCACAACTGCAATCCTACCAAGACATGGCCGTCCACCTAAACTGACAGGCCGGGCAAGGAGAGCATTAATCAGAGAAGCAGCCAAGAGGCCCATGGTAACTCTGGAGGAGCTGAAGAGATCCACAGCTCAGGTGGGAGAAATCTGTCCACAGGACAACTATTAGTCCTGCACTCCACAAATCTGGCCTTTATGGAGGAGTTTCAAGAAGAAAGCCATTGCTCAAAAAAAGCCATAAGAAGTCCTGTTTGCAGTTTGCGAGAAGCCATGTGGGGGACACAGCAAACATGTGGAAGAAGGTGCTCTGGTCAAATTGAACTTTTTGGCCTAAAAGCAAAACGCTATGTGCGGTGGAAAACTAACACTGCACATCACCCTGAACACCATCCCCACTGTGAAACATGGTGGTAGCAGCATCATGTTGTGGGGATGCTTTTCTTCAGCAGGGACAGGGAAGCTGGTCAGAGTTGATGGGAAGATGAATGGAGCCAAAAACAGGGCTTTTTACAGTCTGCAAAGGACTTGAGACTGGGGTGGAGGTTCACTTAAATGACCCTAAACAAACAGCCAGAGCTACAATAGAATGGTTTAGATCAAAGCATATTCATGTGTTACATATAGTTACATAATAGGTGAGGTTAAAAAAGGCACAAGTCCATCAAGTCCAACCTATGTGTGATTATGTGTCAGTATTACATTGTACAGTGGCTTGCGAAAGTATTCGGCCCCCTTGAACTTTTCAACCTTTTGCCACATTTCAGGCTTCAAACATAAAGATATAAAATTTTAATTTTTTGTGAAGAATCACCAACAAGTGGGACACAATTGTGAAGTGGAACTAAATCTATTGGATATTTTAAACTTTTTTAGCAATTAAAAAACTGAAAAGTGGTGCGTGCAAAATTATTCGGCCCCTTTACTTTCAGTGCAGAAAACTCACTCCAGAAGTTCAGCGAGGATCTCTGAATGATCCAATGTTGTCCTAAATGACTGATGGTGATAAATAGAATCCACCTGTGTGTAATCAAGTCTCTGTATAAATGCACCTGCTCTGTGATAGTCTCAGGATTCTGTTGAAAGCGCAGAGAGCATCATGAAGACCAAGGAACACACCAGGCAGGTCCGTAATACTGTTGTGGAGAAGTTTAAAGCCGGATTTGGATACAAAAAGATTTCCCAAGCTTTAAACATCCCAAGGAGCACTGTGCAAGCGATCATTTTGAAATGGAAGGAGTATCAGACCACTGCAAATCTACCAAGACCTGGCTGTCCCTCTAAACTTTCATCTCAGACAAGGAGAAGACTGATCAGAGATGCAGCTAAGAGGCCCATGATCACTCTGGATGAACTGCAGAGAACTACAGCTGAGGTGGGAGAGTCTGTCCATAGGACAACAATCAGTCGTACACTGCACAAATCTGCCCTTTATGGAAGAGTGGCAAGAAGAAAGCCATTTCTCAAAGATATCCATAAAAAGTCTTGTCTAAAGTTTGCCACAAGCCACCTGGGAGACACACCAAACATGTGGAAGAAGGTGCTCTGGTCCGATGAAACCAAAATCAAACTTTTTGGCCACAATGCAAAACGATATGTTTGGCGTAAAAGCAACACAGCTCATCACACTCAACACACCATCCCCACTGTCAAACATGGTGGTGGCAGCATCATGGTTTGGGCCTGCTTTTCTTCAGCAGGGACAGGGAAGATGGTTAAAATTGAGGGAAAGATGGATGCAGCCAAATACAGGACCATTCTGGATGAAAACCTGTTGGAGTCTGCAAAAGACCTGAAACTGGGACGGAGATTTATCTTCCAACAAGACAATGATCCCAAACATACAGCAAAATCTACAAAGGAATGGTTCACAAATAAACGTATCCAGGTGTTAGAATGGCCAAGTCAAAGTCCAGACCTGAATCCAATCGAGAATCTGTGGAACGAGCTGAAAACTGCTGTTCACAAACGCTCTCCATCCAACCTCACTGAGCTCGAGCTGTTTTGCAAGGAAGAATGGGCAAGAATTTCAGTCTCTCGATGTGCAAAACTGATAGAGACATACCCCAAGCGACTTGGAGCTGTAATCACAGCAAAAGGTGGCTCTACAAAGTATTACCGCAAGGGGGCCGAATAATTTTGCACGCCCCACTTTTCATTTTTTTATTAGTTAAAAAAGTTTCAACAATCCAATAGATTTCGTTCCACTTCACAATTGTGTCCCACTTGTTGGTGATTCTTCACAAAAAATAAAAATGTTATATCTTTATGTTTGAAGCCTGAAATGTGGCAAAAGGTTGAAAAGTTCAAGGGGGCCGAATACTTTTGCAAGCCACTGTATATCCCTATATGTTGCGGTCATTCAGGTGCTTATCTTAAAAGTTTCTTGAAGCTATCGATGCTCCCCGCTGAGACCACCGCCTGTGGAAGAGAATTCCACGTCCTTGCCGCTCTTACAGTAAAGAACCCTCTACATAGTTTAAGGTTAAACCTCTTTTCTTCTAATTTTAATGAGTGGTCACGAGTCTTGTTAAACTCTCTTCTGTGAAAAAGTTTTATTTCTATTGTGGGGTCACCAGTACGGTATTTGTACAGTGGCTTGCAAAAGTATTCGGCCCCCTTGAACTTTTCAACCTTTTGCCACATTTCAGGCTTCAAACATAAAGATATAACATTTTTATTTTTTGTGAAGAATGACCAACAAGTGGGACACAATTGTGAAGTGGAACGAAATCTTTTGGATTTTTGAAACTTTTTTAACTAATAAAAAAATGAAAAGTGGGGCATGCAAAATTATTCGGCCCCCTTGCGTTAATACTTTGTAGAGCCACCTTTTGCTGCGATTACAGCTGCAAGTCGCTTGGGGTATGTCTCTATCAGTTTTGCACATCGAGAGACTGAAATTCTTGCCCATTCTTCCTTGCAAAACAGCTCGAGCTCAGTGAGGTTGGATGGAGAGCGTTTGTGAACAGCAGTTTTCAGCTCTTTCCACAGATTCTCGATTGGATTCAGGTCTGGACTTTGACTTGGCCATTCTAACACCTGGATACGTTTATTTGTGAACCATTCCTTTGTAGATTTTGCTGTATGTTTGGGATCATTGTCTTGTTGGAAGATAAATCTCCGTCCCAGTTTCAGGTCTTTTGCAGACTCCAACAGGTTTTCATCCAGAATGGTCCTGTATTTGGCGGCATCCATCTTCCCCTCAATTTTAACCATCTTCCCTGTCCCTGCTGAAGAGAAGCAGGCCCAAACCATAATGCTGCCACCACCATGTTTGACAGTGGGGATGGTGTGTTGAGTGTGATGAGCTGTGTTGCTTTTACGCCAAACATATCGTTGTGCATTGTGGCCAAAAAGTTCGATTTTGGTTTCATCGGACCAGAGCACCTTCTTCCACATGTTTGGTGTGTCTCCCAGGTGGCTTGTGGCAAACTTTAGACGAGACTTTTTATGGATATCTTTGAGAAATGGCTTTCTTCTTGCCACTCTTCCATAAAGGCCAGATTTGTGCAATGTACGACTGATTGTTGTCCTATGGACAGACTCTCCCACCTCAGCTGTAGTTCTCTGCAGTTCATCCAGAGTGATCATGGGCCTCTTGGCTGCATCTCTGATCAGTCTTCTCCTTGTCTGAGCTGAAAGTTTAGAGGGACAGCCAGGTCTTGGTAGATTTGCAGTGGTCTGATACTCCTTCCATTTCAAAATGATCGCTTGCACAGTGCTCCTTGGGATGTTTAAAGCTTGGGAAATCTTTTTGTATCCAAATCCGGCTTTAAACTTCTCCACAACAGTATTACGGACCTGCCTGGTGTGTTCCTTGGTCTTCATGATGCTCTCTGCGCTTTCAACAGAATCCTGAGACTATCACAGAGCAGATGCATTTATACAGAGACTTGATTACACACAGGTGGATTCTATCAGTCATTTAGGACAACATTGGATCATTCAGAGATCCTCGCTGAACTTCTGGAGTGAGTTTTCTGCACTGAAAGTAAAGGGGCCGAATAATTTTGCACGCACCACTTTTCAGTTTTTTAATTGCTAAAAAAGTTTAAAATATCCAATAGATTTAGTTCCACTTCACAATTGTGTCCCACTTGTTGGTGATTCTTCACAAAAAATTAAAATTTTATATCTTTATGTTTGAACCTTGAAATGTGGCAAAAGGTTGAAAAGTTCAAGGGGGCCGAATACTTTCGCAAGCCACTGTATATTGAAATCATATCCCCTCTCAAGCGTCTCTTCTCCAGAGAGAATAAGTTCAGTGCCCGTAACCTTTCCTCATAACTAAGATCCTCCAGACCCTTTATTAGCTTTGTTGCCCTCCTTTGTACTCGCTCCATTACCAGTACATCCTTCCTGAGGACTGGTGCCCAGAACTGGACAGCATACTCTAGGTGCGGCCGGACCAGAGTCTTGTAGAGTGGGAGAATTATCGTTTTATCTCTAGCGTTGATCCCCCTTTTAATGCATGCCAATATTCTGTTTTCTTTGTTAGCAGCAGCTTGGCATTGCATGCCATTGCTGAGTCTATCATCTACTAGGACCCCCAGGTCCTTTTCCATCCTAGATTCCCCCAGAGGTTCTCCCCCCAGTGTATAGATTATATTCATATTTTTGCCACCCAAATGCATTATTTTACATTTTCTACATTGAACCTCATTTGCCATGTAGTCGCCCACCCCATTAATTTGTTCAGATCTTTTTGCAAGGTTTCCACATCCTGCGGAGAAGTTATTGCCCTGCTTAGCTTAGTATTGTCTGCAAATACAGAGATTGAACTGTTTATTCCATCCTCCAGGTCGTTTATGAACAAATTAAATAGGATTGGTCCCAGCACAGAACCCTGGGGAACCCCACTACCTTATTTTGTACAGTAAATGTTTATGGGGAACTGTGTCAAATACTTTTGCAAAATCCAGATACACCACGTCTACGGGCCTTCTTTTATCTAGATGGCAACTCACCTCCTCATAGATTGGTTTGGCAAGAACGATTCTTCATGAATCCATGCTGATTACTGCTAATGATACCGTTCTCATTACTAAAATCTTGTATATAGTCCCTTATCATCCCCACCAAGAGTTTACATACTATTAATGTTAGGCTAACTGGTCTGTAATTCCCAGGGATATATTTTGGGCCCTTTTTAAATATTGGTGCTACATTGGCTTTTTTCCAATCAGCTGGTACCATTCCAGTCAGTAGACTGTCTGTAAAAATTAGGAACAACGGTCTGGCAATCACTTGACTGAGTTCCCTAAGTACCCTCGTGTTAGAATGGCCCAGTCAAAGTCTAGACCTAAATCCAATTGAGAATCTGTGGCAAGACTTGAAAATTGTTGTTCACGGACACTCTGTATCCAATCTGACAGAGCTCAAGCTATTTTGCAAAGAAAAAATTTCACTCTCTAGATGTGCAAAGCTGGTAGAGACATCCTCAAAAAAACTTGCAGCTGTAATTGCAGCGAAAGGTGGTTCTACAAAGTATTGACTCAGGAGGGCTGAATACAAATGCACGCCACACTTTTCACATATTTATTTGTAAAAAATTTTGAAAAACATTTATCATTTTCCATCCACTTCACAATTATTGTGTTGGTCTATCACATAAAATCCCAATAAAACGAATTTACATTTTTGGTTTTAACGTGATAAAATGTGGAAAAATTCAAGCGGTGTGAATACTTTTTCAAGGTCCTGTATATATTTAAAGTGAACTAAATAGGTGTATTTCTGTTCAGCCAGTTTTGTGATTGAAACACCTCTACCACACTGCACAGCCAGCAGAGCCACACCACGGTTTCCTACAACATCTAGTTGTAGAAATGTTCAACTTGACTTGTTCTGTTCAGTTCTCATTAGAACTGAAGAAGTGGCTTGAAGAAGCTACAAAATGTCTGCAACATTACAGAATGAGTTCAGATATATGTGACTGACTACTACTAAATATAACATAACCTGGTGTGGTATTGGGGAGATTATGCTCATGTGGTAGGTGCTTTTTTAATGAGTTGCGCCAGATAAAAGTGTATTTTAGGGCATGGCAGCCCACTTTTATTTAATAAAACAGAACGTTTGCATAGTCATCGGTTGCCCATGCAGGGGTTCTTCCACATCAATATGAACAACTGAAAATACCGCGCCACCTGGCTCCCTTGTTGATGCTGCTGCTGTTCTTCTCACTAGTCCCTCTGACTGTGTTTTCCAGCTCTACTGGTTTACTTGGCTTTCTTAGCCTTTAGTAGCTGTGCCCTGCTGCACGGACCAATCTTGACTTCTGGATGTAATGTCCCTATCACAGTTCTACAACCACAGGTATAACGGCCAGATTGAATGGAGGGCAGCAGGGCTCTATATTGTGTAAGGAAATGTCAGCCGTTTCTTCTCTGAGCTGGCTGCTCAGCTGTCGTCTAATTGCCAGCTCCTATCTCTCCACAGTTACTCAGCTGTTGATGATATCCTGCTCGTTAGTCCTGCCTACTTAAGCCGTCCAGAGGAGCTCTGCCTTCGCCTTGGTCAACATCACAGAAAATGAGACACTCTACTGCAATCCTGTTCAAGACTTGCTTTGCTGACATCCCTTCTGGCTCCAGATCCTGCTTGCTGTTCCACTACATTGAACCCTGACTTCTGGCTTGGCTGACTATCCATTCCCGTTACTAAACTTTGGCTATGTTTTGACTATGTTTGTTTTTTTTACTTCTGGGGCTGAGTGTTTTTTTCATTATTTTTTGCCCAATGGAAAGCTAGATTGAGAAATCTTGTTATAAGTATACAATGACCATAAAGTATTATCTTACCAGGGCAAATAAACTTACGATATGTGCATTTTAGTTCCCAATTATGTGTTTTTCAGGAGCTCAGATTTATATCTATTTGGGCCAAAAACGCCTGAGGATTGCATCTAAAAAAGAAGCTTACTTACTTTTCAAGCTACAAGTTTCAGGTGACACTATGCTAAGGTGCGAACAGGCACAATTGAATACCATGGAATTTTGGATGTTGAACGTTGATTATCAGAAAGGCAAATTTGTTGTCATCCAAAAAATTAATCAATAGATGTTGGATATTCTAACCAGTGGCGGCCCGTAATGCACTGCCGCCCCCTCATTGATGCCCCCTAATCTACATGCGGGGCGCTGGACGCATGGACTCCAGTGTTTTTTTTCCTTTAAGCACGTGATTAGAGCCTGAGGCTCTAATTGGCTTCAAAAAAGGGTGGGGGGCGCAGTGTGTTACCCACTTATGTGACAATAGTGAATCATTATTCGCTATTATCTTCTTCGTTCTTCTCCTGGCTAATCAGGAAGCCTTGATTGGCCAAGGAGTCTTAGGGTTGATCGCCACCATCCTTCTCCCGTGGGGGGGGGGGGGTGTTAGTTTGGTTCTAACCTTTCCCCGTTATTTCCAAAACTAGAGGGAAAAAAAGTGTTGCGTATAGATAAACTTTAATATCTTACTTTTTTTATGGCCAAAAATAAGAAAAACTGTTTTTTTTCTTTATTGTTCTGCTAGATACAACATTTTTACATGTCTTCCAGAGACTGCCTAAAAAACCTGTTCTTCACATCAGCTCCATAACTCAAGCTACAGATTACACACACATGACATACCCCAGTGACTCAATACAAAGTTTCCAAAAAGCAGGCTGCTGCTACTGTACCATCCCTTTTGCTAACCCGTTGTACTCTGTGAATCCTTTTGCATGTATTGAAAGTCTTTGTAAAACAATTATTGTATACTAAAAGTAACAAAATATATAAAAGACTAATTGAAAAACATAAAAAGACAAAAAAAAAAAAACGGACCCACAATGAATATAGTCCCCCCCCCCCCCCCCAAACCCCCTCCCAGGGCAAATCTTGACAAGGCTGCTCTTGACTATTTGGATTTCTTCCAGGAAGCTGTATATGCATCTACAGCAAACAGAAGGAATGTTTGAAGGATGAGTTGTCACTGGCTAAGGGTAATAAAGCCATTCAATGCAATGTTGTTATTCTTTGTGGATCAATGCATGCTTGGGGCACACTAATCAATTGCTGGGTGAGTTACAGTGCGTGTCCACCGCAAGGCAGAGGAACTCCGCTGTGCCTCTCAGTCTAATCTCAGCCACAGATCTGGAAACATCAGCTACCTAAGGAAAGATAACGATAAGAGCAGAAACAGCCAACTCAATTAACAGCGCTTTCTTTTACAGTCAAGCAGTTTCCTGACCTTTGCAGAAAAGCAGTACAAAGTAAAAAAATAAAATATGTAAAACAAAGTAACTTTCTGCAATCAACTTGGTTTGAAGCAGAGGTCCTTTAAGTGATATTAAACCAAAAAAATTGTGATATATTGCAGCTTATCAATCATTAGTTGTGGTGGCTGCATTCATTTTCTTTTTTTTTTTACTTTTCCCCTGTGTTTTCACCTGGTGATCTGTGCAGTAACACACCTCCTTTGGACAATAGCATTGTCACATTGTCAGTCTGGGGGAGGGAGCTTCACAGCTTCACTGTTCCGCCGGGACCAACACCCCTGACCAGCAGGACCCCCAACACACTCAGCCTATCCATATACTACCCTAGCCTATCTGTAAACTACCCTAGCCTGTCTATATACTACCCTAGCCCATCCACCCCTGCCACCTCCACTGTATACATGGGCAGGGCAATGGGGGTGGAGTCAGGGGTGCCAGGGGGCAGCAAAATGAGGTCTTGCCTAGGATTTTCGAAAATCCTTGCACTGGCCCTGGTAAGAGCGGTTAGGATGTAGAATTCTCTTCCACAGGCAGTGGTTTCAGTGGGGAGCATCGATAATTTAACCACTTGCCTACCAGGCCAATTCTGACATTTCTCTCCTACATGTAAAAATCATAATTTTTTTGCTAGAAAATTACATAGAACCCCTAAACATTATATATATTTTTTTAACAAAGACCCTAGAGAATACAATGGTGGTCGTTGCACTTTTTTATCTCGCACAGTATTTGCGCAGCAATTTTTCGAATGCGTTTTTTTTGGAAACAAAACTGTTTTTGTGCTTTAAAAAAAAAAAAACAAAACAGTAAAGTTAGCCCAATGTTTTTGCATAATGTGAAAGATGAAGTTACGCTGAGGAAATAGATACCTAACATGTCACGCTCTAAAATTGTGCACACTCATGGAATGGCGCCAAACTTCAGTACTTAAAAATCTCCATAGGCGACGCTTTGAAAATTTTTACAGGTGACCAGTTTAGAGTTACAGAGGAGGTCTAGGGCTAAAATGATTGCTCTCGCTCTAATGCACGCGGCGATAGCTCACATGTGGGGTTTGAACAGCGTTTACATATGTGGGCGGGGCTTACGTGTGTGTTCGCTTCTGACTACCGAGGCATTTAAAAAAAAAACATTTTTTTACATTTTTTTATTTTACTTTATTTTTAATTTTTTTATTTTTTATTTTTACCCTTTTTTTACATTTAATTTTTTTCGATCACTTCTATTCCTATTACAAGGAATGTAAACATCCCTTGTAATAGGAATCTATCTTGACAGGTCCTCTTTATGGAGAGATGTGGGGTCAATAAGACTCCATATCTCTCCTCCAGGCTGTACAGCATAAAATCTGAAATTTTTTTCCCCCCAATCTCATGCTGACAGCCGCGATCGTGGCTTTGTTTACAATGCGGGGTCCGGGCGTGACGTCATAACGTCGCGCCCGGGCCTCCGACGGTCATAAAGATGACTGATGACCATCTGGTCACCGGAAATCTCTATGCTCGTCATCCGACGGCCGGTGATTCTTTCTCTGGGCCCCCGATGGCACGGGAGAGCCCGGAGAAGCACTGGATGGCGGCAGGAGGGGGCGTTCCCTCCCATCGTTCTTATCGTGCACAGAATCGGCTGGAAAAAATTATATCTGAATGATACCTGTAGCTACAGGCATCATTCAGATATCCCCCCACAAAGTAGAGGACATCATTTTACTATGGCCCGGTAAGCAAGTGGTTAAAAAAACAATTAGGGATATACAATGCAATACTGACATAAAATCACACACATAGGTTGAACTTGATGGACTTGTGTCTTTTTCAATCTCGCCTACTATGTAACTATGTAAGGACACAGGAGAGGTGACGTGTTTCACACTTGACTAGTGCTTCTTCAAAACCTAAGAAACAACTGAAACATTGAGCCTTAAAAA
Organism: Lithobates septentrionalis; assembly: GCA_037952835.1. Classification (NCBI taxonomy): domain Eukaryota; kingdom Metazoa; phylum Chordata; class Amphibia; order Anura; family Ranidae; genus Lithobates; species Lithobates septentrionalis. Next base: position 2,216,199 of record JBBDGP010000034.1, on the reverse strand, counting down.
GGCTCCCTCCTCCTAATACAGGTGTCGCGTAATGCAATCAGTGTCCCAGCGAATGACAAGCGAATGGTATACACATACATATATATCACCCTGTGAGTTATGCACAAATATAAACCTAGTACTACTATTTAAAATCATAAACCTAGTACTACTATTTAAAAGATCTAATCTTTGATTAGATGATGTTAAAAACATATTACCCAACAGAATGTGGCTACAACAAGGACAACCCGGTCACCCACACTTAAAATTACCTTTAAAATGCAGCCATGTAAATGACTGAGATTTGATTTTGTTATCATAAAAGCTGGGTGACAAAGATTGACCTAATGTTGGTGCCCTTCTGGATACTATATATATATATATATATCTATATATATCTATATATATCTATATGTTATATAGATATATATATCCCATTTTGTAGAATGTTTGCACAGGTCTCATCCATGTAAAGAATGGGTAAGTATCTATTGATAATGGCTCTAACCTCGCTAAACTCCATACTAAACAGAACGGATAAAGTTAATTTGTTTCTATGGGAATCTATTTTCTTACTCCTATTTGAATTCAATAAATCTTCCCTGCTTTTATTTTTGGCGATATTTAGAGCTCTATTTAGCATCCACTTAGGGTTTCCCCTCTCTAGGAATTGTTTAAATAAAGTACCAACTTCCTTCTTAAATTGTAATTCATTGCTGCATGCGTTTTAATCGGAAGAATTGTCCTACGGGGATACCTTTGATGGTATGTTTGGGATGACCAGACTGGGCTAAAAGTAGTGTGTTCCCATATAAAGGTTTCCTATATAGGGTATTACTTACTCCCAATCTCTCACCCACAAGGCATACATCCAAATAACAAATCTCTCTGATGTCCACCTGACCTGTGAACACCAGGTTAGTATTCAAATAGAAGGTCATCAATGTACCTTAGGTACATTCTCATCTGGGATCTAAAGGGGTTCTGCACTCCAAAGATGCGGGACCGCTCCCACCAATCCATGTTTTTTTTTTTTTTTTCCTGATCATGTGGCCACTGTGACAACCAATCACAATAGTCACATGATTGCAGATTCTTTCTGCCCCCTGGGTGTTCAGAACTTTTTAAAGGGATGCCGGGACATGGGGCCAAAAAAGGTGATTATACAATAAACAATCTAGATAGTTTGACTACCTGATACATTTCTGGTCTGAAGCAAGCATGTAGGGTGGGATTCCAGATTTTTCAGATTTTACTGGCTGGATGCTTGCTTCAAGTCTGTAACTCACCAATGGGGGAGGGGGGGGGGTTCCACAATCAGACGTGAGGACATTACTCAGCCTTGAGCAGGCACAATAGTGAGTCAAGGTTATGAACTATGAAAATAAGTCCGGAACACAATTAATTTTTTCCAGCTAATTTGAGTTAGAGCATTGTAGTCAGCTATTAATAAACAGACCTGTCATTTCTATCAGACCTGTTAAGCTGAGTTCGTTGAGCCAAGCACCCATTATTCACAGGATCTGCTAATCGCCATGTCCTCTGCACAGCTCTATATTAATTAGCGCCAGCAGCGTGTGGCCTCCCTGTATGCCTTGTTCTTTGGATAAACTCTAACTGGCTCTCATCACGGCATGATTAGGTACTTAGATTAACTGTCGGCTCAACAGCACATCAAGATTCAGACTCTGAAATGTGTTTGGCAGTGTATACTTCTAATTTTTACAAGTAAATTGGTAGAATATATCATTTATTACTGCTCATCCAGCTTTTGCAGCAAAATGTAAAACTTGTGGGTTCAGCAATCTTGAGTGCAATCCAGTAACAAGGAGTGAAAGATGATATGCATGGATTTAGGTGTACTGAGTGTAGGGGCTTTATATTAATTGTGCTTGGATTCCTGCAATAGGATGGGGTATAGGTGAGTGCTGGCAATAGGGAACCATTGACTAATGTCCTCTGTGCCAGTTTTTATCTATTTTTTTTATATATTTTTATATTTACATACTAAGGAATATGGCAGTGAACATTCTCTGTTTCAATAATTTTTTCTGTTTCATTGGTATTTATTTAAGTTTTATAATAACATACAAAACAGTTGTACAATGTACAGAGTTTAAAGAGGTAAGGTGGATCACAATGCATTACGATACATACAAAATTTGCAATATAGAAAGCATGCCTAATATTGCATCAAAAAAACTACAAAGGGCTTCACAAAGTTTTTCATTAATCAGATAGCAGGCCATCTTTGCTACAGTCGGAACCCCAGATTTCCAATTTCTCACGAGGTCTGTTTGGCGGCAGTGAAAATAAAAGATATCAGCCTAAATTGGTTGGCCGTGCATTGAGCAGAGTTTGCGTTAAGCAACTCCTCAGAAGAGTTTTTAGAAATACTGGCGTCCAAACCGTATACATGAGTTGATATAGTCGCTCCCTGAGTCTTTTTATCCTGGGACACCCCCACCACACATGTACCAGCTGAACCAAAGCCCCAGAAACAACGGTCCAAGGTGCCTCGGTTGAATGTCACCAGCCTTGATGGCACCATGTACCAGCGCAACATGAGTTTATAATTAGCCAGTGATGGGAGTAAGTCACACATGTGCAAGTCACAAGCAAGTCTCAAGTCTTAACCTTCAAGTCCCAAGTTACTGTGGCGAAAAGCAAGCAAGTCAAGTCGAGTCCCTGCTAGAAGTCAAGCAAGTCAAGTCAAGTCATTTATTTTGGTCAAGTCACAAATTAAGTCAAAATACTGATCTACCCCGAAGCTGGGACTCGGGGGGAGCTTTCTTTTGTGGGGGGCGGCTTTTGCCTAGGCCAAGACACAGCACTGGTGGTGCCAAGTCATTGCAAGTCAAATAGCCCAAGTCAAAGTCAAGTCGCAAGTCATTAGTGACAAGTCAAAGTCAAGTCGAGTCATTTATTTAATTTTGTCAAGCAAGTCGCAAGTCCTCAAACAGGTGACTCGAGTCTGACTCGAGTCAAGTCATGTGACTCGAGTCCCCCACCTCTGTAATTAGCCTCCAAAAAAGATGAATTGATCGACCCATGTGCAACCGTATCAAAAATTTGAGACCATTGATGAGCTTCCAGCGGGGTCCAGCCTCCCATTAAACAGTGTAGGGAAGGTTTCAATAAATTTTTATTGAGTATTTTTAAAAGGAACAGTAAAAAGTTAGACATACAGTATACAAGATACAAACAGTTATGCGCATATCAAAGTTTAAGGTCTATACCAAAGATATTTGTTGATTATCCACATGAGTGTCCTTAGGTAGAATGAAACCCTTGAGGCATGGTATATGGTTGGGATGATGTAGGCAATATGTAAGCTCAGTTTCTTAGAAGCTAAGTGGATCACTTAAATGTAAAATTGGCAAGGTCTACTTTAAGAATTGAATTGTGAGGTGGCATTTATTCAAGCTCATGGGTAGAAATAGGAAAGCCACAAGGAGGAAGAACAAGAAGATAGTAGAAAAATAAATATCCCATTTGGTCGAGAGTAAAGCAAGGGGGGTGAGGGGGGTAAAGGAGGGCTGTATGGAGAACTGGAGGTGGATCCTGGACATATCATAGCCAAAATTGTTGACAAATATACAGTATCTCACAAAAGTGAGTACACCCCTCACATTGTTGTAAATATTTTATTATATTTTTTCATGTGACAACACTGAAAAAATGACACTTTGCTACAATGTAAAGTAATGAGTGCACAGCTTGTATAACAGTGTAAATTTGCTGTCCCTTCAAAATAACTCAACACAGCCATTAATGTCTAAACCGCTGGCAACAAAAGTGAGTACACCCCTAAGTGAGAATGTCCAAATTGGGCCCAAAGTGTCAATATTTTGTTCGGCCACCAGTATTTTCCAGCACTGCCTTAACCCCCCTTGGGCATGGAGCTCACCAGAGCTTCACAGGTTGCCACCGGAGTCCTCTTCCACTCCTCCATGATGACACCAGGGAGCTGGTGGATGTTAGAGACCTTACGCTCCTCCACCTTTCATTTGAGGATGCCCCACAGATGCTCAATAGGGTTTGGGTCTGGAAACATGCTTGGCGAGTCCTTTACCTTTACCCTCAGCTTCTTTAGCAAGGCAGTGGTTTTCTTGGAGGTGTGTTTGGGGTCGTTATGTTGGAATACTGCCCTGCGGCCCAGTCTCCGAAGGGAGAGGATCATGCTCTGCTTCAGTATGTCACAGTACATGTTGGCATTCATGGTTCCCTCAATGAACTGTAGCTCCCCATTCCCCAGTGCCAGCAGCACTCATACAGCCCCAGACCATGACACTCCCACCACCATGCTTGACTGTAGGAAAGACACACTTGTATTTGTACTCATCACCTGGTTATGCCACACATGCTTGACACCATCTGAACCAAATAAGTTTATCTGGGTCTCATCAGTCTACAGGACATGGTTCCAGTAATCGATGTCCTTAGTCTGCTTGTCTTCAGCAAACTGTTTGCAGGCGTTCTTGTGCATCATCTTTAGAGGAGGCTTCCTTCTGGGAAGACAGCCATGCAGACCAATTTGATGCAGTGTGCGGCGTATGGTCTGAGCACTGACAGGCTGACCCCCCACCCCTTCAACCTCTGCAGCAATGCTGGCAGGACTCATACATTTATTTTCCAAAGACAACCTCTGGATATGATGCTGAGCACGTGCACTCAACTTCTTTGGTCGACCATGGAGAGGCCTGTTCTGAGTGGAACCTGTCCTGTTAAACCGATGTATGGTCTTAGCAACCGTGCTGCAGCTCGGTTTCAGGATCTTGGCAATTTTCTTATAGCCTAGGCCATCTTTATGTACCAGTATGACAGAATGAGAGCAATAACACCAAATTTAACACACCTGCTCCCCAATTACACCTGAGAGCTTGTAACACTAATGACATTTTCACTTAGGGATGTACTCACTTTTGATGCCAGCGGTTTAGACATTAATGGCTGTGTGTTGAGTTATTTTGAGAGGACAGCAAATTTACACTGTTATACAAGCTGTACACTCACTACTTTACATTGTAACAAATTGTCATTTCTTCAGTGTTGTCACATGAAAAGATATAATATAAAAGACATAATAAAATATTTACAAAAATGTGAGGGGTGTACTCTCTTTTGTGAAATACTGTATATAGATAAGGTATAGAAGGTATAGAAGAGTTTCTCCTCCCAGAGAGCCAACAGTGTATGATCAAAGTTAGTAGAGAGCTAGTGATTTATTCATAGAGTCCAGATCATTAAAATTTTCTAAACAAGTCTTAGTGTCTATTTTTTAATTAGGTAAAACCAATCAATTTTCTGTTACACTTGTGTGGGGTTTGAGGACTTCCATGCTTTAGAACTTGTTTAGCCGCAGTGAACAAGAATGCCAGAATTGGGTGTTTGTGCAAGCGTCTGGTTGTAAATTAAACCAGGCCTCTTTCAGATATTTTGGGAAGCCTTTGCCCAGAAGCATATATGCCAAATGGTAGGTGGTAGTCCAACAGTGTCTAATCTCGGGGCATTCCCTTCAGATTTTGAGGTGGGTGCCCAGGGTTTGACAGCTCCTAAAGCATAAACCTGAGGCATTGAGTGGAAAGTTAGTGAATATTCTCACAGGACTTCTATCAAAGCAGACTTGTAAAAACCTAACTTTAGGTCCACTGCCTCTCTTTTCTGCTGCCATGAGAAAATAGAAATATTAATTCATTTGCTGAAGCAGCTCCTCCTGATTTACCAAAGGCAAATAGACTCTGCAAGTACAGTTGCTCCAGAGCTTAGTAAATGAGCAAAAACTCAGCTGAATTCCAACATCGTGCAAGCAAAAATGCATTTTTTTAAAAATTTTCCTTGCATGTAATTGGGTATTCTTTGCAAAGTGAAGATGTGCCTTATTTACTAAACTCTGGAGCAACTGCACTTGGAGAGCGCAACTGGACTTTGCAAAGTCCACAGTTCATTTGCCTTTAGTAAATCAACCCCACAGAGTACATTCAGGGCCATCTTACTGCACGGGCATTTCCCGCTCCCTCCCGCCAGCATTCAGCTTATGCAGGGTAATCCACAAAAGAACGCTTCCAGCTACTTCCATCAGCCGCCGCACTGATCACTATCGGATCCCCTCCCGCAGCACTACTGGCTTCCCACCTCTCCACCCCAGCAGCTGCAGGCACACAGGGGGATCTTCAGGATGGAGAGCGGGGAAGGGGCCAGTAAACATGTCATTTACTGGCCTTTTTTAAGTGAACACAGTATGGGAATGTTTCCTCAGTCCCTTTCTCTGTCTCAAATGTAAGACTTCAGGGATCTATTTAGACTCCCCAACAGTGTTGTGAAGTTTTTTTTTTTTATATTAAAATTAACCAAAATTAACTAAAAATGTAAATTAGGTCACCATCTCCCTGGTAGGGGCCCCAGTGCATTACTTTGCACTGGGGGCCCCTGGTGCTGTTAAGGTGGCACAGAGTACATGGGCAATTGTAATCTCTTACTGAGTGATTAAACTACTTCCATAAATTCACCAAGAAGTGATTTTAACACATTGCAGAGAAGTTGGATTCCAAAAGATGGCTCCTAGAGATTAAAATCAATTTCCCTCTCTAATAGGTCAATGCCAGCTACCACATAAAATGTCTCCCTCCCCTTTCCATAGCTCAGGGGAGCCAGGCTTGCAGGTATTCACAGGAATCCTTGGAGAGCTTGGCCCACGCACATTTGGACGATGCTTATACAATGAACTCTTATGCCGTATACACACGGCCGCACTGTTCGACCAAACTTATCCGACGGAACGAATCCGTCGGACAATTCGACCGCGTGTGGGCTTCATCGGACCTGCAGCGGACCTTTTCTGTCGAAAATATGACGGACTTTAGATTTAGAACATGTTTCAAATCTTTCCGACGGACTTGAGTCCGGTCGAAAAATCCGTTCGTCTGTATGCTAGTCCGACGGACGAAAACCAACACTAGGGCAGCTATTGGCTACTGGCTATGAAATTCCTTATTCTAGTCCACTCGTACGTCATCACGGTCGAATCCGTGAATGAATCCAGTTGGAATCTATAGGGTCATCTGTTTGGTAATTTGGCTTTCTTGTGCCTCAGGCATTATATGCTAAATATTTTTATTTGCTGGTCTTTGGGTGTGCAACCTTATGCCTGAGAGGTGACCCCCTGATATTCCTTCCGCCTATTGGAATGGACTTTGGTGTGATTGTGTGTAGACAAGTCCGATTCGACGGATGTCCATCGAAAAGTCCTTCGAAAGTCCGTCGAAAAGACCAACGTGATTCAGTCCCTCGAAAGTCCGGTCGTGTGTATACTGCATAAGTCTTTTATGTCTGTGATGAGCTTTAGAGTCTAATGTATGCTCTGTTCTATAAACCACCTCTAATTCCTGTATATTCTCAGAGCTGCACAGCAATACTCGCCAGCTAAGCAGAAATTAGCGCACATAATTGATGTGCATTTTTGGACTACTGTAATTAAGGTTTTCAGGAATAACATAGCAATGGAAAAGGTCCCAGAGGTAGACAGGAAGATAATAAGAAACATCAGAGGTATAGGCTCCTGTAATGATCATTCTTAGCTATTATCAGCATGTCATTGTGCTTCCCAGAAGGGTTCTGGAAACAAAGCTATATTTAACAGCGAATTACCACTGCCTATGTCTTAACTAGCCATATATACATATATAGCTACGAGAAACAGTTTCTTGACCCTGAAAGCATATCTGCCATGCAGGGCAAAGCAATAGATTTGCATAACTTTCCTTTCCTTGGCCCCCAAACTCTTATATTCAGCCCCCACAGTACAAAGAATATACTGCAGGGTATGAAGGAGGATATGACTCATTCCATGGACATCACTGGTGTAAAGCGACTGGCCTAGCGCTGACACATGAGGGCAGGAAGAAAGTCCTAAGCTCTGTGTAAGCTCTGACTGCAGTGACTCTGAGCTTACCTAGGCCTGTGTGATCAGAGCAAAGGAGGATTAAAGGCAAGGTGAGTATATGATGCTATGGGGGGTACTACATGGGCTAAGAACAGGTTCTTTTTGTATTAAATACTATTATGGCCAGTAGAAGTCTAGTTTAAAAAAAAAGGTTATTTTTTAGTTTTGGATAGTACAAGCAAGTGTTAGAATCTCTGTCAGATTTTTACTACAATAAGTGTCCATGTTTAGAAGATTTACCCTCACTCTTTGTTCTGGTGACTGGTGTGGCCTTAGGCAGGAAATGAAAGACACAGCAAAAGTTCTAAACTGTCTTCACTCTATCCATAACTAAAAATGGGTAGTGTTTTGGCTATTAAAGTGCTTCTAATGCCGCGTACACACGAGCGGACTTTACGGCAGACTTTGCCCGGCGGACTGGATTTCGTCAGACAATTCGATCGTGTGTGGGCTCCAGCGGACTTTGTTTTCTCAAAAGTTGGACGGACTTAGATTTGAAACATGTTTTAAATCAATCCGTCGAAATCGAGTCCGGTCAAAAAGTCCGCTCGTCTGTATGCTAGTTCGACGGACAAAAAGCCACGCTAGGGCAGCTATTGGCTACTGGCTATGAACTTCCTTGTTTTAGTTCGGTCGTACGTCATCACGTACGAATTCGACGGACTTTGGTGGATTGTGTGTAGGCAAGTCCGTTCATTCAGAAAGTCCGTCGTAAAGTCTGTCAAAGTCCGCCAAGCAAAGTCTGCCGAAAAGTCCGCTCGTGTGTACGCGGCATAAAGTCTAAAGGATATTTAAATTAATGCAGAGAAAGCTTCCCACTACCTGTCTAACCCACCTCATCCCTAAACACTTACCTGGCTTCATATCACCACTCCAGTGCTGTCTTGGCTCCAGCACCGCTCTCCTCACTTCCTTGTCTCACAGGAGACACTAAGGGCAGTGAAGTCTTATGCCCTGTACACACGGTCGGACATTGATCGGACATTCTGACAACAAAATCCATGGATTTTTCCGAAGGATGTTGGCTCAAACTTGTCTTGCATACACACGGTCACACAAAGTCCGATCGTTCTGAACGCGGTGACGTAAAACACGTACGTCGGGACTATAAACGGGGCAGTAGCCAATAGCTTTCCTCTCTTAATTTATTCTGAGCATGCGTGGCACTTTGTCCGTCGGATTTGTGTACACACGATCGGAATTTCCGACAACGGATTTTGCTGCCGGAAAATTTTATAGCAAGCTCTCAAACTTTGTGTGTCGGAAATTCCTATGGAAAATGTGAGATGGAGCCTACACACAGTCGTAATTTCCGACAATAAGGTCCTATCACACATTTTCCATCTGAAAATCCTATCGTGTGTACAGGGCAATAGGCTCCTGCTGGTGTCAGTCAAACTCCCTTTTCCTTTGGACACACATAGCCCAGCTCAGGAGCATGCCGACACAGGTGCCTCCCTAGCACCTGGCTTGCTAAGGAGGCACCTGGAGTAAGAAGAAGCTGACAGTGCAGGCAGAGGACTGACAGAAGAGAAGGTAAGGGACCTCTCGGTGCAACATTGTTGCACAGAACAGATAAGTATTACCTCTTATTTTATTTTAACCAAACAATTATACACTGGCATTCTACCAACCAATGATGTGTTGCAACGTTCCCAGCATTTACAGGAGAACCAGACTTCCTCAGTTCAGACCTGCTCTTTCTCCCAACTTCAGCTCCTTCTGCTCTGCACCTGTAAAGCTAAGGGGGGACTCTGCAGTGCACACATTGATGTAAGAGGGGACTCAGCTGGGCACTCCTGGATGTAAGGGGGGCACTGATGGGAACTCCTGGACATAACGGTAGGCTCTGATGGGCCTCTCTATAAAACTGAATTTTTTTTTTTAAGACTTTGAATATTTGTAAAATATATGATGTGGCCTGCATACCGAGACTAAGTTTTTTATTTTTTTTTATAGGTAGCATCTTGAATACCCTGATGTAATTATAACATGTAGCCCCCTCTAGTGTGTGCTACTAGTAGTGGCAGAGTAGGAAAATTTACCTGACTCATGTTACAGTCTGTGAGTCTTAAATTGAGTCAGGGTTCACTAGGAGAAGCTGCCGTGAAAATTTATGGAACCTCGGCCAATCCCCAGTGGTGGGCTGGCAGAGGGCAGAGACAACCCCATAAATAGACATGGGCTATGCCAGCAAGGGGAGTTGGGTGGAAGATGGAGATGCAGTGTTGAGGAGGCTGTCGTGGCCCTCAGGGGTACCTCCTAGTCTGGGGGGGGGGTCCTGCCGTGTACCTTGGCTCGGGTGCTGGAAGGATCTTGCCATAGAAACAAAGTGAGGAGGCTTTCCTAGAAGCACGGAGGCAAAGAGAGGAAAGAGTGAGTAATTCAACACTGTTGGGGACTAAAAAGGGGGGAGACTGCCACATATAACCAGTGTCCCTTGAAGACAGCGGTGGGCTCAAGTTTTCTACCTTTCCCTGAGATATCTCCAGCAAGTCAGCCGGGTGGGCTGGTGAAGAAATAGCCAGGAGGGCTGGTGAAATAGGCAGTTGCAGCCAGGTGGGCTAGCAATGCCCAAAGCACTTAAAGTTGTACATAGGAAGATGTCCCTGAAGTTATTGTTACCGTCAAGTGGGCATCCCATAACCTCCTATCCCTATTCAAGTTGTTAACCCCCTAACAAACAACAAAAACAAAGCTATATACTGTTTTCTGACTCTGCATGCCTGTAAGATTCGGTGTGCCTGGCTGTGCATCTGCAGCTCCTACATGGGGTGTACGTGTACTACAACATAAAATATAATTGTGTATATTACATGCCAGCACTAGTTGGCATCAGTCAGGAAAATCACAGACTCAAGGGCACAGAAAGTTCAGGAGTTTCCAGCCAGAGCAGGCCGGCTGTCTTTCTGTAGCAGAACTTATCACTCACGATTAACATGGCAAAGATGTCATAATCACATTACCAGCCTTTATTACAAGAGGAAAGGCCTCTGAGATAACAGCTTCATAGGGAGGATTAGCAGCCAAGCTAAGGCAGAGCTGCCAATATTTCAGAGAGCTTTTACAATGTAAAAGGTCTTTAAGTATTGTAACCAGTAATAGGTATCTCAGCATAATCAGCAGACCCCTACCACCCTAAGCGAAGGTCCCTTACTTCAGTGGCGATAGTAGACACACTGTGCCCTTCTTTAACCACTTGCTTACAGGGCACTTAAACCCCCCTCCTGCCCAGCCCAATTTTCAGCTTTCAGCCCTGACGCACTTTGAATGACAATTGCACGGTCATACAACACTGTACCCATATGAAATTTTTATCATTTTTTTTTCACACAAATAGAGCTTTCTTTTGGTGGTATTTAATCACAGCTGGGCTTTTTATTTTTTGCTAATCAAACAAAAAAAATGGAAAATTTAGAAATTTCTTGGTTTGTTATAAATAACATTTTGCAAACAGGTAATTTTTCTCCTTCATTGATATGCGCTGATGAGGCAGCACTGGTGGGCAGTGATAGGCTGCACTGGTGGGCACTGATAGGCACAGATAAGGCGGCACTGATAGGCACAGATAAGGTGGCACAGATAATAGAAGAAAGAAGAAGCATTTAAATAAAGGAATTGTCAAAAACTGTCTCTTGTCATTTTTAACATTTTTGACATTTTTTTTGTGAAATGGTAGGGGTACTTTTGTACCCCCTTACCATTTCACACAGGGGGGAGGGCCGGGATCTTTTCCTGTGGCCTGCCAGGTTGCGTGCTCAGATAAGGGTCTGGTATGGATTTTTGGGGGTACCCCACGCCATTTTTTTAAAAAATTTTGGTGCGGGGTTCCCCTTAAAATCCACACCAGACCTGAAGGGTCTGGTATAGATTTTAAAGGGGGACCCCACGCCAATTTTTAAAAAAATTTTGGCCGGGGTTCCCCTTAATATCCATACCAGACCTGAAGGGCCTGGTATGGAATTTAGGGGGACCCCCACATCATTTTTTTTTGTAATTTTCGTTCGGGGTTCCACTGTGGGGAATTCCCATGCCGTTTTTATCAATGAACTGTTATGTGTATTGTCGGGCCGGCAATTCAGTATAGCCGCGAGTAGTTTTAAATGACTTTTTTCCTTTGAAATGTCATTTTGCTGTTAGACTGTTCTAAACATGGGAAACATGCGCCCCTTTACAAGCATACTATAGACACCCCCCAGGTACGAAATTTAAAGGGATATTACACTTTTATTGTTTGACTTTAAGCATTATTAAAATCACTGCTCCCGAAAAAACTGCCGTTTTTAAAACTTTTTTTTGCATTGATACATGCCCCCTAGGGCAGGACCCGGGTCCCCAAACACTTTTTATGACAATACCATGCATATAAAATTAGCACTTTTGATTTCTCCCATAGACTTTTAAAGGGTGTTCCGTAGCATTCGAATTTGCCGCGGACACCCCAAATTGTTCGCTGTTCGGCGAACTGGCGAACAGCCGATGTTCGAGTCGAACATGAGTTCGACTCGAACTCGAAGCTCATCCCTACTGATCACAGAGCTCGCCGGCCGCTCGAGCACGGGAGGACGTCTATTGACGCCCTCCCGGCAAAGTAGGTCCGTGCTGTAGCTGTTATTCGGAGAAGAAGTTAAAGTTGTGTTGTACACATAACGATGTAAAGTTGTGTCTTTTATACTTACTGTCTGATTGTAATGCTGCAGCGTTCTATGAACACGAACAAGTTGTGCACACTTTAAATCTTTAATAAAAAGTACCTGATTAAAAAGAAAAAAAAAACTCTCTGTGTCCGTTTATTGCTCTCTTGCAGAGTTACAGCCTTTGGTAGAGTTTTTAGCATCCGTCACTTTCTATGCCTATGTTCCTTGCTGCACACTGAGGTACCATCCATTATGTCCTTGCTATGTACTGAAGTGACATAAGGGTGAAAGGACAGAACCGCAACTTATGGCAGGAGCATAGGCATCCAATATATCCAGCATTGCCGGATGCTAAAGATAATGCCAGAGGGTGTAGCCCTAAAAGACTGAAAGATAGTGATGGTCCTTGGAACGGGCAATTGGACATGTGAGTATAAACCTTCTTTAGGAGCGGGCATCTTTTTTATTTTGGTAACAACAGAGCTGCTTTAAATTAAACCTGTGCCCAGACTATGCATGTAAGCAGGGGAATTAGCGTTGCTGTATTATAGAGGGAAACACACTGCGTGGTATTGTAAATGAAGTAACTTTAATAACCAGATAAGCAACAGTGGAAAATGATATTTACAAAAGTGGAGTAAACAGTTCTCTTGTTAGCATTTAAGGCACAGATTCACAGTCCATTCACCAAAGATACAGAATGCAGCTCAGTAAACTGGCACTGTAGTTATTATTCCTCTCTTCAGGCACATCCGTGGTATACAAGGCACATTTTGATTACTTGCCATAGGCTGCTGTCCATAAACAGGTTCCACAGATGCAGCAGTGTTCATAGGAAGGACTCCTGAGGAATCCTGTTCTGTCCCTGTAGGCTGGAACACTCTCCCTGAGTAAGGCCTAGCTTTCCCTCACAGACAGTATACCTTTTCCCTCACTCATTCCACACACGTCTCTCAAAATGGTGGCTGGGCTCTCTTTTATATGGAAGCTAACAGAAAATGGTCGACAAAATCTTGAGAGATCTTGGTACCAATCAGAACATGAGGCTTCTCCAAGATGGCTGTTGGAGACAATTTAGAGAACAGTTAGAGACTCGACAGGATTTCATAAAACAGCAGAAAAACACAAACACATTCTGAAAATAATATGACATTTCTGCATGAGACAGTATATATGATACAATTGTAGTCCCACTTCTCCTCTCAGCCAGCAAGACTGTCCTGTCACAGTTAAAGTGGAGTTCCACCCACTTTTACAACTCTTCAGCATCCCTCACTAAACTGTGCACTGTAAACAAATTGGATATTTTTTTATTTTTTTTCTCAGCACCTACTGTATATCTGCTGTATTCATTTTTCACTTCCTCCTCCCTGGCCGCGGCCCATCGCATCATTTCCAGTTTGCAATGCCTTCTGAAAAAGGGCGGCAACTTCCTCTGAAACTGCCGTTGCTATGGAAACCTGACCTGAAACCTATTACACTGCTTGTGCTGTGCTGAGCATGTGCGAGATCTGCAAGGATGAGATCCAGGAAGAACTACAGTCTGGCTTCAGATGCCCACACTTAAGATGGCCACGGCCTGCTGTAAATTTATAAAATAACAAACTCCTGCTATAAACTAACAAAACAGACCTTAGTTTACAGACTAACTTTACTAGAATACATTAAGCTTGTGTATTATAGGGGTATTTTTATTTAAAAAGTATAATTTTGGCCGGAACACCACTTTAACTTTATGTGAGGAGGCTACCTACATGCATACTAAAGTATTTACACATTCTGAACAAGCAGTAAAAGTGCTTTAAAACATGCCCTCATTCATCTCTATATCTATAAGCATTGGGGATAAATTAATTTTCAAAGTTGATTAATATCTTAGTTTTTTTCTATTACAGTGGAAGTCTGGCAGCCTGCTGGCCCTACAGTAGTGCTCTCCAAACTGCGGCACAGGGTCCAGATTCGGCTCTTTGCTTGCTTTCATCCGGCCCTTGGGATGCTATTTTATTCACTGACACCAATGAACGCCACATTTCCTCCCAATGACAACGATGGCGTACATTTCCTACCAATGACATCAATGATGGGGCATAGTTCCTCCCAATGACACCAACATTGGGGCACAATGAAACCAATGATGGGGCACAATTCCTACCAATGATACCAATGATGGGGCACAATTCCTCCCACTGACACCAATGATGGGGGATTGTATACTCCCACTGACGATGGGACATTTTGTACTCCTGATGGCCACAGTCCGGCCCTCCTAATAAAGTCTGAGGACAGTAAACCGGTCCTTTCTTTAGAAAGTTTGGAGACTCCTGCTCTACAGTAAACACATAGCAGGTGTTTCTAAGGGCTCATATACACAGGTGTACAATACACAGCATTCAGATCCATAATGTATATTGATCTAAACACAGCAATACTCTATAATATTGGACCATTCACATTGCTCTTTTTTTTGTCTGTAGTGATTACCTGTTTAAACCAAAGCAAGAAAAATGTTCGCCCGTGATCAGTTTTGAGCGTATTTTATGCTGTATGCATTAACGTTTGTGTGAACATTTACTTGTATACAGAATAAATGGATATAGCGATTTGCTCTAAACAGAAACACTATGTAGGCACAACGGCAGCACGTATTGACCTCGATGTTTGGTCATTCTGAATGACTGAAGGCTGAAATCATTTTGCTCCTGCGCTGCTGCCTACTTATTGTTGATGTGTACATTTCTAGATGAATGAGTCATTCACGTGGCAGTGGTGCAGAATGACATTGACAGAGGTCATTCTCCACTGCAGCCAAGTGAATGCCTAATTCGGGGGAGATGTAGAAATCAACAATGTGTACCCAGCAGTGGTGCAAGAAGAAGCATGAATAATGAGGAGGAGCATTAAGGCGGTGCAAGCTTCCTCCAGTATTACGAAACATCGGAGGAAGCTTGCATATGAGGAGGAGCAGAGGGTAGTGCAAAGGTAGCGCAGTCAGAACTTCTTCCAGTATTACCATGAATATTGAGAAGGATCAGAGGAGCTTTAAGGGCAAAAGCTTCCTCCAGTATTACTACACATCAGAGGAAGCATGAATAATGAATAATGAGGAAAAGTGAAGGAGCTTTAGAGGTGGAGCAAAGGTAGGACGGTTGGAGCTTCCTTCAGTATTACAACACACCAGAAGAAGCATAAATAATGAGGAGGAGCGGAGAAGCTTTAGGGTCAGTGCAATAGCAGCACAGCAAAGCTTCCTTCAGAGAGGCCTGGAGCGAGAGGAGTGCAAAGGAGGTAGCAGAGGGCCGGCATGACAGGGGTGATAAGGGTACAGCAAGGGTTAAAGGAAAGTTGTTTAGGAAAGGTGGTGAGCGGGGGATTGGTTAGAAAGTGTGGCGAGGGGAGGGGTTTAGTTTATTTAGTGGGGGAAGGAGGGGTGTCCCGGGCAACACTGCAGGGAGAGTTTTTTGAAGAGAAGTTTCCCACCCGCTCTCCCTGTGTTTTTGTTTGCTTTACTGTTATTTATTTACAGGTGCGGTGTAGCTGGACATGTCATGGCAGCGGACAACTGGCGGTGGTGGTGGTAACTAACTCATGAGATGGAAGTGTGGGGGACTCAGTGGTGGTATGGGCCCCCTTGGTGTGTACAGTTAACACGGGTTAGCTGAAGATGGTAATGGTGACACTGCGGGTAACGAGTTGTCTTCGGGCTGGTGTTATCACAGCCATAGGCCTAGTACGGTAAAAGGCCTGCAGTGTAGAAGTGGAAGAGAGTTATGTTGGGAAGTGCCGTCAAAGACCACCGGGGGTAGACACTGATATTTGAGTTTTTGCTATGGTTAAAATGTTATATATATATATTTATATATATTTTATATTTGTGAATAAAAAAGGCTGCTATGGCCAGATTTACTCCAACAAAGTGTGGTTTCGTCATTATAGGTAAGGTTAAGTGGGAGTTAAGGTTGGAGCATAATAAATGGCGGCAGTCATTAAAAGGGGAGGTGTGCATCTTATCTACACTGGTCAAGTATTACGACGCATTGAACGAAACATGAATAATGAGGAGGAGCAGAGGAGCTTTATGGTCAGTGCAAAGGCAGCTCAGCAAAGCTTCCTCCAGTATTACAATGCATTGGACAAAGCATGAATAATGAGGAGGAGTGAAGGAGCTTTAGAGGTGGAGCAAAGGTAGGACAGTTGGAGCTTCCTCTAGTATTACAACACATCGGAAGAAGCATGAATAATGAGGAGGAGCAGAGGAGCTTTAGAGTCAGTGCAAAGGCAGCACAGCAAAGCTTCCTCCAGTATTACGACGCACTGGACGAAGCATGAACAATGAGGAGCGGTGGAGCTTTATGGTTAGTGCAAAGGCATCTCAGCAAAGCTTCCTCCAGTATTAGAATGCATTGGACGAAGCATGGATAATGAGGAGGAGAGCAGGGAAAACAGTACGACAGTTGGAGCTTCCTCCAGTATTACAACACATTGGAAGAAGCATGACTAATGAGGAGGAGTGGAGGAGCTTTAGGGTCAGTGCAAAGGCACCACCTCCGGTATTATAACGCATTGGCCAACAAGTAACAAGGGGGAGCAGAGGAGCTTTAGGGGCGATGCAAAGGTAACACAGTCAAAGCTTCCTCCAGTATTACAACAAATCGGAGGAAGCATGAATAATGAGGGGCAAACCAGATTTAGAGGCAGTGTAAAGTAGCACAGTTGGAACTTCCTGCAGTATTACAATGCATCTGAGGAAGCATGATTAATAAGAAACGGAGGAGCTTTATGCACAGAGCAATGGCTGGAGTTGGAGCTTCCTCCTGTATTACAACACATTGAAGGAAGCATGAACAATTAACCTGTGAAGCTTCTGGATACCAAAAACTCTGAGGCCCTATTCATTTACATGGTATCGATATAGTGTTGCTGGCTGCAATGGATCTGGCATGATCAAAAGGGAATTGTCAGAATCATCAGGTAATTGCTACACAACTGCAAAGACTGCAAATCGTTAACATACCATGGAAGGTTTTTTAAATGTTTTTGTCCTTGCAAGGACATTTTTGCTTGAAACACACTTCTAAGCTCCTTTACTGCTTGATAAGAATATGAAATTGCTTTAATATCTATAGTCTGGACGCAGGTACATATTAAGGTTACAGTGCTGCAGCTTGGGCACCATACAGCATCTGCAATTTTTTGTTTTTTAACATTGATCCGTGGGCCCTAATGGAGACCTTTGCATCCTAGATCCTGGCTGTACAGCTTTAGCTTTGATTTCTGACAAAACCATCAAGCCTCATCCACAAGTACTGAACAGTCAAATGCCAGAACTTCAGTAGGCGGTGGAGAAGAGAGGTCTCTCCAGTGGGGAAACAGATGGCAAGAATATCACGTCTCCTCTTCTGAGTAGGAATGAGTTAAGGGTACTGAGAAGGTTTTATTGCTGATTAGGTCCTTATATTCCTAACACTGCTCACAAGGGGAATAAGTGTTGGGGACTGTGATTAAAACCTTACTTACTCTATCTAAAATGAAAAAAAAAAATTGGTCGTAAATTCACTTTCTTTCACTTTCGCTGTGCTCTATAAAGTATTTATATTATACTCTATTATGTGTCTCTGTGTTAACTAGCTGCATTAATTCCAGTGACAGAATATATTTGCATTAAGTAAATATGAGGACCCGGCCATGTGGGTTTCACTGCTAATTACCTGGGACAACGGCAACATTTTATGGACTTAGCCAATGTTTATCTCATTTAATTAGCATTATTTAGGTGTGTTTACTAAGATCTGTCAGCTCAGTTTTAATGGCCTTAGGGTTTCATTCATCCTTGTATTAAGAAAATAACTAAATCAAATATTCGGGTGTCTGAAATCCCACTTCAGAAGATGGTGTTATCTTTTTGGCTCGCTCATAATTAAAATTTAAAGTAGAATTCCAGGATAAAGCTAACAAACCAAAAATTCTCCCTCCTCCCACTCCTAACACCTATTAACTAACCTATGGAAAAAAAGATCTGTATACTTACCTATTTTCACATCGGGCTACCTTGTGTCATCTAGTGGGAAGAGGAGGGAGCGCTGACAAAGGATGGTCCATAGGAACCTATGGGTGACATCACCACTCCCAGGCTTTACTAGACATTGTCGAGTGTTCTCTCTACTCAACCCTGCAGTCACCGATGGCTGACACATTGGAGATCACATGACTGGACCAGAGAGAGCTGAAAATAGGGAAGTGTGCAGATCTTTTTTGCACAGGTTAATTAGAATGTGCAAGTTCTTTCTTAGGATGTGCTACCAGACATGTTGTGTCTAATTTGTAGAAGGCCTCCTATTGGGACCTCTTCCTCGCATCTACTCTATATTTTTGTTAATTAGAATGGGTGATAGGATTGGGAGGGAGGAGTTTTAGGAGTAGTTAGGCTTATCCCGGAATTTTATTTTAAATATATCTAAAGGCAAAACTTTTAATGTTTTGAATATATAGCCCCTGTCAGTTTTTCTTGCTAATAGTTGAATTAAAAGGTTGGAGTGCCACATCCAAATGTTGAAAACCATAAAAGAGGTTTTATTCCAAACACATAGTAAACCCAATAGTCAACATGTGTTGACAACACATACAGTGCCTTGCAAAAGTATTCACCCCCTTGGCATTTTTTGTGTTTTGTTGCCTCACAACCTGGAATTAACATGGATTGTTTGAGGATTTGCATCATTTAATTTACAGAACATGCCCACAACTTTGAAGTTTTTTTTGTTTTTTGTTTTTTAATTGTGAAGCAAACAACAAATAGGACAAATTAAGAGAAAAAGCCAATGTGCATAACTATTCACCCCCCTAAAGTCAATACTTTGTAGAGCCACCTTTTGCGGCTATCACAGCTCCAAGTCGCTTTGGATAAGTCTCTATGAGCTTGCCACATCTTACCACTGGGATTTTTGCCCATTCCTCTTAGCAAAACTGCTCCAGCTCCTTCAAGTTGGATGGTTTGGGCTTGTGAACATATTCAAGTCTGTGAAATCTTAAAGTCTGACCACAGATTTTCTATTGGATTGAGATATGGGCTTTGACTAGGCCATTCCAACACATTTACATGTTTCCCCTTGAACCACTCAAGTGTTGCTTTAGCAGTGTGTTTGGGGTCATTGTCCTGCTGGAAGGTGAACCTTCATCCTTGCCTCAAATCACAAACAGAGTGGTACAGGTTTTGCTCAAGAATATCCCTATATTTAGCACCATTCATCTTTCCCTCAACTCTGACCAGTTTCCCAGTCCCGACTGCTGAAAAACATCCTCACAGCATGATGCTGCCACCACCATGTTTCACTGTGGGGATGGTGTTCTTTGGGTGATGTGATGTGTTGGGTTTGCGCCAGACATAGCGTTTTCTTTGATGGCCAAAAAGTTCAATTCTAGTCTCATCAGACCAGAGCACCTTCATACATTTTGGGAAACTCAAAACATGCCATTTTGTTTTTTACTGAAAGTAATGGATTTCTTCTGGCCACTCTGCCATAAAGCCCAACTCTATGGAGCATACGGCTTATTGTCGTCCTATGTACAGATACTCCAGTCTCTGCTGTAGAACTCTGCAGCTCCTCCAGGGTTACCTTAGGTCTCTGTGCTGCCTCTCTGAATAATTCCCTCCTTGCCTGGTCTGTGACTTTTGGTGTGTGGCTGTCTCTTGGCAGGTTTGCTGTTGTGCCATGTTCTTTCCATTTGGTTATGATAGATTTGATGGTGCTCCTAGGGATCATCAAAGATTTGGATATTTTTTTATAACCTAACCCTGACTTGTACTTCTCAACAACATTGTCCCTTGCAGTGTTTGGTTAGTGGTGCCTCTTGCGTAGGTGTTTCAGCCTCTGGGGCCTTTCAAAAAGATGTGTATATGTAATGACAGATCATGTGACACTTAGATTGCACACAGGTGGACATCATTTCACTAATTATGTGACTTCTGAGGGTAATTGGTTGCACCAGAGCTTTTTATGGGCTTCATAACAAAGGGGGTGAATACATACGCACATGCCAATTATCAGTTTTTTATTTCTGAAAAATAGTTTTATGAATACATTTTTTAATTTTACTTCACCAACTTAGACTATTGTGTTCTGATCCATCACATATAATTCAGATTAAAAAAACTTTGAACTAAAGGCTGTAATGTAACAAAATAGGTAAAAAGCCAAGGGGGGTGAATACATTTGTAAGGCACTGTACCAGCTGCTGAAGGGGACAGCGACTCTTTAATATAAGAATTTTGGAATATTATCCATAGTCCTAACAGCCGTTCTCTTATGCCAGGGTTTCTTAACCAGGGTTCCATGGAATCCTAGGGTTCTCCAGAGGTTGCTAGGGGTTGCATGAGCAATGAGCAATTTTTACCTCTCAAATAAGTTACCAATGACACCATTGATCTTTTTAGCTATCTGTAAGGGGGTAATTCTTGCCAATGACCACAAGTATAAGGAGCATTCTTCCCACTGACCATCACACTAATGTATCATGAGTTGTGGATATAGTTTAGTTATGTTTTAGCAGGGGTTCCCTGAGGCTGGTAAGTTATTTAAAGGGTTCATCAGTGTTGAAAAGGTTGAGAAAGGGTGTATTACGCCCTGGTGAGGGGGGTAAAATGTGGACCCCAAAACTTTTTGACTATGAAGTTTTCTACATGTTTGGAATAAAACTTTTTTTATGGATTTTAACATTTTGGTGTGGCGTTCCAATCCTCTGACTCGACTATTACATTTATATCCCAAGTTTTTTCATGGGAATTCCTCAGTGTAAGGAAGCAGGCCACATATCACCAAGATACTCTAGTATCGGTATTTTTTTGGTAAACCAAGTAACATCCACTTGCTATCGAATCCACTATGTCAGTTTTATTTTATGTCTGTGTCCCTCCTTGGGAGTTAAAAAAAAAAAAAATTAATACTTTAGGTTGGATATCTCTAAAGAGAAGGGGTTTAGTTATATATATATTGCAAGTAAGAGTGAATTGTAATATAAAAATCAAGTACTCACACCCATTCTCTGCATTTTTTGTGGAAAATCTAGTTTACCTAGAGAGGATTGTTTTTTTTTTTCTTTAAACTAGAGTAACACTATGAACAAGCAAAGTGAAGATTGTGGAGTATGACTATTTTGCTTCCAGACTATTTTTTCGAGAGATGCAATTCATACAGCTCTTTCATAATGCAAGAATACTCTACAAAATACATGGAGAAAATACAAGGAGGCCACTATACTGCAGCACAGTGGAGTTTTGGGTTAGCCTTTATACATCATATAATCCATATTAACTAGTAGTACACCATTGTTTTTACTTTTTACAAATATTGCATATAGCAGCCTTTCTTAACAAGGGTTCCTCCAGTAGTTGCTAGGGATTCCTTGAGCAATAAACATTTTCTGCCTCTCAGAGTAACGTCTGACAAAGATAATCATTTTTTGCTATTTGTAAGGTGGACTTTGTCCCAATGACTGTAAATGTAAAGAGCATACATTCCCAGTGACATCACGCTAATGTACTGTGAGCTGCAATCTTCTGGGACACGTCACAGGTCCCAAAAGATTGCTCTTCCATTCACAGCACGCAGCGGTGAAGCCACAGTCGGGCGCCCACAGTAAGAATGCCGGCGCCGTGGAGAGGAGGGGGAGAGGGAGAGGAGCGGGGCTTTGTATGCCCACATCGCTGGACCGTGGGACAGGTGAGTGTCCGATTATTAAAAGTCAGCAGCTACACTTTTTATAGCTGCTGACTTTTAATTTTTTTTTTTACGCCGGAACTCCGCTTTTTTAGCAGGGGTTCCCTGAGACCAGAAAGTTGTTTCAAGAGTTCCTTCATGTTAAAAAAGTTGAGAGGCTGACATATAGTCTCATAAGTGGTTATATACTAGGCCCAATGGGAATGTACCTGTTTTCTTTCTATTCAATGTTGCAACTGCTTCACTATCAAAATGGAGATGGTGTTTACTTCCATAAAGGCATCAGGATCATATATAAGAGCTTACTATGTCACAGACTGGCTGTCCTTGAACCTATCTTGGAAGACAAGCACAAACCCTTCAAATCACTCCTGCAAATCCTATTATTACACCTGATTTACCCAACATCGTCTTGCTGTCCCCCATGAAGAGGAAATCTAAATGTTAAGATTTTCTCTTTGTGTTCAGCTACATGAGAGATTTTCCATGGTGCTCCCCATGCACATAAAAACTTCCTGTGGTTGTAATCCTTCTGGTTGATCTGTTAACGTAGAAGAATTGCTCCCAACACAGTCATCTATGCACCGCATTCATAAATATTTGCATGTGACTATGCAATTGCAGAGCTTTACTTGATTAATCACATCTAATTAGCTCAGGCGCTGGACATACACAACCTTATTTTCACTAATAACAGGACCGATTCAAGCATCCCTAGAGACATCGGGCATATGGATGACTAACACCCACCCTAAGTTTATAGTTTTTTTTTTTTATGTCTATGAGAAAATGGAGCCCCTTACTAGCTTTAAATGCATGAGCAGATGTTGTTGTGATCTAAATGGTAAAGCGGATCTATAATTAAAATGTAAGGTTTGTTTGTCTAGCAGGGATTTATTAGCACAGTAATGTGACAAAGCAATCAGTAACTAAAAAAATGTATATTCAGAATTATAATTCCAGTTTAGAGGCATTAAAGCACATATGTGGCCTTGCTTAGGCACCCTCCATTCTTCTAGTGCTGCCGTTCTCAAGCTTTTTCCCCCAGAGGAACCCCTAAAATATTTTTCAGGTCTCGAGCAACCCCTGGTTTAATCGACTGATTGGGGGTCAGTGGGAAAAATGCCTGCCTTACAATGGTTGACAGAATGCCACCCATACTGACAGCTATAAAGTATATTGGTGACCTGCTGCTGGCTATGCCAAGTGGCATTGGCCCTGTAAGTATCTCGATAGGATGGAAGATCAATCAGCCACAGCTGGAGGAACCTCTAACAACCTCTGGAGGAACCCTAGGGTTTAACAAAACCCTGATTGAAAATGGCTGTTCTAGTGTTATAGGCACACGCCAGGACTCTAATTTTGCAATTGCATTGATGGTGTTGCCAGGGGGCAAGGTTTAGGAAGAGTAGGAACTGCCTGGCATTAGCCTACACCTCTACTAATATGGTAGCCACACATTGCTTCAGATTTAACAGGGAATAGGGAATGGGCAGTTGTAAAATGTATACTGTTTCAATCATTAATAACTAACTTGGCCCACACTGTTTCGAGCAAAAGGCTAAGTCTATGTCCACATTAAGATCTGCCGGTATGGGGCAGGGCCTAACAAGAGAAGAAAATATAGCCCTGCCCTTTTTGGGAAACGAATTACCTGTGTATTGCCCAATGCGCCCAGCTTTTTAGCTGTCCCATACATAGTCAGTGGTAAAAACCATACATTATCTTCAATGCAGAAAAAGAAATGAAAGTAGACAGGCAGAAAATCAGTGATGTGAAAGGAAATGATAGTGAAAGGCAAGTAAGGAAAAGACAGAATTTAAAAATGTGCACTTTTTATTGAAACACCAAAGAAAACACAAACAAAACAAATAAAAAAAAAAAAGATGAATAATTATTGTTAAAAAAAATACTTAAAAACGGCAGATAAATAATTGCTAAGGGGAAAGGGGGAGGAAGGAGTAAATAAGGGCTAATTGCAACTCAATTTGTAACATTTGTATCGTGTTATTTTCTGGACTTTTATGCCGCGTACACACGAGCGGACTTTACGGCGGACTTTGCCCGGCGGATTTTTCTACGTACTTTCCGACGGACTTTCTGAATGAACGGACTTGCCTACACACAATCCACCAAAGTCCGTCGAATTCGTACGTGATGACGTATGACCGGACTAAAACAAGGAAGTTCATAGCCAGTAGCCAATAGCTGCCCTAGCGTGGCTTTTTAGTCCGTCGAACTAGCATACAGACGGCGGACTTTTCGACCGGACTCGATTTCAACGGATAAATTTTAAACAAGTTTCAAATCTAATTCCGTCCAACTTTTGAGAAAACAAAGTCCGCTGGAGCCCACACACATCGAATTGTCCGACGAAATCCAGTCCGCCGGGCAAAGTCCGCCGTAAAGTCCGCTCGTGTGTACGCGGCATTGGTTGATATTCTGTCTCTATCATTTAAAATACACCTATGATAAACATTATAGACCCTTCATTTCTTTGTAAGTGGGCAAACTTACAAAATCTGCAGGGGATCAAATAATTATTTTCCCAACTGTATCTCTTTTATTTACATCTGACAGTTTTATGAAGCTCAAGAAGGAAAGCGATCTATAGTTCCAAGGCTCCGATGCTGGACCTTCTCTATTAAGTCACAGCTGCTGCTCCCATCCCACCCCTCTGCTACCCATTCACAGAAGCTTTTCTATTTGGTGAACTCATTTACAAAATACAAAGACATCTGTGAATGGGTAGCAGAGGGGAGAGGTGGACAGAGATGCTGTGCCTGAGAACACAGGGTCTCTCCTCTCAGAGAGTAGCGATAGCTATCCTTCAGAAGCACTATAAAACTGTCAGATTTGAATTAAAGAGATAAGTCCAGGAGGTGGCATGCACCTCATTGGAGTAAACTCATAGTGTGCCTATCAAAATGGCTGAATTCCCGGAGTTCAGCTTTAACTAAGGGTAAACTAAGGGTACATTAGAAATTTTAATGAAAGCGGGTGTAGCCCAAGAAATGAATTAGGCATTTGCTTTGATAGCCATGAATCTGTTGCTGGTGGTGAACTTTGGATGTTATGTGTTTCTATTCCTGTTGGTCAGTGGATATCTTTTTTAAATTCCGATCAGTTTCTTGTGTTTGTGGGTATTATGCTTTATTTGTATTAAACAATAGTACATGCTTTACACGGCCAGTGTTCTCTGTTTTCTGTCTAAGGGTTAACAAAGCATAAATAGGAAATTTTAATCATTTTTAATAAAAAAAAAAATATTTTTTATCATAAAGATTTTCTTTGCTTATAAGGTTTCTTTAGGCTTCATGTACACTGGCTGCTCCTAAACTCACGTTTAGGAGCTTTTGGCGTCTTTTTGCCAAAGCCCCTAAATGCAACTCAATAAAAGCCTATATGTCCATGTACACATAGGCTTACATAGTGAGGTTGAAAAAAGACAGAAGTCTATCAAATCCAACCTATGTGTGTGATTATATGTCAGTATTACATTGTATATTCCTGTATGTTGCGGTCCTTCAGGTGCTTATCTAATAGTT
The DNA here is from genome assembly GCA_037952835.1 of Lithobates septentrionalis. Taxonomy (NCBI): domain Eukaryota; kingdom Metazoa; phylum Chordata; class Amphibia; order Anura; family Ranidae; genus Lithobates; species Lithobates septentrionalis. The sequence goes on along the minus strand of JBBDGP010000034.1, from coordinate 2,190,380 downwards.
TTTTAAACTATCGATGCTCCCCGCTGAGACCACCGCCTGTGGAAGAGAATTCCACATCCTTGCCGCTCATACAGTATAGAACCCTCTACGCAATTTAAGGTTAAACCTCTTTTCTTCTAATTTTAGTAGTAATGGTCACGTGTCTTAGTAAACTCCCTTCCGCAAAAAAGTTTTATCCCTATTGTGGGGTTACCAGTATTTATAAATTGAAATCATATCCCCTCTCAAGCTCCTCTTCTCCAGGGAGAATAAGTTCAGTGCTCACAACCTTTCTTTATAACTAATATCCTCCAGACTCTTTATTAGCATTGTTGCCCTTTTTTGTACTCGCTCCATTTCCAGTACATCCTTCCTGAGGACTGTAAACCTTTGTGTTTACAGTCCTCAGGAAGGATGTACTGGAAATGGAGCGAGAGGAATAGTGCCTGATATCATTGGGAGGAATAGTGCCCTTGGGGCACTATTCCTCCCAATGATATCAGGCACTATTCCTCTCACTGACACCAACAGTGGGGCATAAGTCCTGCCGTTGATACTAATGATGGGGCACTAATCCTTCCACTAATATCAATGATGGGTCACTATTCCTCCCACTGACACCAACAATAGGGCACTATTTCTTCCACTGTTGACAGTGTCATTGGGGCACTACTGCTCCCACTAATGCCAATGATTGGGCACTATTCCTCCTACTAATGCCAATGATGGGGCTCTACCCCTCCTGCTGACCACCAGCCCTGAGCCAATGTTTTTTCTCGCTGATGCTGGGCCTTTGATATTTTTTACCCCCTCTGGCCACAATCTGGAACCCCTATAGTCAGAGTGACAGTAAACTGGACCTATATTTGAAAAGTTTGGAGACCCCTGACCTAGAACAACAAGCAAAATATTCATCAGCTGGGGAGGCAATGTCAATGGTTTTATTACTGCCAAGAGTCAGGCTGTAGGCTATATCACTAGATTTCTTTGAACTATATAGATAACAGACTTCAAAGGGACTCAGGGGATGTATATTTCCCCCTTTGGCATTTGGCAGATAGCGATTGGGGCTTTACATGGTGTGTCATTTTTTTTGGGTGATTTTTATTATTCTCATTTAAATTTGTGTGTATAGAAGAATGACATATTACAAATAAAGGGATGTTGTATTTATAGTGCAGCAATGCAATCTATTTTTTGTTATCTGCTGGTAATTATCCATACTGCGCACATTATCTATTTTTGTATTGCATAGTGGTGAACACACATCGTTTTTTTTTTTTTTTTGCAGTTTCTCTCTACCTGTACTTTATGAAGCAATTTCATCTTCAGTGAATGTGCATCATGCAGCTTTTACACTGGCATTTTCCTTATGGGGGAAATGTATAATAATAATAAGCAAAGAAACCCACTGTGTTCCCGCTGAATCTTTCCAAGCCCTTGCAGGATAAACAATGGCAGAAGCGCTCTGTCTCCACTGACACATTATTCTGTGCCTGTAACAGGTAAGCTCTGTCTGTCCCATTGCTGTCATACCGCCAAGATCAATGCTCTACTCACAGCCGCTGCTTAATTAGTTAACAACATGAATTCCTCTTTAGCAACTGAGACAAAACTGTAACCAATTTTAATTGTAATTCCACAGCAAAAGTGGATGCAATTGTACCATAATCACAATAACAGCGCTTCCGACATATAGTATGACTAAAGACCCTTGCGCGCAGTTGTTTATTGTTGCACCAAGCTGCCAAATTCCTGCCTGGGACCCTGGGGGCACAAAAACACTGTGAGACTCATGTTCCTTTTGTGTCTCCAGTCTGCGTTTAGTTGAACTGGAAATGTGGACTGTAATAGACATACATGCAGCAAGACACATACAGTATTTAGTACATTCTGCATGATCTGTTGGTGCGTAGATGTGTGTCCTGTGCAAGTAATACAAAAACCCAAACTCTGATTTGTAGGTGCCCTACAATATGTACCTACACCTACCTATCGCAGTGCTCCTTCAGTGTTACCTATAACTACGTTTCCTCCTCTCCTCTTCCTCTTTCTGTAGGGTACCTCAAGGTTCTGTCCTCAGACCCCTTCTCTTCTCCATCTACACCTCTTCCCTTGGTCAGTTAATAAACTCCCATGGCTTCCAGTACCACCTCTATGCTGACAACACACAAATCTATCTCTCTATTCCACATATTAGCATTGGTGTCACACCATTTCCTCAAATTCAATCTTGATAAAACTGAGCTCATCATTTTTCCTCCAGCCCATGCCCCCCCCCCGACTTCTCCATCAAGATCAATAATACAATAATACAATAATACAACCATCAGTCCCTCTCCTCATGCCAGGTTGCTAGGTGTAATCCTGGACTCTGACCTGTCCTTTCAGCCCCAAATCCAATCACTGTGCAAATCTTGCAGACTTCATCTCCAAAATGTGCCCCTTTCTAACCGTTGACGTCACTAAGCAACGTATCCACTCCCTTGTTATCTCTTGTCTTGAATATTGTAACTCCCTCCTCATTGGCCTACCTCTCCGCAAGCTATCCCCTCCTCAGTCTATCACGAATGCTGCTGCCAGACTCATCCACCTTTCCAACCGTTCAGTATCCGCCAACCCTCTCTGCCAGTCCCTCCACTGGCTTCCCATTGGCCAACGAATAAAATTCAAAACACTAACAAAAACATACAAAGCCAGTTACATTTCTGCCCCGAGCTACATCACCGATCTTATCTCCAAATATCACCCAAACCGTCCTCTCTGCTCCTCCCAAGCCCTTCTGCTCACTAGCTCCCTTGTCTCCTCCTCCCATGCTCGTCTCCAGGACTTCTCCAGAGCCTCTCCCATCCTCTGGAACTCACTACCCCAATCTGTCAGGTTATCTCCTACCCTGTTCACTTTTAGGCGATCCCTGAACACTCAACTCTTCAGGGAGGCCTATCATGCCTCCAGCTAACAACCGAATCTGTTCATCTCACACAGTTACTAACTTTTATTTCACCAGCCCATCCCTATTAGATTGTAAGCTCCCAGGAGCAGGAACCTTCTAACCTTCTTGTATTGAATTGTATTGTTGGTGTATTGTTTCCCTTTATATTGTAAAGCCCTGCCCAAACTGTTGGCGCTATATAAATCCTGTAGTATATTAATAATAATAATAATATGTATACAGTATATACATTGATATTCAAGGGGGTTTCACTCAAGTGTGGTGCTCCTCAGTGAGTTCAGTTCAGCCAAAAATATTGTTTTAGGGCTTGCTGTTAAAAAAAAAGAAGAAGCAAAGCCTTCAACTAAACAGTTGCCAGCACAAGGGTTTCCACCATCATTTTAAACACAAAGAAAAATGATATCAATTCTCCTGGCTTTCTTTCACAGCACCGCTGCTCAGGCCTCATGATTAGGCCTTTGGCTGGTCCCTCAGGTCATCTCTCAGCACCTCCTTACTCACGTGCAACTCTGCACCTCCCTCTCAACTCTGGCAGCTCTCTCAGCCCTCTTGCAGCTCTCTGCTGCACAGACCCAGGTCCTGGCCTGGGCAGGGGACCTCCTGTCTCCTGTGTGCAGCCCTGAACTACTGTCAGGCCCTTGATTATAAGGACTTTGCACATCTGCACACGCAGCCTGTTGATCTCCGGTAAGTCCTGGACACAGGGTTAGAGGTTTCTTCCTTCCCAAGATTCTTTGAAGTCTTTGGACTTCAGAACCCAAACTGGGAGTTACAAAACCCAGAAAAAGCCAAAACTACAATTTTCTCCACAGCGATGGAGGAGAACAGGCCATTCTGGAACCACTCAGCCTGCATCCCTTTGTGCCATTTACCTCTTTTTACACAGTGACAGGGCCCAGCATTATCACAATATACATATATATATATACAGTTAGGTCCATATATATTTGGACACTGGTACAATTTTATTATTTTCAGGCTGAAAGTGCACCCTCTCAGGTTTAACTTAAGGGTATGTACATCCATATCGTAAGAAGGGTTTAGAAATTACAGCTCTTAAGAATAGCCATCCCCTTTTTCAAGGGACCAAAAGTAAGTGGACAATTGAATTAAAAGCTGTTTCATGGCCAGGTGTGGGCTATTACTTTGTTATGTCTTCATCAATTAAGCAGGTAAAAGGTCTGGAGTTGATTCTAAGTGTGGTATTTGTATTTGGAATCTATTGCTGTGAACCTACATCCTGCTTTCAAAAGAGCTGTCCATGCAAGTGAAAAAGGCCATTGTAAGGATTCAAAAACAAAACAAATCCATCAGAGAGATAACAGCAACATTAGGAGTGGCCAAATCAACAGTTTGGTACATTCTGAGGAAAGAAGAACGCACCGGGGAGCACAGCAACATTAAAAGGCCTGGACGTCCATGGAAGACAACAGTGGTGGATGATCGCAGGATCCTCGTTATGGTAAAGAAATACCCATTCACAACATCCAGACAAGTGAAGGACACTCTCCAGGAGGTGGACGTATCATTTTCAAAGTCTACAATCAAGAGAAGACTTCACAAGAGCGAATACAGAGGATTCATCACAAGGTGCAAACCATTTATAAGCCTGAAAATTAGAAAAGCCAGATTAGACTTGCCAAAAAACATCTATATAAGCCATACCAGTTCTGGAAAAGCATTTTTTGGATGGATGAAACTAAGATTAATCTGTACCAGAATGACAGGAAGAAAAAAGTGTGGAGAAGGTTTGGAACAGCTCATGATCCATCTGTAAAACATGATGGAGGCAGTGTGATGGCATGGGCATGCATGGCATCTAGTGGCACTGGGTCTTTGGTGTTTATTGATGATGTGACAGAAGACAGAAGCAGCCGGATGATTTATGCAGTGTTTAGAGATATACAGTCAGCCCAGATTCAGCCAAATGCAGCAAAGTTGATTGGACAGCACTTCACAGTACAGATGGACAATGATCCAAAACACACTGCAAAAGCAACCCATGAGCTTTTGAAGGAAAAGCAGTGGAATATTCTGCAATGGCCGAGTCAATCTCCTGATCTCAACCCAATAGAGCATGCATTTCACTTGCTGAAGGCAAAACTAAAGGCAGAAAGACCTACAAACAAAAAACAACATAAGACAGCTGCAGTTAGAGCCTGGCAAAGCATCATAAAGGAGGAAACCCAGTCTTTGGTAATGTACATGGGTTCCAGACTTTAGGCAGTCATTGCCAGTAAAGGATTCTCAACAAAATATTAAAAACTAACATTTTAGTTATGATTATATTCATGTGTCCAACTACAATTGAGCTCCTGAAAATGGGGGGACTGTGTATAAAAATGGTTGCAGCTCCTAAAATTTGTACTCAATATTTATGTTCAACCCCTTGAATTAAAGCTTAAAGTCTGCACTTCAAATTCATTTGAATTGCTTTGTTTTAATTTTATTCTGGTGACATACAGAGCCAAAAGTATGAAAATTGTGCCTGTGTCCAAATATATATGGCCCTAACTGTATATATAGTATATATATATTAATACTGTAAGATCACTTCTGGTCAGGACTCAATAGAGCAATAGAAACACAGCTTACACAAGCACAGCTTTACATCCTCGAGATTCATGCTCTACCATTCCCTTTGCTGTCCTCCTCTGTGTGGCACTCTACAGTCCTCCTTTGGATAATCTCCCACTTTCTTGCAATCCTGTGCCCCCCGCTGTATTACACATAGAAGGTAAGCAAAACACACACAAACAGAGCTCACATGACTGTGCACAACAGACAGAGTTTCCAAAGAGAGCAAACACGGAGAACATGCAGATAGACAATGCAGATAGACTACATTCAGTCTAAGAACACACATAGTAAACAGAGCATTGGCGGTGGAGTGTATCAGCGCCATAGTGGTTTTACAAATTCTGCCCCAAAAGTATTACTACCATTATTCTTGCATTTAATGCATTAATATGCACATGTAGGACATTTCCTAGATGATTATGGCAATCACAATCAAAAATTTGGTGGCTTGGTTGACATACAAATGCAACATGCTCAGCAACATACAGAAAAAGAGAACAAGGCGGTTTTTGCCAATGCAATAAAAAAATTCTTTAAAAATTTTATTCGGCTGGGGACAGTGATTTTTTTTTAGATCAGTTACATTTACAAATGGAAAAAAGGGTTTTAAATTTTTTGGCACTGTGGTATCATGTGAGGTGTGGGGAAATGGGGGAGAGGGGGGGGTGTTGCATAGAGAGTGCCTACCTACAAGCTGGCAGGAGTACTGGACGAGGGTGAATTTTTGTTTGGGGAGAATTTTGGCTTGCAAAGGGAATTTATGCTTGGGGGGTAATCGTGAGTATCAGTGCTCACGTTTTTTTGGGAGGGGATTCTTGCTGACACAAACTGCTCATACATTTTGCAGAGGGGGTTGCTGTTTGACGTCTTTGCCCTGGGCGCTAGATGACCTTGTCCCGGCACTGCATATATGGGCCACCATAAGAAAAGTCTGTGATGAGACTCCTTTGCTAAACTAAAGAACTGAATTATAGTTGTACTTGTTGTGCTGTGTTGATGTTGTTGTGTTGTGTTGTACTTCTCCTGCACTGGTGAGTGCACCCCTGTTGAAAAGAAATAGTTCACTGAAATCTGCTGAGAAACTGAGGCTTCAGGGAAAGTCAATCTTCTGTTCACCCATTGTGCTCAGTGGCTTCTTCTGCTGACCTCTATGTCACTTCTACAGCCATTTTCAACCAAGGTTCTGTGGAACACTATGCTTCCTCTAGAGGTTGTTAGGGGTTCCTTGAGCAATGAGTGCTGTATTTAAGAATGTTAGATGTACTACCTCAGCATGTAATTATTATTTTATCAAGTAAACACAGTTTTGGTTAAAGAAGAATTTGCCTGGTCTCAATTACTTGAAGGATGAAATCAAGTGTACTCAATAAGTGTATTCATGTTGTATCTGAAGAACTGGGGAATAGTGAGTAACACTCATGGTTAACCCTCTGGGTTCTTCAGTAATGAGTGTACAACTGAGTTAATTCTTGAGGCTATGGAGTGGAGTGTAACAATAAGGAGAAGCAGCCATCTGCGGAGAGTGGTGGCTAGTGGTGGCTAACAATGGAAGTCTTGAATGTGAAGCTGCCAGGCAGTTGGTGCTTTATGAGCAGTTGAGGTCTCCATCTTGGGACCCACTGCGTGGGGCAGAACCCTCCAGGGAATGAAGCCTGCAACCTCTTCTGTGCAAGGCCTTATGGAACTAAGTGCGATGGCTTCCCTCTGTGCCTTTGGGCTGGACGAGGTTAACGTGCTGTGTAATAACAAGCTGGTGACGTCAAATGACTTAATAGTCTACTCCCGGGACAAGTAGGAATACTGATGAACCGATGTCACTGGCTAAAAAAAGATGTAGTCCTTCTGTGGGTTTGTGGGGATCTGTAGTGTTATATGGCCTCTGGCCTGAAAGTGTCGCTAACCCAAGTGAAATAAGTGTAATGGTGAAGATGCTAAAGCCTTGTCATTTCCCCAGTGGCCCCTAGGGGATGATCTGTTTAACCTACTAACAAGTTGGGGTTCTGTGAGGCTGGAAAGTTTTATGAAGGGTTTCCCCCCGTTAAAATGTTTGCACCCATAGGTGTGCGCATTCTATTGCATTAGGGTGTGCACCCCAAAGCTCAAAAAACATATCTGTGTGTATATATTGTGTATGTGTGTGTGTGTATGTATATATATATACAGTATATATATATATATATATATATATATATATATATATATATATATATATATATATATAGCGGTAGGGTAATGGACAATGTCAGTAGAGCAGAAGTTGGTGTCAGTAGAGCAGCGGATGTGTCAGTAAGGCAGAGATTAGTGTTAGTAGTTTGTTTTTATTATTTTTTTATTATTAATACTTTTTTACATTTTTTTTTTTAATTTTTACAATTTTTTTTTGCAAAAATGTATTATTATATTTTTTACAATCTTTTACGAGCCCATTGGGGGCTTTGGTGAAATATCAGGGATCTAAACAGACCCCGATGTCTCACTTTTGAGATTCCCCAGTTCCTTTCTCTGCAGCCAAGCAGCAGGGAAAATCTGTGCAGCACAGGGTGATTAGGGTGTGCCCAGGCACACCTGGCACACCCTGTGCGCACACCTATGTTTGCACCACTATATGGAGACAAGCTTTAGAAATAAAAAGATTAACTGTGTAACTATACTAATACAACCACCTTTGATCAGGCATGTGCTAACACTGCCATGTTACAGGGGCTTATATGTTGCTATCCAGACTGCCATAATAAATTATAATATGGGCATAGCCGAGGCACAGTCATGATTTTATAGCCTTACCCCACCCATCATTTTTTCTAAGACCCTATTAGAAACACAGCTTACACAAGTATTATAAAAACACTACCCGAATCACTTAACTACTTACACTAAAGCAGAACTTCAGCAAAAAAAAAAAAAAGAGCTCTTGCTGCAATATTTCAGCTCCATTCAGATATTTTATCCGTAGTACTTTTTTATTGCCACTAGATGTCCTCAGTCTGATGGCAAGCATTGTTCAACTGAGTTCCTCTGAGCCCTGGTTGGGCTTCTTCTTGTGAGGACGTGAACTGGTTGTATGCTGTTGACAGTGTTAACCATCTCTCTCTACCTCCACAGTATATACAGTATATCCACATCTTACCTAGTAGCAAGACCTTAATGTTAGCCTTCACTATCCACAGGCCTTTTTTAATATGTGTATACAGTATATGCTGACTGATGCTCAGGACTAGCTCTGCCTCTGCTGTTGGAACCTGCTGCTGGGTGAAAAGGCTGAGTGCTGACAGAACACCGAAATTGTACAAGACAGGAAGTGTTTTTGTCTTATGCTATAGACTTGTACAAAGCCCCCCTGCGTTGAAAATTGTATTTGCTTGGGCTGTTCCTGGGTGTGCCTGTCTTGTGCATGGTTTACCGTTACCAATAGCAGTTGAGCCTCTTCCCCTGAGGCTCGGTTCACACTGTCGCGATTTGGGATCTGACTTGATGAGACCCCAAGTAGTGTGAAATCCCATTTCAGTCGATGAGAGTTGTCTTAATTAGCACTACTGAAGTCGCTCCGACTTTAGAAAAGGTTCCTGTACTACTTCAAGGCGACTTCTATCCAACATGTGCCCATGGACTTTAATGGAATTTGCCTCCAAGTTGGATCCTCATCTTAATTGATGTGATTTGGATCTGATATTACAGGAAGAATACACAGGCATTTCCTGATGTTGCTTCAAAGTCGCACCAAATCACGTCAACATCGTGTCAAAGTTGCGCCAAATCGAGCTGAATTCGCCCTGTAAGTCGTGCGATTTTCAGGTCACGGCAGTATGAACCAAGCCTCACAATATATATTATATATATCATGAAAACAAGTTTTTTTCAAACAAAAGTAACTTCACTTTTGTTATAATTGATATAACATATGCATTCGTTTAATTATCAGTTTAAAGAGGAAATCTGGGCCCCCGCCAAAAAATTTAAAGTCAACAGCTACAAATACTGCAGCTGCTGACTTTTAATATTAGGACAATTACCTGTCTAGGATTCCCACAATGTCGGTACCCCAGACGATTTTTGGATTGGCTCTCTGGTGCTGTATGCGCGAAGCGCGCTGCGCTTTCTAATTGGCCAGGTGGCAGAGGAAGGAGGAGGGGGGGCCGAACTTCCAAAGGGACAGCGCCACGGCACAATCTCCTGGAAATGGGGACAGGTACCTGTCAAAAACAGGTACCTGTTCTCGCTGAAAGGTGCCAAATGTGGCACCGGAGGGGGAGAGGAGACAGTTAAGTGAAGGTTCCATTCAACTTTAATGTTAAAGTGATTGTAAACGATCACCTTCTAAAACAATCGATTACGTTTAAAATGGAAATGAAAGACAAAACATTTGTGTATAGATATAAAAAAAAAAAACATTATCAATACCTTTTTTCCCTTTTTTATAAGTGATCACATTTCCTCTGTTCTCAGCTGCATAAGAGATGGGGAAGGAGAAACAGCATTCACACTGATCTTCCCAGTGAAAGGCTGTGCAGGGCGGGTGTGTCGGGACAAGTCTGATCATTGGAAGAGAGCACGGTGTGCTATCCTGCTTAGTGTGGTCAGTTTTTAATAGAAAAGCAGAGGGGACTGGCAAGAACACCAGGAATTTCACACAAAGGAAGCAATATAAAGAGAACAGGATACTTTTTCATACAAGTGCATGGGGCAGCAGGCACATATCAGGAATATGAAATTCTGGGGTAACAAATGCTTTAATAAAAATTACGTTTACATTTTAATTAAATATTGGAGGGCGCTTCAAAAGAAGTAGACCTTACAGTTTCATGCAAAACTTTAAGCTCCATTAAGAATAGGGCCGTAGTGTTCCTGCTTCTGTGTTCTCTATAAAATGGAGAAAAATCTCAGCACTATAAATATTAGTATAAAATAGATATTGTAAGGTGCTGTTCTGTACATTTAACAATGACTGTTCACAACCTTGACAGTTTACATAACGTACAGTAGTTCATCCATAGCTAAATACATCTAAATGCTTGTTTTTTTCTATGAAAATGATGATTTTCTCTAACAATAACCCTTGAGATGTACAAACAAACATTCTGAAAAGCCAGAATAATGGAAATGGCTTTCTTTTGTATTGGAGCATTCATGAGAAGAGCTATACTTATAGCAGAACTGTAGGCTGATGCAAAATATAATCAAGTAAAACATCCCTAAAGCATAATGGTACTTTGAAAACAGTTACTTTTAATATATCACTGGATAGGAACCAACTTTGCAAACACAACATCGCACCTCTGACATTTCTTTTTCTGTGCTATTACTGCCTCCACCACCTCCAGCCAGTGTATGGCCCTGTTGAGAATGACACAAATATTAATTTTCACAAAGTCTGCTGCCTCATCATTTTTAGATCTTTTTGTCCGATGTTCTTATGGTATACTGAAGTATAATTACAAGCATTTCATGAGTGTCAAAGGCTTGTATTGACAAGTATGTTAAGTTTATGCAAAGAGTCAATATTTGCAGTGTTGACCCTTCTTTTTCAAGACCTCTGCAAATCGCCCTGGCATGCGGTCAATCAACTTATGGGCCACATCCTGATTGATGGCAGCCCATTCTTGCATAATCAATGCTTGGAGTTTGTCAGAATTTGTGGGGGCTTTTCATTCACCCGCCTCTTGAGGATTGACCACAAGTTCTCAATGAGATTAAGGTCTGGGGAGTTTCCCAGCCATGGGCCCAAAATTCTGATGTTTTGTTCCCCACTTTTGCGTTATGGAAAAGTGCTCCATCATGCTGGAAAAGACATTGTGCGTCACCAAACTGTTCTTGAATGGTTGGAAGAAGTTGCTCTCGGAGGTTGTTTTTCTACCATTCTTTATTCTTGGCTGCAAAATTGTGATGAACCCACTCCCTTGGCTGAGGAGCAACCCCACACATGAATGGTCTCAGGATGCTTCACTGTTGGCATGACACAGGACTGATGGTAGTGCTCACCTTTTCTTCTCCAGACAAGGTTTTTTCTCCGGATGCCCCAAACAATCGGAAAGGGGATTCATCAGAGAAAATGACTTCACCTCCTCAGTAGTCCAATCCCTGTACATTTTGCAGAATATCAGTCTGTCCCTAATTTTTCCTGGAGAGAAGTGGCTTCTTTGCTGCCCTTCTTGACACCTGGCCATCCTGCAAAAGTCGTCTCCTCACTGTGCGTGCAGATGTACTCACACCTGCCTGATGCCATTCCTGAGCAAGCTCTGCACTGGTGGTGCCCCAAACCCGCAGCCGAATCAACTGTAGGAAGGACTTTGCAATTCATTGCAATTCATCTGATCACTCCTCATAACATTCTGGAGAATATGCAAATTGCCATCATAAAAACGGCTCGGGTGCCCCCCCATAGCAAGCTGCTTGCAGTGGGGGCACTCGGCAGGAGGGAGGGGCCAGGAGCGCTGACCAGGGACCCGAAAAGAGGAGGATCTGGGTTTCTCTGTGCAAAACCACTGCAAAGAGCAGGTAAGTATAACATGTTTGTTATTTTTAAACAAAAAAAGCAAGACTTTATTATCTTTTTAATAAGTGATTAAGCAATAAGTGATCGGCTGCTGAAAGTGCTTGAAAAAGCTCTGCTGGTCTTTTTTTAGATTTTGCTAACCCATGCACTTAAATATTATGACAACAGGAGATGTACTAAATCATTATGGAATCCAGGATAAAGGATCTATGGTTCTTGGGAGTCTTGTATCCATGCATCACTTCTAAGAAGGAAACTGAAAATCTCTCTCAGGTTGTTGTTGCTGTCTATGGCATTGTGAAGGTTTATTCTTACTTTTGTAATGTGGACAGGAAGTGCAGGAAAATCTCTCCAGTGATAACATATACATGAATAAAATCCTGGGGGGCGTTATAAGACATTTCTACTCTACCCAAATAAACATAAAAAAAAGCTATAAATCCACACGTGAACTCCATGCAGATATCAAATCATATAATATAGATGGAAATTAAAATCTGACGGATGTTCTAACTTTTCCTTGCAGCTTTTTGGCTGAAGTCATGCAGTTACGAAAAAGACCTCTCCATGGTACCCCGTAATGAGATGCCTCTCTGTTTTATGGATAAGAGTAAAGAGTTATCCATATATTGGGGTTGTAGACTCTGAGCCTTTGTGCCTTTGTTGCCCACAATGTAGTCTCAAAAGTCAGAGCAGGATTGTACGCTATTAAGTTTGTGGTTTACTCTTTCACATCCATCATCCATATATGGTTTATTTTGCTTTGAGTTTAGACTATTTCTGTACACCATTATTGATCACCTGCTGAGGTACCTGTCACATAAAAAAAAAATCAATATGATATAATCATGGAAAATATCATTTATCTCACACTATAAATAACAAATTTCACCTTATTATATCCTTTTTACTAAAATGGACTTATTAGGCAAAGTAACAGGTTTCCTTTGTAGGAGGCACTGTAGGCAGGCTTTAACCACCTCATTATGTTCCCCTGCAGCACTGATTTGCCTGCAGTGCTCCTTGAGATCCCTGTGCAAGATTTTGCCTTTATAAAAGGTGACTTGCCTCCAAAACTCCCTGAGATTCCTGTCCAAGGTTTGATTTTATGAAAGCTGATTTGCTTCTAGAGCTCCTTGAGATCCCTGTGCAAGGTTTGACTTTACATAATCTAATTTGCCTCCTACTTGAGATCCCTGCTCAAGGTTTGACTTTTTGAAAGCTGATTTGCTTCCAAAGTTCTTTGAGATCAATGCACAAAGTTTGGCTGTATGAAAGATGATTTTCTTCCAGACCTCTTTGAGATCCCTGCACAAGGTTTGACTTTATGAAAGCTATTTTGCCTCTAGAGCTTCCTGAGATCTCTGCGCAAGGTTTGACTTTGTGAAAGCTGACTTACCTCCAGAGCTTCCTAAGATATCCGTGCAAAAGTATGACTTTGTTAAAGCTGCAGCCTATACAGGGTTCATAAATCTTCTCCTTGCACCCATGTAACAGCAATGTGTCTGAAGCAATCAAGTAAAGCAGGGGGGAGAATGACATTCCCTTTCCACCGTACCTGGAAGTCTCAGGCATTTCTCAAATCTCCAGTAATGGATCAGGGATGTAGGAGAGCCCAGAGAAGGGGGTTACAGCCTGCCTATTTGGCCACCTATAAAGCAAACCCGTAAATTATAGTGCAGGTTCCACCTGGGCAATTTAACCTAAGCACATAATGAAGAATGATATAAGCAGATGTCATGATGAACCCAGGCATTCAGTTTTGTACAGAACTTGCTGAAGGAATGACCAAAACCAATGTGCATGTGAGGTAGTTGCAGGGCCTGGCTGGGACTTTTTATTGTGCAAAGGCTGTGCGGGCCTACAGATCCCAGTAAAGATTTCTGGAGCCGGACTAATGAAAAGTACATAGCTATATGGTTTACAGTAAGGAGCATGTATAAAAAAGCTTCAAGGTGAAGTTTAGGTATGCATATAGTTACATTGGTCCAGCTTGACCCAATGTAAGCATGTGTGTGCCATACCTGTGGGATCCCCGTGGAAGCGAGAAATCACTGTAGTAGGCGCCACTACTACAGTGATTGCTGCTAGCTTCTGGGTGCCCTTTAGAGAGCACTTGGCATTTTCTTGATAAATGCAAGGCATTCTCTGATTCGATGAGGTGGAGAGATGTGGTGGTGACTTTAGGATCTCCACCACATCCAATCAGAGAATGCTCTGCATTCACTGAGAAAATGCAAAGTGTTCTCTGAAAGGCGCCAATGCCAAACTCCTGTGTGTTCACTAAGAGGCAGGGCAGCCACTCGGCATGGGAACCAAAAGCTAGTGGCAATTAATGTAGTGTTGTTGCCTATTAGAGTGATTTCAGGCTTCCACAGGGTTCCCACAGGTATAGCATATGCATTACATTGGCATAAGCTGGCACAATGTAACTATGCAACAAATATGAATAGCTAAACTTCAGCTTTGAAGGAAAACTTCAACCACTTTTCTACGGCAGTATGTCTAAAAGTAGCAGATTTGTGAATGATTATTTATCTATTGCCGTGTAAGATAGGGTATCATGTGAACACAAGTTAGAAAAGAAAGGGAGAAGGTGACTGTTTGCAACAGGATCAAAGTTTATTTTTTCTCATGAGATTAATTGCTTGTTTTTCCTTCTATGCCCAAGCTGTGTCATGTACACTTTCCAGATATCTAAATGGTAAATGATCCATCTTGGCATGCACTAGGGTAAAAAAAGACTCATAGCTCAGACTATGAACAAGGATGTTACCATGCCAAGCAGCTTTGTACAAGCTTGTTGTAATCCCTAGAGCCATTTGCCCAGCTGCCTCCTTCAAGGCTGGCTGTGAAGGGGATAGTCAGTCAGACAATGCAAATTCTTCTATTATAAAATGTAGAACTCTTTGAAAAAAAACTCTGGCAGGTCTGTGATCATGATCTGACTCTTTTATTGATGCGTGGACCACTCTGAGCCCCCCCCCCCCCCCCCACTTCAATAACTGATCAGTTTAGCAATGATTGTGAGCTTGTCCTTCGTCCTATAAACTGATCGGAGCTGTAAACCAGTTATAGGGAATCGGGTTTAGACCAGGAAAAATGCTCTGTAATGGAATTGGATAGCAAAACTCAAACTTGATACCAGAACTTAATTCCGATTTAATGTTTGAAGTCTGACTTACAAACAGGTTACTTTCATAAAGGCAAGAGATGCCAGGAAGGAAAGGAACAAATAGCCCTCTGGCATATTCAAAGTATAGCTTGAACAATAAGGGCATAACAAATGCATATGTGTCAACTCTCTATTCAATGGGTAGTCAACTTACTAGATATCAATGGGTGGCCTACTTACTATATGTCAATGGTTGATCAACTTACTAGATGTCAATGGGTGGTCAACTTACTCGATAAAGGGTTTCCTCAAGTGCAGGACCAACTCAAGTTCAATATTGAGTTGGCCCACCCTTTGCAGCTATAACAGCTTCAAATTTTCTGGGAAGGCTGTCCACAAGGTTTAGGAGATTTATGGGAATGTTTGACCATTCTTCCATAAGCGCATTTGTGAGGGCAGGCACTGATGTTGGACAAGAAGGCCTGGCTTGCAGTCCCCACTCTAATTCATCCCAAAGGTGTTCTATCGGGTTGAGGTCGAGTTGTGCAGGCCAGTCAAGTTCCTCCACCCCAAACTCGCTCATCCATATCTTTATGGACCTTGCGTCGTGCACTGGTCCAAATCATTTGGTGGAGTGGGAATTATAGTGTGGGGGTTGTTTTTCAGGTGATGGGCTTGGCCCCTTAGTTCCAGTAAAGGGAACTCTTAAGGCATCAGCATACCAAGACATTTTGGACAATGTCATGCTCCTGACATTGTGGGAACAGCTTGGGGATGTCCCCTTCCTGTTCCACAATGACTGCACACCAGTGCAAAAAGCAAGGTCCATAAAGACATGGATGAGCGAGTTTGAGGTGAAGGAACTTGACTGGCCTGCACAGAGTCCTGACCTCAACCCGATAGAACACCTTTGGGATGAATTAGAGCAGAAACTACGAGCCAGGCCTTCTTGGAGAAATGCTTAATGTGAAACTGTCACAGCCTAATAACCTCATTTACAGTATACCATATAGTAAGAGCAAGCACTGCAAAATAGATGAGGGTACTTTTATTATTAGTAAACCCCTCTTCGGGGCCACTGCAAGCACTAACTCTTCTTTCTTCCCTGATCCTTCTTTTGGCTGATAAACCTAAAATAACTCCTGCAACAGGGAACACATGAGACCTTGTGGCATTATAATTCAACACAAAAATAAAATGTTCTATGCACAATGTCTTCTTCCAAATACCAGCTTAGTATTATCTGAGCCCCTAGAGAGATATGGCAACCAAATTCAGTGCTTATCCGTGGAAACAACTAAAATCTTATTTAAAGCCCTGCTTTGCCAATGTAATTACAAAAGATATGAACAGTACGCTGGTATGAGAGCTACAAGCTCAAGCTAGGGTTAGCTTTGAAAGAGTTAAAATGCTTATTCTTTCCTTGGCTGATGTAAACAGCATAATATAACGATTTAAATTGGGCAGTTGAGCTTTTATATAGAAGCAGATAGGTAGTGCAGTCAGCCCCAGGGTAAGGCCCTGTTGTGAGCCTAATATAGTAGCTGCAAATTGGGATAGATGGCTGTGCCAATACACTCTTCTAATAAAAGACTGGCATTTAATAAATGAGCCAGACTCCAGAGAAGCGAAGTGTCGTGTTCAGGCAATCAGACCATCTTTTGATGTGCTAGGCTGAAGTATGATCAGATACAAAGATGCTAAGTACTGAAATAGCTTTCTGAAACACCTTGTTAGATCAGCCAATGGCCTCCGCTAGTGTGCAGAGTCATTAGAGGCAGTCAAACCATTTACCGTTGCCCATACTCGAGTAAGCTTTTAGCCTCACAACCGGGAGCATGGGGCCAAAAACATCATTGCTGACTGGGGAGCCCCATGCTCCAGAAGGAGAGGTTTGAGCCTGGCCAATAAAGGGAATTACATTTCCATTCCTGAGATGGTTAAACTGGAAATCAGAACTTTTGACTGGGAGGAATAGCCGAGTTGCCTACCCTATTTAGTTGGTAAATCTCATTGTGCGTAGTTTTTTGTCAGGCTCTTTCTTGAGAGTTTTTGGTGTGCTGCTTCTCTGTTGGGTCCAATGAGGAGGTATTCTGGGGTGTTTATATGGTAGTGACATTAGCAATACTTCTCCAAGAAGATTCAGCTAGAATTAAAGGATCTTTATAGCTGCTGTCTGACAATATATACTTTAGAGGTCAATGGTTTTTGATCTCTGGTCTGTAAGGTATGTTCAGGCCCTCGTCTGTAAAATATTCAGACCCTCGAAATATCCATATTGATGCACATGTATTGGATGAGCTACCCATTGGGGTTGATGTACTAATGACAAAAAGACTGTCTACTTGGCAACTGCAGTTGCTCCATAATTTAGTAAATGAGGGGAAGCACTGCTGACTTCCATCATTTAATCATGTGCAAGCAAAAAATGCTCTTCTTTTTATTTTCCTTGCATGTGATTGGATTTACTTTGCAAAGTGAAACTTTACCTAATTTACTAAGCTCAGGAGCAACTGCATTTGCAAAGTGCACAGTCTATTTGCCTTTAATAATTCAACCCCATTGTCTGATATACAGTATTGTCCATTTCTGCCAACAAAAAAAAAACAGATGTCTATCTGTCCTGATTGGTGCCAGTGTCCGGCCACTGGTCACTACCGGCCATAGTTTTTACACCGTGGATATTCTCTGTAGTTGGTGTCTGCATTAGCATTCTTTGCTAGGTGTATCAATTCAATTCCATTTGACTATAAAGGGTATTCAAGATCCTTCATCCAGTAGGGAGGTCCCATCATTACACAGCTCCCTGGTTTATCTAGTGAAACTAGTTTTCATGGCACAGTCATAACATACATAGTTTAGGTATTCAATGTAGGCAGCAGTAAAATGAAGGGCCTGATATTTTCCCGAGAGAGCTGGGGCAGGTTTTAAGAGTGGGAAGCGGGGGCATTGTCTTATGTATGACCTCTTTCCAGATCCAATATTTCATTGTAGAGATGGTGTAGAATGGTCTAGAAGCAAGAAGATAACCTCACCAAGGCCACATGACATCTCCAAATATAGCCAACAACGATGGTACCCCACTCAAACGGTTCACATATCACTGGCAATCTTGCCAGAGAATGTACCACCATGTTGACAATGAGCTCCTTCTGTACAAGTCCTCTCCAGTTTTTTGCTTATCTGTTAAGCTTATAGGTTAATCAAGTGTACAAGAGTTCCAATTTCACTGAAACAAATACAATTTACTGATACAAATGACCTGCTTGGACCTGTTTGTTACCTGGGGAATAATTGGAGCTTATCAGTATGCAATTTGTGTGGGGATCAGCTCAGATGCAATACTGGCACAAGGGTCAGCAACATGTCCAGAGAGAATATCAATATGGCACTGCCAATGGCAACTTATTTTAAAGTTTTATTGTCAGATGTGACATTTGAACAGTGCTTCCTATTCCGCATAAATCATGGAAGATGTAACATGCATTGTATCAAAAATGCTATGTCTGTGGACCGTTTAGCATCTATAAAGTGCCAGAAATGGATCTTCTTGACATCCATTTATCGTGGACTGTAGGAAGTGGGTCAAAAGTATAATGCACAAAAAAATCCTCCCATGAGGTTGTATAATGGGAGAGAATAAAAGAACAGATGGTTCTGAGCTGATCTGTCTGCATTTTAATACACAGTGAGAGAACGGGAGCATATCCGGAGGGACAGAGAAGGGACTTGCCTCCCACGTGGCTTGTGATAATGTATGTAGACAACAGCTGCATAAAGACATTTTCAGAATTTTAGTACATTTGTCAACTTACATGTAGTTGACTGTAGAGGTATTTACATATGGTATTAAAGTGGGAGTAAACTCCCATGCGTGACTTTTACCTATAGGTAAGGCTTACCTATAGGAAGGGCAGCCATCAGAAATTGTGGGGCCCCTTAAACAGCTTTAGGCCTGCCCCCCCCCCAGCCTGACCACCAACATTCCCCAGGGTCCCGCCCACTGGCCGTCCCACCAAATCTGCCCACTATCCATTCCACCAAGTCCTTCAGTGCCTCAGCCCCCCTCACACCTGTACGCTCCCAGCACCACTCACATGTGTATATATGACATGCACGTACACACTCACAGGCATGTACACACTTACAGGCATGTACACACACAGGCATGTAAACACTCACAGGCATGTACACACTCACAGGCATGTACACACACAGGCATGTACACACATGGGCATGTACACACTCACAGGCATGTACACACACAGGCATGTACACACTCACAGGCATGTACACACACAGGCATGTACACACACAGAGACATGTACACACACACAGACATGTACACACTAGGGATGAGCCGAACACCCCCCGGTTCGGTTCGCACCAGAACCCGCGAACGGACCGCAAGTTCGCACGAACGTTAGAACCCCATTGACGTCTATGGGACTCGAACGTTCGAAATCAAAAGTGCTCATTTTAAAGGCTAATTTGCATGGTATTGTCCTAAAAAGGGTTTGGGGACCCGGGTCCTACCCCAGGGGACATGTATCAATGCAAAAAAAACTTTTAAAAACGGCCGTTTTTTCGGGAGCAGTGATTTTAATGATGCTTAAAGTAAAAAAAAAAAAGTGAAATATTCCTTTAAATATCGTACCTGGGGGGTGTCTATAGTATGCCTGTAAAGTGACGCGTGTTTCCCATGTTTAGAACAGTCCCTGCACCAAATGTCATTTTTAAAGGAAAAAATCTCATTTAAAACTGCTTGCGGGTTTAATGTCATGTCGGGTCCTGGCAATATGGATGAAAATCAGTGAGACAAACGGCATGGGTACCCCCCAGTCCATTACCAGGCCCTTTGGGTCTTGTATGGATATTAAGGGGAACCCCGCACCCAAATTAAAATAAGGAAAGGTCCCTATATACTCTGAACAGCAGTATACAGGCGGTGCAAACAAGACAGGGACTGTAGGTTTGTTGTTAAGTAGAATCTGTTTGTAATTTTGAACATTTTTAATGTGTTTAGCTCCAGCCAAAAAATCTTTTCTAAGCTTTTTGGAAAACATAGGGAAGGGTTATCACCCCTGTGACATTTGTTTTGCGTCTTTCCTCCTCTTCAGAAGATTTCACCTCACTTTTTTGTCCCAATGAAAAATGTTTTTTGAAAATTTGGGTTTTTTTGTGGAACAAGGATTGGAAAGCATCAGTGGAAAGGAGAAATTGTTTTCCCATATTAACTCTTACATGAGAGAATTTCCCTTCCTATGGGTAGATTTCATCTCACTTCCTGTTGTCTCCTTCCGTTTGCAAGTAGGAGTCGTTTGTAAGTTAGATGTTTGAAAGTAGGGTCCTGCCCTATATACTCAGCAGAAATTTGGGCCTTAGGTGTTGCTGTGGCCAAAACACTGTAAGCCCTCACAGGGCCCTGCTGTGAAATATTAGATCAAGAATTGTAATTACATGCCCCTGTTGAACAGGAGCTGAAAAATTAGGCCTTAGGCACTGGTGCTGGTGCCACAACACTGCAACCCCTCACAGACACTCTAGTTGGAACGCAGGAACGAGCCCTGCTGCAAAGTATTGCATCAAAAATTGTAATTACACGCCCCTGTTAGACAGGGGCAGAAAAATTGGGCCTTAGGCACTGGTGCTGGTGCCACAACACTGCAACCCCTCACAGACACTCTAGTTGGAACGCAGGAACGAGCCCTGCTGCAAAGTATTGCATCAAAAATTGTAATTACACGCCCCTGTTAGACAGGGGCAGAAAAATTGGGCCTTAGGCACTGGTGCTGGTGCCACAACACTGCAACCCCTCACAGACACTCTAGTTGGAATGCAGGAACGAGCCCTGCTGCAAAGTATTGCATCAAAAATTGTAATTTCACGCCCCTGTTAGACAGGGGCAGAAAAATTGGGCCTTAGGCACTGGTGCTGGTGCCACAACACTGCAACCCCTCACAGACACTCTAGTTGGAATGCAGGAACGAGCCGTGCTGCAAAGTATTACATCAAAAATTGTAATAAAAAGGCCCCTGTTATACAGGGGCTGAAAAATTGTGCCTTAGGCACTGGTGGTGGCGCCCAGAACCAAAAATGTTCTTACAAGCTATCAGCGTGATGATTGAGGAGGAAGAGGATAATTACTCAGGGATAATCACTCAGCATCAGCATAGGCAGTCTTTGAAGGGATCTGAAAAAAATTATTCAGTTACATCAGCATCAGGTGCTTGGTAGCTGGTGGTGATCCAAGACTGATTCATTTTTATGAAGGTCAGCCGATCGACCGAGTCAGTGGACAGACGCACCCTGTGATCGGTTACCACGCCTCCAGCAGCACTGAATGTACGTTCCGAAAGAACGCTGGATGCAGGACAGGCCAGTAGCTCAATTGCATACTGTGCAAGCTCTGGCCAGTGATCCATCCTCAAGACCCAGTAACCCAGAGGATTTTCGGTGGGAAAGGTGTCCAAGTCTGATCTTGCCCCTAGGTATTCCTGCACCATGTAAAACAGACGCTGGCGATGGTTGCTGGAACCGATCATACCTTGGGGCTGCGGACCAAAAAATTGTCTGAACGCATCGGTCAGACGGCCACCTTCTCCACCGCTCCTTCTTTGACTGACCGAAGCCTCAGCAACACGTTGTCCAGAAACAGGAGTTTGTAACCTCCCAGTCTCTGGGAACGCGTTGCACAGACCTTTCTGCAAGGCCTCCCGAAGATGTTTCATCCTCTGCTCCCTCTGCGATGGCAAGATAAGGTCCGCAACCTTACCCTTGTAACGTGGATCAAGGAGGGTTGCCAGCCAGTATTGGTCCTTCTCCTTGATACCACGAATACGAGGATCCTTACGCAGGCTTTGCAGGATCAGGGAGGCCATGCAGCGTAGGTTTGCTGAGGCATTCGGTCCGGAGTCCTCTGGGTCACTAAGGACAACAACGTCCGCAGCCACCTCCTCCCAGCCACGTACAAGTCCATGTGTTCCTTGGGACTGATCCCTTAAAGACTGCTGATGCTGAGTGCCAGGCTCCACCTCCATACTGACACAATCTTCCTCCTCCTCCTCCTCCTCCTCCTCGTCCTCTTCCTGTGTGATCGGCGGGCACGCAGGAACACTGTCTGGATAAAGGGGGCCTTGAGAGCTAAGGAAGTCCTCCTCTTCCTGCCTCTGTTCTGCCTCAAGTGCCCTGTCCATTATTCCACGCAGCGTGTGCTCCAACAGGTGGACAAGGGGGACAGTGTCACTGATGCATGCACTGTCAGTGCTCACCATCCTCGTGGCCTCCTCGAATGGTGACAGGACAGTGCATGCATCCCTGATCATGGCCCACTGGCGTGGGGAAAAAAAACCAAGCTCCCCTGACCCTGTCCTGGTGCCATAGTCGCACAGGTACTCATTGATGGCCCTCTGCTGCGTGTGCAGCCGCTGCAGCATGGCCAACGTCGAGTTCCACCTGGTGGGCATGTCACAGATTAGGCGGTTCTTGGGCAGGTTAAACTCCTTTTGGAGGTCCGTCAGCCGAGCACTGGCATTATATGACCGGCGGAAATGCACAGAGACTTTCCTGGCCTGCCTCAGGACATCCTGTAAGCCCGGGTACCTGCCCAAGAACCGCTGCACCACCAAGTTAAGGACGTGAGCCAAACAGGGCACATGGGTCAGTTGTCCCTGTCGGAGGGCAGAGAGGAGGTTGGTGCCATTGTCGCAAACCACCATTCCTGCCTTAAGTTGGCGTGGCGTCAACCACCTCTGAACCTGCCCCTGCAGAGCTGACAAAACCTCTGCCCCAGTGTGGCTCCTGTCCCCCAAGCACACCAGCTCAAGCACCGCATGGCATCTTTTGGCCTGCGTACTTGCGTAGCCCCTTGAACGCCTACGGAGCACCGCTGGTTCCGAGGAAGAGGCCATGGAGGAAGAAGAAGAGGAGGGGGTGGAGGAGAGAGGTGTGTCACAATCAGCATTTTGGAGGCGTGGTGGCGGAACAACCTCCAACACTACTGCACCTTGTCCTGCATCCTTCCCAGCTGCCAGCAGAGTCACCCAATGCGCCGTGAAACTTAAGTAACGTCCCTGTCCATGCCTGCTGGACCATGAGTCAGCGGTAATATGCACCTTACCGCTGACCGCCCTGTCCAGCGAGGCATGGACATTGCCTTCCACATGCCGGTAGAGAGCCGGAATCGCCTTCCGTGAGAAAAAGTGGCGTTTGGGTACCTGCCACTGAGGAACCGCACATTCCACAAACTCACGGAAGGGGGCAGAGTCTACCAACTGAAAAGGCAGCAGTTGAAGTGCTAGCAATTTTGCCAAGCTAGCATTCAACCGCTGGGCATGTGGATGGCTGGGAGCAAACTTCTTTCGGCGGTGCAGCAGCTGGGGCAGGGAAATTTGCCTGGTACAATCTGACGTCGGTGTACCCAAAGCAGATTGCCCACAAGTACTTGGCTGTGACACACCTAATTCTACACCTTCATTCCTCTCACTGCAGGTCTCAGAGAGGACTGAAGGTCTAGTGGGGTTGGAAATCTCAGCTGATGAGGAGCAAGGAGAGATCCTCTTTGTTCTTTGGTGTGGGTCTTTCAGATACGCTTGCCAACGAACTGCATGGCAGGTCAACATATGTCTGGTCAAGCATGTGGTACCCAAGCGGGAGATGTTTTGGCCACGCGAGATACGCTTGAGACATATGTTGCAAATAGCAGCGGTGCGATCTGATGCACTCGTCTCAAAAAAGGCCCACACCAAAGAACTTTTTGAATAACGCGCAGAGACTGCAGCGCCCTGCACATGTGGAGCTTTGGGGTGTGATGCAGTCAATGTGCTGCCCTTAGGCTGGCCCCTGGAGGGCATCCTGCCTAGTTGGTGATGTGCCACCTCCTCCTCCTCCTCCTCCTCCTCTCTCCTATCAGGCACCCACGTTGAGTCAGTGACCTCATCATCCCCTCCCTCCTCATCACTGGAGCAAACCTGGCAGTATGCTGCAGCAGGGGGAGCATGACTGCCAGATTGCTGTCCTTCTTGGGCACCCCCTCTGTCCGTGCTCATGTTACTGCCTTCATTGAGCTCAGTATCATCATCAGAGCCTTCCAAACGCTGGGCATCCTCCTGGAGCATGTACCCAACACTGTGGTCAAACAGTTCGAGGGAATCCTCATGAGGACATGGTGGAGCTAGGGAAGGAGTCACTGATGACATTGAGCTGAGGGAAGAGGCCGCTGCTTTGCCAGACAAAGCACCCTGGGCATGGGTGAGAGAGGATGAGGAGGATGAGGACGGCTTGGTCATCCACTCGACCAAGTCTTCCGCATGTTGCGGCTCAACACGGCCAGCTGCCGAAAAAAAGGCCAAGCGTGTCCCATGGCCACGTGCTGATGAGGATGCACCGTCTCCACGACCAGCACTAGACACAGAGCCTGCTTGCCCTCTCTTATTGGCTTGTGACTGTCTGCCTCTCCTTCTTGGCCTTCCAGACATACTAATGGCCAGTAGCTGCACTAAGCTGGGATAGAACACCTGTAATTTTCTTCAGGTAGCTTTATATACTGTAACCAGACAAGCCTGCCTGTCAGTAGGAAGATAACAGGAACGGATCTAGCTGAACACTGTGAGCAGGACGCACTGCACTGAATGTAAATACCAGGAACGGATCTAGCTGAACACTGTGAGCAGGACGCACTGCACTGAATGTAAATACCAGGAACGGATCTAGCTGAACACTGTGAGCAGGACGCACTGCACTGAATGTAAATAGCAGGAACGGATCTAGCTGAACACTGTGAGCAGGACGCACTGCACTGAATGTAAATAGCAGGAACGGATCTAGCTGAACACTGTGAGCAGGACGCACTGCACTGAATGTAAATAGCAGGAACGGATCTAGCTGAACACTGTGAGCAGGACGCACTGCACTGAATGTAAATAGCAGGAACGGATCTAGCTGAACACTGTGAGCAGGACGCACTGCACTAAATGTAAATACCAGGAACGGATCTAGCTGAACACTGTGAGCAGGACGCACTGCACTGAATGTAAATAGCAGGAACGGATCTAGCTGAACACTGTGAGCAGGACGCACTGCACTGAATGTAAATAGCAGGAACGGATCTAGCTGAACACTGTGAGCAGGACGCACTGCACTGAATGTAAATAGCAGGAACGGATCTAGCTGAACACTGTGAGCAGGACGCACTGCACTGAATGTAAATAGCAGGAACGGATCTAGCTGAACACTGTGAGCAGGACGCACTGCACTGAATGTAAATAGCAGGAACGGATCTAGCTGAACACTGTGAGCAGGACGCACTGCACTGAATGTAAATAGCAGGAACGGATCTAGCTGAACACTGTGAGCAGGACGCACTGCACTGAATGTAAATAGCAGGAACGGATCTAGCTGAACACTGTGAGCAGGACGCACTGCACTGAATGTAAATAGCAGGAACGGATCTAGCTGAACACTGTGAGCAGGACGCACTGCACTGAATGTAAATAGCAGGAACGGATCTAGCTGAACACTGTGAGCAGGACGCACTGCACTGAATGTAAATAGCAGGAACGGATCTAGCTGAACACTGTGAGCAGGACGCACTGCACTAAATGTAAATACCAGGAACGGATCTAGCTGAACACTGTGAGCAGGACGCACTGCACTGAATGTAAATAGCAGGAACGGATCTAGCTGAACACTGTGAGCAGGACGCACTGCACTGAATGTAAATAGCAGGAACGGATCTAGCTGAACACTGTGAGCAGGACACACTGCACTAAATAGTCTAGATAGAAGATAACAGGAACGGATCTAGCTAAACTGAATACAGTGTATATATATATATGCAACACCTGGGATGCATATATATACACAATACACTGTAAGTGCAGCTAACTGACTGACTGTTCTGCCTAATCTATCTAACTCAAATCAAATGACACTGTCTCTCTCTCTCTCTATCTCTCAGCACACCGGAACACACACTACACAGGGCCGCCGTGCAGGCGGCCTTATATAGTGTGGGGTGTGTACTAAATCCCCTGAGCCATAATTGGCCAAAGCCACCCTGGCTTTGGCCAATTACAGCTCTCTCTACTGACGGCGCTGTGATTGGCCAAGCATGCGGGTCATAGTGCATGCTTGGCCAATCATCAGCCAGCAATGCACTGCGATGCCGCAGTGAATTATGGGCCGTGACGCGCCACACGAATTTGGCGCGAACGGCCCATATCGTTCGCAATTCGACGGACGGTCGAACAGCCGATGTTCGAGTCGAACATGGGTTCGACTCGAACACGAAGCTCATCCCTAGTACACACACAGGTATGTACACACACAGGCATGTACACACACAGAGACATGTACACACACAGGTATGTACACACACAGGTATGTACACACACAGGCATGTACACACACACAGAGACATGTACACACAGAGAAATGCACACACACAGGCATGTAAACAGTTACACACACAGCCCCCCCCCCCCCCCCCTCACAACAGCCCTTACTTGTAAGGTGATCCTAGTCCCAGCTCTTGTTTCCACATTCCACATTCCCCTGCCTTCTCACATCCCTGCCAGTTGGCCGGGCCCGTCCAGACGCTGGGGCCCCTTACAAGTGTATGGGCTGTACCCCCTGATGGAGGCCCTGCCTATAGGTACTGTAAATATAGAGTGTTGTTCCGTAAATGGGGGCTCCGGCCATTCACACAGCCGGAGTCCGCGAACCTGGAAGGAAGACCTGGTGAAGACGGAAGTGCCTTCAGCAGTGAAAGCGCGCCTTTGGAGGGCTTTGTTCTAGGGTAATTTTCACATAATGTTCTAGTATATGGTTCATACTAGCACATTATGACATAGCCTTGCAAGTTTGAAAAAAAAAAAGAAAAGCCAGCGGTTTACTACTGCTTTAAGAGGGGCAGATGTATGAAAACCTGTGCTTTCATTGAACCAGGCTCTTTCTGAAGCACATACATTTATAAAGTGTGTACAGAAGTGGCGTAACTAGAACCTTCAGGGCCCCTGTGCAGGAAACCATGAAGGGACCCCCGGCCCGGTGGTGGAATGCCAGGGCTAAGTCACATGTGCAACCCTTGTGACCCTGGTAGTTCCCCCACTAGTGTCAATATTTTTTTTTTTTTGTTATTTCTTTTTTTCCTTTTTATCATTTTTTTCAATTTTTACAATATTATTTTTTATGATTTTTTAAAAAATGTTTAAGGATCC
Source organism: Lithobates septentrionalis (assembly GCA_037952835.1). Classification (NCBI taxonomy): domain Eukaryota; kingdom Metazoa; phylum Chordata; class Amphibia; order Anura; family Ranidae; genus Lithobates; species Lithobates septentrionalis. The sequence continues at coordinate 2,163,045 of JBBDGP010000034.1, read as the reverse complement.
CTGTTGGGAGGGCTTTGGTAAAATATCAGGGGTCTAAATGGAGCTCTGATGTTCCATCTTTGAGACAGAGAAAAGATATTGAGTACAGAGCGCTTAATCTCCATCTCTGCAGCCTCATCAGCACAGAATGAATGGACAGGAATAGCTCTGTGCAGAGCTTCCCATTTGTTCACAAACTCAAGCACAGTGAACACAGTTTACTATGTTTCAGCTATGAATGGATCAGTACGGATCACTGACTATTAATTCAGATAATAAAGAATACGATGAGCATTGATTATGTATAAAATATTGCCGACATCCGTACTTAAATATCAAAGACAAAATGTGCATAGAGTGCACACAGGGGTCGCCCCTTAGGACTTTAAAGGCAACAATGGAGTAATAAATAGTAATTATATATAAAAAATGCACAAAAGTGCTGTATTTATTAAATTCGTAGAAAAAATATATAAAAAATACAAATATAAATGCAGTTAACAATATACATGTGCGTTTACAATACACATATCAATTTATACAAAGTCGATATGTCAACCCAGTGCTTACACCCTGTAGCCTATATCTTAAAGGTCAAACGGATGATTATACAGCACATATCCCGACATGTTTCGGAAATTGGTATGTATTATTCCTTCATCAAGGGATTTACAGTTGGGTGATCAATCTTTATCTGCAATATAGATTTAAACATAGTAAAATAGCAGCATACTATGTGAGGCTACTACAGAATATTGATTACTTCAAAACTCTTTTGAAATATTTGGGCAGTTGTACTTACATAGAAGGTTCATAGAAATTAGGACATAACAAAACAAATCAAAAAACAACCAAATGATATGGAACAGGCTGGCTGGAACGTTCACAAACAAGCGGGGTGGGCAGCTTCGAGTGCAGGGCTGAATGCTGACACACATTCACAAGAGGCGCCTGATAGAAGTCTACATAGTAAAAAAATAGAAAAAGAGGGGGGTATATAAATTTATCCTGAATGCAGCTGGAACAATCAAACTGGGGACACGGGGATATTCTATCCCATCAAGATCAGTAGCAGTAGTAATCAAGTTTATCTGTATGCTTGACATGTATGGATAAGACGCAGACCACTGGGTAGCAGTTCCACAACTGACAGATGCCCAGTGAGTGTCTGCGTCTTATGAGTGGCTCTGATGAGGCATCAGCCAATCAGAGCCGTGCTCCAGTTACTCAGTTGTATCAATGTAAGCTGTGAGTGGAGCTCAGAGCGTCTCCCTGACGCAGAGGAGCGTGGCACAGCCACGCCCCAGGGGGCGCGACGACGTCACGCGTCACCGCGTCACCAGCGGGTAATTTATTTCAGCATAGGCTGGATGCCAGATGCGGGGACACAGAGAAGGCTCCCCCGCATTCAAAGGCACAGGGGGCCATGCACAATCGCCGCCCTCTAGCCAGAAGCGGGTGGAGCCTACCCCACCGGGTGTCTGTGTACAGACAGACGGCCCGCACACCAAGAGCTGCGCCATCTGGTGGATGAGAACGTTGCAGCCGATCCGTTGTACAGAAGTGCAAAAAATAATAATGAATCAAAAAATAATAATTGAAAATTATAAATACATTTGTTCAAATAAGGCAGAGAAAAGGAAAAAGAAAAGAAAAAAAAAAAAAGAGAAAACAGGCAGCGCATCTGGTAATATCATGAGGCAATGCGCAAAAGTACATAGAGAATATATATATATATACACATTGCATAATAGATAACTTACAGAGTCGTACAGGTTGCATGATGGACTTACAAGATCATATATGACAGGTAAAAGGGGACAATACATAGTTCGCTGCAGAAAGCGGTACCCTGTGTAAATGTACAGTATTCATTTGTCTGCTTATAAATCATGAATATATAAGTCACCCATTCAGCATGTACAGATGAGAAAAATAAATAATAAATATAAATAATAAAAATAAATAATAAAAATAAAATAAAAGTAAAAAATAAGGAAATAAAGAAGAAAAATACAAGAGAGAATAGCAGAGGGGAGCCCCTATAAATTCAACTCACAGACCCCTGATGTGAAACCGGGGAGGAATGGTCTAAAATTGAAAGCCCTGTTGAGGCCAGGTGGAAAATTGGCCCATAAGTTGTATATTCACCTCAATTCACATTGAAGAAGACGTTTGTTAAAATCCCCACCTCTAGGGCTGAAGTGGACACGATCGAGAGCCAAGAAATAAATCTTGAGAATTTATGCTGGATGGACTTTGGCCATATGACGGCCAATGGGTACCTCAGGGTCGCGTTTGTGTATGGTGCCAAGATGTTGGTATATCCTTTTCCAAAACTCATTAATGGTTTTGCCAACATAGTAGCACCCGCATTCACATGTTAGCAGATACACAATTCCAGGGGTTTTGCAATTTACATAGTGTTTCGGAGAGAAAAGTTGACCGTTTGGTAGCGTAATATTATTGCGTCTGTCCATGTACTGGCAGTAATGACATCCCCCACATGCGAAAGTCCACAGGGTTTTACATATATCACCTTTATGTGATCTATACTCCCTGCTGACCAGTTTGTCACCTATAGATGGTGCTCTCTTAAATGTAATAGCTGGGAACCTAGGGACAAAGGGGGCCAAAGTAGGATCCATGGTCAATAGGTGCCAATATTTATTTATGATCCGTTTGACTTGCTGGTGTTGTGATGAATATGTTGTAATAATTTGTGTTGTTTCATCATTGGAATGTTGTTTTTGTGTGTTCAGCAGGTCATGGCGCGATTTGTTAAGGGCTCGTCTATATGCTTTTTTGAGACAGGTACTTGAATGTCCTCTTTCGAGGAGTCTCTTTTTCAAAATATTAGCTTCAGTTTTGAAGCCAGTATCGTCGGAGCAGTTGTGGCGGGCCCTTAAATACTGGCTATACGGTATAGAGGCAAGGAGTGGTTTGGGATGGAAGCTAGTCGCGTGGAGTAAAGAGTTGCCTGCTGTAGGCTTGCGGTATGATTCGCTAGACAGGTTACCATTAGGCAATCTCTTTACAGACACATCTAGAAATGTAATTTCACTGGGGCTATATGTCATCGTGAATTTTAGATTGAATTCATTCTGGTTGAGTGAGTTCAAAAATTGATGTAGTAGGTCGATCGATCCGTCCCAAATAAGAAATATGTCATCTATGTATCTTCGCCATGTTAACACATGGCACATATACATGACAAGGATTCACAGACAAGCAGTGAGTGTTCCCACTCCCCCAGGTACAGATTAGCGTACGATGGGGCACAACATGTCCCCATCGCATCGCCCTGTACCTGGAGGTAGTGGGAACAGTCAAAGCAAAAGGCATTATGATGAAGTATGAAATCGAGGGAACCCAAAATGAATTCAGTGTAATTGGGTTCGCAATCGCTGTATTGGGACAAAACGTGCCATATGGCCGCCAGGCCTTTGGCATGAGGGATAGTACAGTAAAGGGATTCTACATCAATAACGTGCCATCCTCGATGTATAGATCCTGGATTATTTGCAAAAAGTGAATGGTATCGCGTACATAAGATGATAAACAGGCAACTAAAGATTTGAGGTGATTATCTACCACGCGACTTAGATTCTCAGTTAAACTGCCACATCCCGAAATAATCAGTCTACCTGGCGGTTTCTGTTTGTGTTTGTGCAGTTTTGGTAACGCATAGAAAGTGGCCTCCCTGGGGTGGGTGTATTCCCATAGTTGTTTCGACACTACATTATGATGAAATGCAGTATCAACTAATGAATAGAAATCTTGAGTGAATTTGTCCATTACCGACCTAGAAATAGGTCGATACCAGTCCGAATTGTGTAGTATGGCCATACACATCTCTGTGTATTGGGCACTGTCCATAACCACGACATTGCCACCCTTGTCAGAGGGTTTGATGACAACGTCGTGGTTACGAGACAGCGCTTCCAATGCAGTTCGCTCGTCTCGATTGAGATTGGCGTGAGAGTTAGAGAAATTTTTCATATTCCTGATGTCGGTTGACACCAGCTTTAGAAAAGCTGATGCGTTGGAATTAGAGCTAGGTGAGGGATAAATGGTGGATTTCTTTTTTAGTGGGGGGCCCGAGGGATATATCTGTATCTGCAGAGTGGGTGTAACATCAGGGTGTACCTGTATGCTTGACATGTATGGATAAGACTCTGGGCAGCAGTTCCACAACTGACAGATGCCCAGTGAGTGTCTGCGTCTTATGAGTGGCTCTGATGAGGCATCAGCCAATCAGAGCCATGCTCCAGTTACTCAGCTGTATCAATGACAGCTGTAAGTGGAGCTCAGAGCGTCTCCCTGACGCAGAGGCGCGCGGCGCAGCCACGCCCCAGGGGGCGTGACGACGTCACGCGTCACCGGCGGGTAATATATCCCACCATAGGCTGGATGCTTGTCTGTGAATCCTTGTCTATTTATATGTGCCATGTGTTAACATGGCGATGATACATAGATGACATATTTCTTATCTGCGACGGAACGATCGACCTACTACATCAGTTTTTGAACTCACTCAACCAGAATGAGTTCAATCTAAAATTCACGATGACATATAGTCCAAGTGAAATTACATTTCTAGATGTGTCTGTAAAGAGATTGCCTAATGGTAACCTGTCTAGCGAATTGTACTGCAAGCCTACAGCAGGCAACTCTTTACTCCACGCGACTAGCTTCCATCCCAAACCACTCCTTGCCTCTATACCGTATAGCCAGTATTTAAGGGCCCGCCGCAACTGCTCCGACGATACTGGCTTCAAAACTGAAGCTAATATTTTGAAAAAGAGACTCCTCGAAAGAGGATATTCAAGTACCTGTCTCAAAAAAGCATATAGACGAGCCCTTAACAAATCGCACCATGACCTGCTGAACACACAAAAACAACATTCCAATGATGAAGCAACATGAATTATTTCAACATATTCATGACAACACCATCAAGTCAAACGGATCATAAATAAATATTGGCACCTATTGACCATGGATCCTACTTTGGACCCCTTTGTCCCTAGGTTCCCAGCTATTACATTTAGGAGAGCACCATCCATAGGTGACAAACTGGTCAGCAGTGAGTATGTAAAACCCTGGGGACTTTCGCATGTGGGGGATGTCATTACTGCCAGTACATGGACAGACCCAATAATATTACGCTACCAAACGGTCAACTTTTCTCTGCGAAACACTATGTAAATTGCAAAACCCCTGGAATTGTGTATCTGCTAACATGTGAATGCGGGTGCTACTATGTTGGCAAAACCATTAATGAGTTTTGGAAAAGGATATACCAACATCTTGGCACCATATGCAAACGCGACCCTGAGGTACCATTGGCCGTCATATGGCCAAAGTCCATCCAGCATCAATTCCCAAGATTTATTTCTTGGCTCTCGATCGTGTCCACTTCAGCCCTAGAGGTGGGGATTTTAACAAACTTCTTCTTCAATGTGAATTGAGGTGGATATACAACTTACGGGCCAATTTTCCACCTGGCCTCAACGGGGCTTTCAATTTTAGACCAACCCCCCGGTTTCACATCAGGGGTCTGTGAGTTGAATTTATAGGGGCTCTCCTCTGCTATTCTCTCTTGTATTTTTATTCTTTATTTCCTTATTTTTTACTTTTTTTTTTATTTTTATTATTTATTTTTATTATTTATATTTATTATTTATTTTTATTTTTATTTATTTTTCTCATCTGTACATGCTGAATGGGTGAATTATATATTCATGATTTATAAGCAGACAAATGAATAACTGTACATTTACACAGGGTACCGCTTTCTGCAGCGAACTATGTATCGTCCCCTTTTACCTGTCATATATGATCTTGTAAGTCCATCATGCAACCTGTACGACTCTGTAAGTTATCTATTATGCAATTTGTATATATATATTCTCTATGTACTTTTGCCCATTGCCTCATGATATTACCAGATGCGCTGCCTGTTTTTTCTTTTTTTTTTTTCTTTTCTTTTTCCTTTTCTCTGCCTTATTTGAACAAATGTATTTATAATTTTCAATTATTATTTTTTGATCCATTATTATTTTTTGCACTTCTGTACAACGGATTGGCTGCAACGTACTCATCCACCAGATGGTGCAGCTCTTGGTGTGCGGGCCGTCTGTCTGTACACAGACACCCGGTGGGGTAGGCTCCACCTGCTTCTGGCTAGAGGGCGGCGATTGTGCATGGCCCCCTGTGCCTTTGAACACGGGGGAGCCTTCTCTGTGTCCCCGCATCTGGTATCCAGCCTATGCTGGGATATATTACCCGCCGGTGACGCATGACATCGTCACGCCCCCTGGGGCATGGCTGCGCCGCGCGCCTCTGCGTCAGGGAGACGCTCTGAGCTCCACTCACAGCTGTCATTGATACAGCTGAGTAACTGGAGCACGGCTCTGATTGGCTGATGCCTCATCAGAGCCACTCATAAGACACTCACTGGGCATCTGTCAGTTGTGGAACTGCTGCCCAGTGGTCTGCGTCTTATCCATACATGTCAAGCATACAGGTAAACTTGATTACTACTGCTACTGATCTTGATGGGATAGAATATCCCTGTGTCCCTGTATTCCAGCTTGATTGTTCCAGCTGCATTCAGGATAAATTTATATACCCCCCTCTTTTAATATTTTTTTACTATGTAGACTTCTATCAGGCGCCTCTTGTGAATGTGTGTCAGCATTCAGCCCTGCACTCAAAGCTGCCCACCCCGCTTGTTTGTGGACTTTCCAGCCAGCCTGTTCCATATCATTTGGTTGTTTTTTGCTTTGTTTTGTTATGTCCTAATTTCTATGAACCTTCTATGTAAGTACAACTGCCCAAATATTTCAAAAGAGTTTTGAAGTAATCAATATTCTGTAGTAGCCTCACATAGTATGCTGCTATTTTACTATTTTTAAATCTATATTGCAGATAAAGATTGATCACCCAACTGTAAATCCCTTGATGAAGGAATAATACATACCAATTTCCGAAACATGTCGGGATATGTGCTGTATAATCATCCGTTTGACCTTTAAGATATAGGCTACAGGGTGTAAGCACTGGGTTGACATATCGACTTTGTATAATTTGATATGTGTATTGTAAACGCACATGTATATTGTTAACTGCATTTATATTTGTATTTTTTATATATTTTTTCTACGAATTTAATAAATACAGCACTTTTGTGCATTTTTTATATATAATTACTCTTTATTACTCCATTGTTGCCTTTAAAGTCCTAAGGGGCGACCCCTGTGTGCACTCTATGCACATTTTGTCTTTGATATTTAAGTAAGAATGTCGGCAATATTTTATACATAATCAATGCTCATCCTCATCGTATTCTTTATTCTCTATGATTAGGTAGCAAATACCGGTGTAAGTCCCCCAGTCTTGAGCTTTGATATATGTATATATTATCTTGGGCTTCACTTGACATTTACGGTTCTTTTCCCCTTTGTTCCATCCCCTTCTCTCCTTCTACTCTATGGCATCCTATCAGGGTAATCACTGGACGGACTTTATGTCCAAATTGCATGATGAATTTGAGAAAAAAAGAGTCCCTCAACTCTGAATTATGATCAACATTTTTGAATCTTCGCCAAATGTTAGAGAAAAAAATCTCTCCAATATTGGCATATTAGGTCTTTTGAAGACTACATTGCGAAAAATCTTAACCCTTTCGGACTCAGGGTACAAATTTTCCCCACATTTGACAATATTGATCCCGATTTTAAAATCGCATGGGAGAACAATCTAAAAGAGTGCTCTAAAAAGATGATGGTACTGTTAATTGATGAATATCGCAAACGCATGACCAATATAGACGGTAAATTGGAAAAATTGCAAAACCAACTATCATCTCTAAGAACTCATGCATCTTTTGCCGAGTCAGAGGATAAATTGAAATGTCATCTAGAACAATTTAACAAAAATATTTTAATTAAAAAGGACAAAAAAACTACTAAGAGACAGGAGGGCGTTCGAGGATAGGAAGGCATATAAATGGCAATCCAATGCAAGTAATAATTCCTCTAAAGCACCACACAAAAACAAATATATGAATGCATATGAACCCCCTGTACGTTCACCTATCACCTCTTCTTTACAGCGTCCGGTTCAAAACAAGGGTCGGAGACGACCAAAACGTCGCCGCCAAGGCATTGAGTCACATGACAAATCTTCACACACAGAGAGTTCCTCTCCACAGGCAGGTAAAGAGATTCATTTACGCTATCACACTAACAGTGACACGTCAGAGATGCATACTCCGGCCAGTTGTTCCGGATCATCTCTAAATATATCCTCTAACACTTCTGCTACTCCACAGTCTCAACCTCTGCCCCTTGGAACTTTTTTAGACCAAATGAGGGGCCGGATACAAACTCATCAAAAGAAAGGAAAAATACATCCTTCCAAAATTCACAAGACCAACAAACATCAATCACGTTAAATGTAGTCAACTTGTCCTCATACCAACTTAATATGCATGAGAGATGGCCGTCCTTGGTCGTGGCCTCACTTTCTGCCCAGACACCGGTTTGGACAGATTTGGCGCCATTAAGGACATCCATCTATTTATTCGTAAAGTTTTACTCAAAAGCCTTTATGCAAAAAAACCTAATCCAGAACTCGGACTCACTAAACAAGAGAATCAGGCTCTGAATGACCTTATTTTCTTGTTAGAAGAGAATGAATCTGAGAACACCTCGACCCCTGTTTACGCTGCAGACTTCGACGCGACCACTGATGTTACACCACTCCGCAGATACAGATATATCCCTCGGGCCCCCCACTAAAAAAGAAATCCACCATTTATCCCTCACCTAGCTTTAATTCCAACGCATCAGCTTTTCTAAAGCTGGTGTCAACCGACATCAGGAATATGAAAAATTTCTCTAACTCTCACGCCAATCTCAATCGAGACGAGCGAACTGCATTGGAAGCGCTGACTCGTAACCACGACGTTGTCCTCAAACCCTCTGACAAGGGTGGCAATGTTGTGGTTATGGACAGTGCCCAATATACAGAGATGTGTATGGCCATACTACACAATTTGGACTGGTATCGACCTATTTCTAGGTCGGTAATGGACAAATTCACTCAAGATTTCTATTCATTAGTTGATACTGTATTTCATCATAATGTAGTGTCAAAACAACTATGGGAATACATTCGGACCACCCACCCCAGGGCCACTTTCTATGCGTTACCAAAACTGCACAAACACAAACAGAAACCACCAGGTAGACCGATTATTTCGGGATGTGGCAGTTTAACTGAGAATCTAAGTGGTAGATAATCACCTCAAACCTTTAGTTGCCTGTTTATCATCTTATGTACGCGATACCATTCACTTTTTGCAAATAATCCAGGATCTATACATCGAGGATGGCACGTTATTGGTAGCTATTGATGTAGAATCCCTTTACTGTACTATCCCTCATGCCAAAGGCCTGGCGGCCATACGGCACGTTTTGTACAGCGATTGCGAACCCAATTACACTGAAATCATTTTGGCTTCCCTCGACTTTATACTTCATCATAACGCCTTTTGCTTTGATGGTTCCCACTACCTCCAGCTACAGGGCGTTGCGATGGGGACATGTTGGGCCCCATCGTACGCCAATCTGTACCTGGGGGAGTGGGAACACTCACTGCTTGTCTGTGAATCCTTGTCTATGTATATGTGCCATGTGTTAACATGGCGACGATACATAGATGACATATTTCTTATCTGGGACGGATCGATCGACCTACTACATCAGTTTTTGAACTCACTCAACCAGAATGAGTTCAATCTAAAATTCACAATGACATATAGCTCCAGTAAAATTACATTTCTAGATGTGTCTGTAAAGAGATTGCCTAATGGTAATCTGTCTAGCGAATTGTACCGCAAGCCTACAGCAGGCAACTCTTTACTCCACGCGACTAGCTTCCATCCCAAACCACTCCTTGCCTCTATACCGTATAGCCAGTATTTAAGGGCCCGCCACAACTGCTCCGACGATACTGGCTTCAAAACTGAAGCTAATATTTTGAAAAAGAGACTCCTCAAAAGAGGATATTCAAGAACCTGTCTCAAAAAAGCATATAGACGAGCCCTTAACAAATCGCGCCATGACCTGCTGAACACACGAAAACAACATTCCAATGATGAAACAACACAAATTATTACAACATATTCATCACAACACCAGCAAGTCAAACGGATCATAAATAAATATTGGCACCTATTGACCATGGATCCTACTTTGGCCCCCTTTGTCCCTAGGTTCCCAGCTATTACATTTAGGAGAGCACCATCTATAGGTGACAAACTGGTCAGCAGTGAGTATAGATCACATAAAGGTGATATATGTAAAACCCTGGGGACTTTCGCATGTGGGGGATGTCATTACTGCCAGTACATGGACAGACGCAATAATATTACGCTACCAAACGGTCAACTTTTCTCTCCGAAACACTATGTAAATTGCAAAACCCCTGGAATTGTGTATCTGTCAACATGTGAATGCGGGTGCTACTATGTTGGCAAAACCATTAATGAGTTTTGGAAAAGGATATACCAACATCTTGGCACCATACACAGACGCGACCCTGAGGTACCCATTGGCCGTCATATGGCAAAAGTACATCCAGCATCAATTCCCAAGATTTATTTCTTGGCTCTCGATCGTGTCCACTTCAGCCCTAGAGGTGGGGATTTTAACAAACGTCTTCTTCAATGTGAATTGAGGTGGATATACAACTTATGGGCCAATTTTCCACCTGGCCTTAACGGGGCTTTCAATTTTAGACCATTCCTCCCTGGTTTCACATCAGGGGTCTGTGAGTTGAATTTATAGGGGCTCCCCTCTGCTATTCTCTCTTGTATTTTTCTTCTTTTTTTCCTTATTTTTTACTTTTATTTTTATTATTTATTTTTATTCTTTATATTTATTCTTTATTTTTATTTTTATTTATTTTTCTCATCTGTACATGCTGAATGGGTGAATTATATATTCATGATTTATAAGCAGACAAATGAATACTGTACATTTACACAGGGTACCGCTTTCTGCAGCAAACTATGTATCGTCCCCTTTTACCTGTCATATATAATCTCGTAAGTCCATCATGCAACCTGTACAACTCTGTAAGTTATCTATTATGCAATGTGTATATATATATATATATTCTCTATGTACTTTTGCCCATTGCCTCATGATATTACCAGACGCGCTGCCTGTTTTTTCTTTTTTTTTCTTTTCTTTTTCCTTTTCTCTGCCTTACTTGAACAAATGTATTTATAATTTTCAATTATAATTTTTTGATTCATTATTATTTTTTGCACTTCTGTACAACGGATTGGCTGCAACGTTCTCATCCACCAGATGGCGCAGCTCTTGGTGTGCGGGACGTCTGTCTGCACACAGACACCCGGCGGGTAGGCTCCACCCGCTGCTGGCTAGAGGGCGGCGATTGTGCATGGCCCCCTGTGCCTTTGAACGTGGGGGAGCCTTCTCTGTGTCCCCGCATTTGGCATCCAGCCTATGCTGGGATATATTACCCGCCGGTGACACGTGACATCATCACGCCCCCTGGGGCGTGGCTGCGCCGCGCGCCTCTGCGTCAGGGAGATGCTCTGAGCTCCACTCACAGCTGTCATTGATACAGCTGAGTAACTGGAGCACGGCTCTGATTGGCTGATGCCTCATCAGAGCCACTCATAAGATGCAGACACTCACTGGGCATCTGTCAGTTGTGGAACTGCTGCCCAGAGGTCTGCGTCTTATCCATACATGTCAAGCATACAGGTAAACTTGATTACTACTGCTACTGATCTTGATGGGATAGAATATCCCTGTGTCCCCGTATTCCAGTTTGATTGTTCCAGCTGCATTCAGGATAAATTTATATACCCCCCTCTTTTTCTATTTTTTTACTATGTAGACTTCTATCAGGCGCCTCTTGTGAATGTGTGTCAGCATTCAGCCCTGCACTCGAAGCTGCCCACCCCGCTTGTTTGTGGACTTTCCAGCCAGCCTGTTCCATATCATTTGGTTGTTTTTTGCTTTGTTTTGTTATGTCCTAATTTCTATGAACCTTCTATGTAAGTACAACTGCCCAAATATTTCAAAAGAGTTTTGAAGTAATCAATATTCTGTAGTAGCCTCACATAGTATGCTGCTCTTTTACTATGTTTAACTCTATATTGCAGATAAAGATTGATCACCCAACTGTAAATCCCTTGATGAAGGAATAATACATACCAATTTCCGAAACATGTCGGGATATGTGCTGTATAATCATCCGTTTGACCTTTAAGATATAGGCTACAGGGTGTAAGCAATGGGTTGCCATATCGACTTTGTATAATTTGATATGTGTATTGTAAACGCACATGTATATTTTTACTGCATTTATATTTGTATTTTTTATATATTTTTTCTACAAATTTAATAAAAACAGCACTTTTGTGCATTTTTTATATATAATTACTCTTTATTACTCCATCGTTGCCTTTAAAGTCCTAAGGGGCGACCCCTGTGTGCACTCTAGGCACATTTTGTCTTTGATATTCATTCAGATAAAGAAGGGGCAGGTAAATTTTACACATTCCCAGCTCTCCATGCTGAGGGGAGGAGGGGTGGCCAGGAGAGAGCACAGGGGGAATAGCTCAGGGGGGCAGGAGGGCACACAGGGGGACAGAAGCAGAAAGAAGCTAAAAAAAACGTAATTTTTAAATGAGCAGTGATTTTTTGATTTTTAAAGTGAAAGCATAAAAATGAAAAATTCCTTCCAGTATAGTGCCCGGGGGTCCCCTTAGTCTACCCATAAAGTGGCAGATCTGTCTAGAATCAGCTGCAGCAATAATTGCATTTATAAAGCCAAAAAAAATACATTTTCCCTGTAAGCTGCCTTAATTTTGCTCAGCAACAGCTGGGAAACCAGTGTGTATGATGAGGCCACAATGTAGTGCACTGGGAACAAGATTAGAGATGTTTTGGATACATTCTGGTGTCACTTTGACTTTGGATAGAAAATTGGTCTTTGGGTGTCGGTGGCACCTTCCCACCGTAACCCTATAGAGGTAATCTTGATGAAAGCAAGAATTGGCCTTGCTTTAAAAAATTCAAACAGGTGCTGAAAAATTGGTCTTTGGGTGTTAATTGTGCCCATGAATAATATACCAAAAACATTCTTCCAGATGAAATGATTGAACGCCCTCAAAGCTAGGCAGCCTCGAAGTCATGCAGAGATTCCACATCCCAAAAAGACTTAATCAGTGACATCGGCATCAGGGGCTTCATAGCTGGTAATCCAGGACTGATTATTTTTTATAAAAGTCAAACAGTCCACAGAGTCTGTGGACAGACAAGATCTATGATCGGAAACAAAACCTCCTGCAGCACTGAATGCCGTTCTGAAAGCACACTGGATGAAGGGCAGCCCAACAACTCAATAGCATACTGGGCAAGTTCTGGCCAGTGGTCTATTCTCATGACCCAGTAAGTCAGTGGATCGTCAGCTGGAAAGCTCTCCATCTCTGTTATGGCACTGAGGTAATAGTCCACCATGTGATGCAGAAATAGAAGTATATGCCCCCTAGTTGGGACTTTAAATGGACCACCAACTCAAAAGTTGTATAAAAAATTCTTTAATGTAATAGATTAAAATACAAAAGACCACATATATGAAAAGGATGCACAACATGTGCTACATGAAACAAACCAAAGATGTTATGTGAAATCGCATACAAAGTGAATGCCCAAATGCCCGACGCGTTTCCGGTATAAGGTGTTCCAATACCTTCCTCAGGGGCCAAGGGTTCAGAAAGTTTAATATTCAAAATAAATTCTAGTATGATGATTCAATATCAGAAATACGCATTAGGGACCAGTAAGTCCATATTGACACTGCACATCTCGCCATCAATGGGAATTATGAATATTTAGTGCGCTCTCTGGGTGCATGGCACCTACATAGTCTGCCTCAAGGGGAGTGCTCCTATTGTAAGCTTCTGTTAGATGGAACAGAACGGCTCATTAAGAACACTATTGTTGGGCTGAATATCCCAGGGAACAATGTCCCAGCATTCCACCTCTGATGAGACAAGTATGCCCGTCTAGCGTGTGATATCGAATCACTGGATAAATGCCTGGCAGACTATGTAGGTGCCATGCACCCAGAGAGCGCACTAAATATTCATAATTCCCACTGATGGCGAGATGTGCAGTGTCAATATGGACTTACTGGTCCCTAATGCGTATTTCTGATATTGAATCACCATACTAGAATTTATTTTGAATATTAAACTTGCTGAACCCTTGGCCCCTGAGGAAGGTATTGGAACACCTTATACCAGAAACGCGTCGGGCATTTGGGAATTCACTTTGTATGCAATTTCACATAACACCTTTGGTTTGTTTCATGTAGCACATGTTGTGCATCCTTTTCATATATGTGGTCTTTTGTATTTTAATCTATTACATTAAAGAATTTTTTATACAACTTTTGCGTTGGTGGTCCATTTAAAGTCCCAACTAGGGGGCATATACTTCTATTTCTACCAAAAGGGATGGGACCACCACACTCTATATGAGATGAGATTTTGTTTAACCATGTGATGCAGACGCTGCTGATGGGAAGTGAAAGCTGACAGCCCTGGGTGGCGAGGACTAAAAAATTCCGAAATGCCTCACTTAGGCGGATGCCTTCTCCAACGTTCCTCTCTTGACCAATAGAAGACTCAAAACTACATTTTCCACAACACTCTAACCTAATGGAGTCAGGAAAAACATTCAATAAAATCCTCTTTAACGTGTCCTCAAGAGATTTTATCTTCTGCACTCTCTGTGGGGACGAGATGAGTTCTGAGACCTTCCCCTTATAACGGTGGTCAAGGAGGGTTGCCAACCAGTAATCATCCTTCTCTTTTATGCCACGTATCCTTGTGTCCTTTCGCAGGCTTTGAAGCATGAGGTTGCCCATGCGCCTCAAATTTGCCGAGGTTTGAGAAGCAGACTCCTCTGGGTCACTCAGGATGACAGCATCTGGAACTTCCTCCTCCCAGCCATGTACTACTCCCAAGGTTCCTGGGGTTGGAAAGCAATCGCTTACAGATTGACGCATGTCTTCCTCTTCTTCAAAGCCTATGAAAGTGTCAGAATCCTCCTCCTCATCCTCCTCCCCTCTCTCCTCCTGTGTGTTCTGTGACATAGGAATGATGGTGTCTGGATAAAGTGGGCCTTGACAGGAAAGGAAGTCCTCCTCTTCCTCCTGCTGCTCTGCCTGCAGTGCCCTGTCCATAATGCCACGCAGAGTCTGCTCCAGCAGGAACAAAACAGGGATTGTGTCATTGATGCATGCACTGTCATGGCTCACCATACTTGTGGCCTCCTCAAATGGTGACAATACAGTGAATGCATCCTTAATGATCAGCCATTGGTGTGTGGAAGAAAAGCAGAGACGGCCTGAGCCTGTCATCGTGCCATATTCGTACAGGTACTCGTTGACGGCCCTCTGCTGCATGTATAGCCACTGCAGCATTGCCAAAGTCGAGTTCCACCTGGTGGGCATGTTACAAATCAGGCGGTTTACGGGCAGGTGGAATTCCCGCTGAATTTCAGCCAACCGAACACTGGCTGTGTAGGACCACCTGAAATGGCTACAGACTCTTCTGGCCAGCTTTAGCACATCTTTCAACCCTTGGTATTTATTTAGGAAATGCTGCACCACCAAATTAAGGACATGTGCCAGGCATGGCACGTGTTACTTTTCCCTGTCTAAGGGCGGAAAGGAGGTTTGAGCCATTATCGCACACCACCATTCCTGGCTCCAACTTGCGTGGTGTGAACCACCTCTGGGCCTGTCCCTGCAGAGCTGCAAGAATCTCTGGTCCGGTGTGGTTCCTGTCCCCTAAACACACCAGCCGAAGCACTGCATGGCACCTTTTAGCCTGACTCTGGGAAGAGCCCTTTGAACGCTTAGGGGGTAGCTGATGTTCATAGGACAATTCTGCAGAGAAGGGCATGAAATCGGCGGAGGAGGAGGAGGAGGAGGAGGGAGTAGAGCTCACAGGTCTGACATCATCACCACCAGCTGTATAGAGGCGTAAGGGCACAACAAGCTGCAGCACCGAGCCCTGTCCTGCATCCTTTAGAGTTGCAAGCAGTGTTACCCAGTGTGCTGTGAACAAAATATATCGTCCCTGCCCATGCTTGCTGGACCACGTGTCAGCAGTAAGGTGGATTTTAGGGCTGACTGCCTTGCCCAACGATGCCAGAACATTCCCTTTCACGTGATGGTAGAGGGATGGAACAGCCTTACGTGAAAAGTAGTAGCGACTGGGAACCTGCAATTGTGGTACAGCCCATTGTGCAAATTCACAGAAGGGGGCAGAATTCATCAGGCTGAAAGGCAGAAGTTGGAGAGCCAACAGCTTTGACAAGCTTGCATTTAGACACTGGGCATGTGGGTGGCAGGGACTGTATATTTTTTCTGCTGCAGCAGATGAGGCAGAGAAATTTGCCTGCTACAATCTACAGCTGATGGTGTGCTGGTGGCAGATGTGCTGCTAGGACCTGGGACACCCTGTGCTATACCATCATTCCTGTCAATGGAGGCTGCTGAGAGGTAATGACTCGGTATAGCAGGGGCAGACTGAAGTGGGTAAGGAAGAGGAGGAGGAGAAGGAGAAGGAGGGACAGATTTGTGCCCCTTTTGTGTGGCTTTTAGGTGCTCTTGCCAACGGGCTGAGTGGTTGGACGTTAAATGCCTTGTTAAGCATGTGGTACCCAAACTGTTGGTGTTTTTGCCACGTTTGATGTGCCTGAGACACAGTTTGCAGATAGCAACAGTGCAATCTGCTGCAGATGTGCTGAAAAAGGCCCAGACAGCTTGGGATGTGGGCCGGGAGATAACAGCTGCAGAATGTGATGGAATAGGGTGGCTGCTCTCTACTCTGTCTTGGGGTTGTGCCACCTCACCTTCAGTTTCCTCCTCTGCTATATCTAGCACCCAAGTCGCATCAGTGACCTCATCATCATCTCCATCATCATCATCATTACCCCTGGAGACAACTTGGCAATACGCGGCGGCTGGGGGAACATGAATGCCAATTTGTCTACCAGTGTTCTCCCCTCTCTCTAGGCTCATGTTCCTGTCATCCTCAACCTCATCACCAACATCTGAATCCAGTACTGGCTGGGCATCATCAAGGCGCAAGTGGCTGAAGCTGTGGTCAAATAACTCAGCTGACTCCTCCATGGCTGATGTTGGGGCTATGGCAGGAATAGATGTGGACAAGGAGGCAGGTTTATCCACTCTGGCAACTGCAGGGGACTGCACACTTGTCTCTGCTCGTGTGACAGAGGATGAGGAGGATGAGGACGGTTTAGCAAGCCAGTCCACCACCTCCTGTGCATGCGGTGGCTCGATAGCACAAGCAAACTCACTAAACAGAGGAAAAGATGCCCTGCCTGAGGACTGACCACCACGTCTACCTTTGTCTGTGGACACATTTGTTGTTGGACCCCTTACAGTGCCAAGGGAATGTCTGCCTCTCCTTGTTGTCCTCCCAGACTTTATTAGGAGGGAGGGAGAGGTGCTTATAAGCAAATGTAATGAAGAAGTGGAAATCTGTACGTAGATGCACTTTATTTAATGTAAAGTGGTGTTTGGTAAACTTTAATTTGACTACTTACACTATACAGACACACTCCATGGATACACTATAATATACTGCAATATAATGCGCCAAACGTACAGTGACGCACAGAACTATATGGCATTAAACTTGCAGTAACTCACACAGAAGTAAATGGCGTTAAACTTTAAGAATCAAAAAATCACTGCTAATTTAAAAAAGGACTTTTTTTACAAACTTTTTTTTCATTGATACATGTCCCCCAGGGCAGGACCTGGACCCCTATAACCATTGTATGCCCAATTACTTGCATATAAGCCTTCAAAACGGGCATTTTTGATTTTTGACATTCGGGTCCCATTGACTTTAATGGGGTTTGTTATTCGGGTCCGATCTTTTGCGGTGTTTGAAAGCTCTGGTGCGAACCGAACAGAGGTCCGTTCGGCCCATCCCTACTCCTCACTACACTCACACTATCCCTAGACTAACACTAAACTAATATTCTACACTGACAATTGAAGCAAAATAACACAGTATAGCACACTAACTATTAGCACTGAATAGAGCCCTGTTCTATCTCTCTCCATGCCAAAATCACACTGAAAATGGCTGCCATTGAAAGAATACTTTTATACTGTGGGGCAGGAATGAGCCATGATTGGATAAAGTCATGATGACAGTGTTCAATCATGACTCTTATGCCCCGTACACACGGTCGGATTTTCCGATGGAAAATGTCCGATCGGAGCGTGTTGTCGGAAATTCCGACCGTGTGTGGGCTCCATCGGACATTTTCCATCGGATTTTCCGACACACAAAGTTGGAGAGCATGAGATAAAATTTTCCGACAACAAAATCCGTTGTCGGAAATTCCGATCGTGTGTACACAAATCCGACGGACAAAGTGCCACGCATGCTCAGAATAAATAAAGAGATGAAAGCTATTGGCCACTGCCCCGTTTATAGTCCCGACGTACGTGTTTTACGTCACCGCGTTTAGAATGATCGGATTTTCCGACAACTTTGTGTGACCGTGTGTAGACAAAACAAGTTTGAGCCAACATCCGTCGGAAAAAATCCTATTTTGTTGTCGGAATGTCCGAACAAAGTCCGACCGTGTGTACGCCCTATAACAGTGCTCTGTGTCCTGATTGGCTGAAGCTTTCACTGCTTCAGCCAATCAGGACTTGCACTGCACTGTTCAGCGCCGCAATGCATTGTGGTCGGTTCAGGGTGCCGAACAAACGGTCGAACAACCCGTTTGTTCGGAGGTTCGCCGAATGTCCGAACAACAAAAGTTCTGCCCGAACTTATGTTCGGGCCGAACCGTTCGCTCATCCCTAGTGATTAGCAATCTGCGATAATAGGCTTCAAAAAAGGGTTGGCTTGGGGTGCAGAGCACTGCGCCCGAAGCCCACCCAGTTGTGTGAAAATAGCGAATGAATATTCGCTATTGTAACACTGATTCTACTCCTGGCCAATCAGGAAGCAGGTCCAGAGACCCATAACCCAATTGGCCGAAAGGAGATCCGATCAGATTGGCCGCCAAGAGGAGGAGCGGGGAGATGCAGGGGAACCGAGAAACCAGCTGCCCGCAGCCTGCCACCAGGAGTGCGGCCCGCGAGATGGGGTAAGTGTGGGGCCTACTACTACTACTGACTACTGACTGACTGGGGGGGGTTATGCGGCCCGCCCATCAAGGGGTTAAGTGTGTCCTAGGGAGTGATTCTAACTATAGGGGGGATTGTCTCACTAGAACATGACAGAGATCACTGCTCCCAATGACAGGGAGCAGTAGATCTTTGTCATGTTGCTAGGCAGAACAGGGAAATGCCTTGTTTACGTAGGCATCTCGCCATTCTGCAACTCCGTGACATGATCACGGGCCCCCGGCAGACAGAGTGCGTGCCCACAATGCCGCAATTTAAAGGGGACTTACCTGTACGCCCATTTGCCCAGTCGTGCCATTGTGCCAATGTACATTGCCGTGCGCTGGTCGGCAAGGGGTTAAAATACACCTTGTGCCAACATCATAGATAAGTAAAAGTAGGCAGTCGTCGCTGTTTTCCCCATTTACTTACTGTATATTCCACAAGATTAAAAACCGCTGCTAAGGATCATTTCACATGCACCAAACATTTTCTTTCAAGGAGAC
Organism: Lithobates septentrionalis; assembly: GCA_037952835.1. Lineage (NCBI taxonomy): Eukaryota > Metazoa > Chordata > Amphibia > Anura > Ranidae > Lithobates > Lithobates septentrionalis. Next base: position 2,143,264 of record JBBDGP010000034.1, on the reverse strand, counting down.
ACCTTGGATGCCTAGAAAAGGTGTGTATTGTGCATATGAAATAGTCATTTGCCGCTGTTTTTAGCCTTGTTGCATCTGGATACGAATAAAAGAAAAACAGCAGTGAACGTCTCATTTTTCTTATCTATGTTTTTAATGATATACTGATTTACAATATGCACCTGGATTAAAGCAGCTGAAGCTATTATGGATTGACGTCCCTTGTAGCTTCCTTCCTTTGTTATACACAAGGTCGACTAGGTGCCTCCCTCAAGTGTCTTTGAGTGCCACACATTTATATAAAACAAACACGTGCATATAAAAGTGAAAAAAGTCTAGATTAGGTTTTCCACAGCAAGAAGAAAGGGAGTGTTCAATCCACTTTGTCAATCACCACGTGAGCCTTTACCAACCGCAAGCAATGGACTCTTACCAGAACATGAGGACTCCACTACAGTCTCACATCAGCATACATGTGACAATTCCATCAAGCAGAGATCCAGTTCATATTGTTTGGCTGGGGTTCAACTGTATATCCCGTGAATCCAATCCATGGTAACATCAATGGCAACCCACTTTGTATGCATAACAATCCCAAGATGCATGATAGAGGTTCCAAACAATCCTTCACAAAAATGACCGGTCCAAATAAGCGTGGGAATGTCACGTGCTTTAGCTCCGTCCAATGCGTTTTGTCATATGTGACATCACTGGACATTTATGCCCCAAATTATGTCACATATCGGGGGTGATTTTTGTGAAGCATTGTTTGGAACCTCTATCATGCATCTTGGTAATGTAATGCATACAAAGCACTCATTCGTTTTATTCATGTGAGTAGTATTCATACTTTAAGATACAATAAAACCTTTTAGACAGAGTTTTATACTACGTGAATTCTTCCATTTTGATTTTATGTAGAAATTCATGCATTTATGGTTGCCATTGATGTTACCATTGATTGGATTCACGAGATATACTGCTGAACTCCAGTCAAACAATATGAACCGGATCTCTGCTTGATGGGAATAGCATATCTATGCTGTAGTTGAGTCCTCATGTTCTAGTAAGAGTCCATTGCTTGTGGTTAATGAAGGCTCACGTGGTGATTGTCAAAGAGGATTGAACACTCCCTTTCTGCAAAGTGTCACTATGGTGCTTTGGAAGACCTAATGTGGACTTTTTTTCACTTATATATGCCCATGTGTTTGTTTATTTTTTTTTATGTTTTTACATTTTATTTTTATTGAGTCACCTTGTACATTATCATACTTTAGCTTGCCAATTTACACAATTATCACATGGTTTTTCTGACAATTTTTCTGCCAGCAGCGTTTTTTCTGTTTATTTACATGCCAGTGCATTTCCTATTATTGTATTATGTTACACACATTTACATGGTAGACCTAAAGTGAAATCATGAAAAACCCCACCTTTTCATTTCAAGCACAAGAAATTTCACAAGAATATTCTTAGAGCAGCAATGGCAATGGCTGATCCTACCTTCTGTTTGTTCATACATCTGTCCCATGAGTTTGCCCCTTAAATATAAGATTTGCAGAAAAAAAAACAAAAAAAAAACAAAAAACCCACCAATAACCATTTACTACGCAGTTCTATTTAAAATGACATTGAATTATGAGTAATTTTGCTGGGTTTTTTTTTTGGTACTTTTTGATTGAATAGAAATTAATTTGGCCCCCTTGAATATTTGTTTTATACTGATGTCCATAACCCTGGGGAATCTGGCAAAACACTTCTTGATTACCCTCAGTGGAGGATGTGACATGCTCACCAGGGACAGAGGCTTTTGGAGGGGACTGAATGCTAGCCTCTTGCCTACTGACTATGGGCCCTGGCATTTGAGGGAGCTACAAGCATTTAGGAAGATATTCTGTCATGGAATGCAAAAGGACATTATCAGGGAGGCCATGATGGTCTCTGCCAGCTTGGGACTCAGTGGACAAATGTATGTGAAAGGAATGCTGATTAATGAGATCTGGAAAGCCCGGGTATTTCACCCAATTCATTTTGCTCATTAACACACCTTTGTCTCCTAGCAAACTGTTGGGGGATGTGTTTCTATTTACCGTATATACTCGAGTATAAGTCGATCCGAGTATAAATCGAGGCCCTAATTTACCACAAAAAAATGGGAAAAACTTAGTGACCCGAGTATAAGATGAGGGTGAGAAATGCACAGCTACTGTAAGTGGAAAAGAGGGTCAACAATGCCCATTTGCAGCCTCACTGTGCCCATTTGCATGCCTCACTGTGCCCATTTGCAGCCATAGGTCCCCCGAAATTCAAACTCGGTAGTTAAGAGTTCCTAGATGCCCCCTAGCTGCAGCCAAAATTTGGGGTCTCTGAACCCAAAGGGTCCCGAAATGACATTGCCGTATCTTTGGGGCCACTTAGTGCTAGGAACCCCAAATTTGGTGTGCAAACCCAGTGGAACTAGCACCATAAAATATCCAAAGCTGGGGTTTCTAGCACCAAGTGGCCCCGAGATACAGGGCCCCAAACATCGGTTCAGAAAATGTCAAGCACTTTTCTGCAGCAGAGAATGACATTTTCCGAACCGATTTTGGGGCCCCGTATCTCGGGGCCACTTGGTGCTAGGAACCCCAGCTTTGGATATGTTGTGCTACCAGTTCCACTGGGTTTGCACACCAGATGTGGGGTTCCTAGCACAAATTGGCCCCAAAGTCAGTTCGGAAAATGAAATTTTTTGCTGCAGAAAAGTGCTTGACTCGAGTATAAGTCGAGGGGGGCACTTTCAGCACAAAAAAATGTGCTGAAAAACTCGACTTATACTCGAGTATATACGGTAGGTGTATTGTAAGTTGGGCGTGAGGAGATGGCAAGTCTACCCCGAAAGGTCATATGTCTGAGTCACCTAGTCTGGGTAAATGATTAGATAACTAGTTCATGTTAATTAGGTTTCTGGTTACAGTTTGTATTGTCAGCCTGCTGTATATATTTGTGTGTCATCTCAAATAAATCAGTTCAGTCCATGTTCAGCAACCGAACGAGTATTGTCTTGTTTTGTGGCTGTTAGCAGTTGGTATATCTGATATCTATTCAGACTGGGAGGAAGCGGTATATGACGAAAAGCACTCAAGCAGAGTGTGGGATGTTCCGTCACAGAGAACATTGTGCATGTATTCCAAAGAAGGAACCACTAGAGCACCCTACTACCTGCCTCATTATAGAAAACAACCTTGGCTGTTTTATGTTCTATCCATTCTGTATCAGTTTGACAGTGTTATGAACCATGGAATAAAGCCAGACAATCACTGTGGTATTAAGAGTCGTTTCACATGGATAAAAGGATTTTGAAAGAATTTACTAGGAAATATACTCCAAAAGAGCGATAATACAGGCTAAGCAAGTCTGCTCACTTCTACATAAAACTTCTTTTTAATGACTGATATCTGACGGTTCACCAAGATGTCCTCATCTTAAAATTGCATCTTTAACAATTTTGTTCTGGATAAAGAAGCAAAGGGATATAAGCCAAGGGAGATTTATTTTTATTGATGTCTAAGTGCTGATGAGGATATTCCTCCTTTCTCTTTGTACTTTTGATCATAATTTCATATTTGTCACCAGAACAGGAGATCAACCTTACAGTGGAAACACCTGTTTTGGAGACTGCTGTCTAGGAGGGAATTACCCTTTAATTTTGAAGAGCGCACCTCTCATGCTCCTCTCACTTCCATTTAGATTTACTTTAAAGTGAACCATTAGCAGGGTCACACAAAGTAAGGTAACCCCACAGCTTTATAGTAGACATTCTTCAATGCCACAGAGCACCTTTAGTGCACCTGCCTACCTACCTGTCTAATACACTGCTACAAACCCAAGCTTCCATGTCGGAGGCAATTGTGCCTGTCTGCTTTCTCCACCCCACAATGGAGAGCTTGATATCAAATCAATCAGACCGCAGCACTGTCACAGTGTAACGGGGCTAGTGTGCTTACTTATGTGCCATTGCTTTTAGAGAAGTCAATATTTGCATAGCTTTCTAGTGGGCTGAATCACAGATCAGTACTAGAGCTTCTATGAGACCCTATGACAGATTTACTTTACGCTAAGTATAAACTTTTTGGATTTGTGATTGTAGTAGTGGCATGATCATTCCTTCTGTTTTAACACAAACCCCTTTATTTGATAATTTAGAGAAAAGTAACAGGTTCACTTTAGAACAGAGAAGGATTGTTACCTTGTTCACTTTTCCTTGCTGCCCTGCTCACCTGTGTTAGCTGTAGAAAGACTGGGTATGGGGGGGTCATATGATTCTGATACTGTAAATGCAGAAACACAAAAAAAGGCTGCACCGCCCACATTTTTGAGTGTATTCTTCTGGTCCCCATCCACACTCTGTGCTGGCTTTAGGAGCTCATCCTGCTCAGTATACACACCCACCGGCCAATTAGGTAGACCTTGCTAGTACCGGGTTGGACTCCCTTTTGCTTTCAGAACTGCCTTCATTCTTCATGGCATAGATTCAACAAGGTGTTGGAAGCATTCCACAGAGATTTTGGTCCAAATTGACATGATAGCATCACACAGTTGCTGCAAATTTGTCAGCTGCACATCCATGATGCAATTCTTCCATTCCACCACATCCCAAAGGTGCTCTATTGGACTAAGATCTGGTGACTGTGGAGGCCATTGCAGAAGAGTGAACTCATTGTCATGTTCGAGAAACCAGTTTGAGATGATTTGAGCTTTGTGACATGGTATCCTGCCATCTGAAGATGGGTACACTCTAGTCATAAAGGGATGGACAATGTCAGCAACAACATTCAAGTAGACCATGGCGTTTAAACAATGCTCAATTGGTACTAAAGGGCCCAAAGTGTGCCAAGAAGATATCTCCCACACCATTACACCACCACCAGCCTAAACCATGCTTTCATGTTGTTTACGCCAAATTCTGACCCTACTGTTGTGAATTCATGAAGAAATATATTTTATATTTACTGGCAGAAACATGAGAGATGCTTAGGCCTCACCAAGTAGATGAACTGTGATGTTAAATATTTGAACCGTTGCCCTCTTGGGGACTTTTAGGATAAAATGGACATTCTCATGTTTGACCAAGCCTTTCTCTACTTCTTTAAATATTGAAGACTTTTACAAGCATGTATTGTAAAGGAAGCTGTTGGAACAAAGACTGCTCTTGTCACAAAACAAGGAGATATTTACATGGTATTGTGAATAAACAAAAGCTGCCACAGGACACAAGGTTATATAGACTTTTCTCGCATAGAGATAACCTAGCTTATTGTGTTCGAGTGAAGAACTGTTTAAATAGCTAACACCTTGGCTAACAAAACTCATTGTATGAACTTTTAGGAGGGTTTGGACAAACAAGTCATTTCTAAACACCCAGTGAGGATGTTCAAGGTCCCTCTCAACACGTTAGAGAAAGTTGAATATTGTGCCAGTCAAAAATAGTTTAAGGTATCAATAAGGTTATTATAAGTCATTTTAAACTATCTCTGACATTGTAGGTCACAGAGACATTATAATGTTGGCGTCTGAGGACCCAACAACTTTGCTATGAAGAAAATGTATATGAAAGTGTGATTTTATAAGTAGAAGTGTTTTAAGTAACGAATTAGTATTAGGAAAAACATATAATTATGATTATAGCTATAGAAGACTGTAATCTGTGCAGAGAAAAAACAAATATTCAGTGAAGATACCAGAAGTTATACAGGTATCCATATAGATAATCATTTTTATGTAGTATTGATGAAATATATAACAATGTGTGTATTTCCTAGATAGACCAGTTTTACAGATATACATTTATAGAGATACAGTTATATAACCAAGTTATGTAATGGTGATTAATCAAACTTATACTGAGTGTATTTTACATTAGACCGAGTACCAGAATATTTAAAGGTATATACTTATCCTTACCATTATACACCTTATGAAAATAGAACGTATTAATTTAAAAGGATGGACTCAAAACACGTGTGAGACACCTGGTGTTTGAAGGTGGTATTATTTGAACTCACTAAACATCCAGAGGAAGTTAATCATTACGTCTCCTAACCCAATGGGAAGTGAGCCACCTCCTTTTGGGCAGAGCCATTATAATTTTTATGGTCTTATTATCTGAAATGGTATTTAGAGGCAAGGGAGATGAGAGAAAGGGGAACGGAAGGAGGAGAGAGCTCAGGGGGAGAGCTCAGGGATCTACCCTGAGGGGGGACACTGGGGGACACACACACTCCCAGACTGACACTCATGCACCATGCATGAATACATCTCTTTAAATTCATGAAGATTCCTCAACACCTAATACTTAGAACTCGGAGGTCACAAGAAGTAAATCCTCTTTAGGAGTATCCATTTTGAAACTACGGCAGCCATCTTAACTCTGGTAACCAGCCAATAGGAACTGTAGCCATCTTGGAATGGGTAATTATGTCATGTTGATTTTATCTTGTATGTTCTCTCAAATATTGATATGTTCTCTCAAATATTGATGTATTGAATATTATACAGTTGATAATCATTCTACCGAATCAATAACCGCCTTGTAGATTTTTCTCTAAAGATTCAGATTTTTCATTATATTTTTCTTTTTGCATAGTTTCCACATTTATTGACAAAACAAACGTCTAATTTATTTCACAATTTTAACCATTTACTTACCTGCAGTATAGTAATGGTTGCACGTGTGAAATACAGATGTTCTGTTTAATTGTCAAGTTCACAAGGTTATTGATTCTACCGAGAAGTTATCATGGTGGTATTATGTCAAAGGGACGGTATGCCCATTTTTGCAAGTGTTTTTATTGATTTTCAAGACGTTCATGTAACGCAATCGGTATCTTAATTTCATGTGATTATTTGTGTTTGTTTACCAATAAAATTCTATTTCGTATGACCACACGTCTCCATGAATAAGTTTCACAAGCATAGACTGTGTCATATTGATTGATTTTGTATCTTAAAAATATCTTCGTTAAAAATTACTCAAGGATAATTATTGTGCGGGAAACCTGTCCTTAAAAAGGCACAACTTATTCTGACTGAAAATTCACTACACTACGATCTGAATGTTGTAGCTGAAATCAAGATTTATTAGAACACGCAACGTTTTCTCAACCTTCTATTGTCTAGTTTTGGTGAGCATGTGTAAATTGTAGCCCCGGTTTCCTCTTCTTAGCTGACAGGAGTGGCCCTTGGTGTGGTCTTAAGCTGCTGTGGCCCATCTGCTTCAAGGTTCGATGCGTTGTGCATTCAGAGATAGTATTCTGCATACCTTGGTTGTAACAAGTGGTTATATGAGTTACTGTTGCCTTTCTATCATCTCAAACCAGTCTGCCCTTTCTCCTCTGACATCAACAAGGCATTTTCGTCCACACAACTGCTGCTCACTGGATATTTTCTCTTTTTCAGGCCATTCTCTGTAAACCCGAGAGATGGTTGTGTGTGAAAATCCCAGTAGATTAGAGTTTTTTAAATACTCGGACAAGCCCGTCTGGCACCAACAACCATGCCACCTTCAAAGTCACTTAATCCCCTTTCTTCCCCATTCTGATGCTCAGTTTGACCTTCAGCAAGTCATCTTCACCACGTGTAGATGCATAAATGCAGTTGCTGCCATGTGATTAGCTAATTAGCAATTGGTGTTACTAAACAATTGAACAGGTGCACCTAATAAAGTGGCCAGTGAATGTATAGCAAAAACAAAGAACAATTCAGCCATCCAGAGAATCCCACCAAGAGTAATCAAAGCAGTTGGCTTCCGACACAGTCCCTCAGTCACCGTCACTGACGTGTTTCACCTCAATTGGGCTTATTCATAGACATGCACCACATGCGTCTGGGTGGCCAATTGCCAAGTCCAAGCACCGTCACATGGAGGAGGTGGAAAACTCCTTGTCTACTGTTGAGTTATAACATTCACTACGATTTTGTGTGGGTGTTCAAAGAAAGACATACACGGAGCAGTGGAGGAACGGAATAGGCGTAGTGTATACATGACAGGGTGAGAAGAAGAACTGGTCATTAAGGGGTTAACATATTTTAGTTTTATATAAAAATTAGCCAGTTACCTTATTGGCTTAGAGTAGGGTGTGGTAGGGTGGGGCCAGTAGCCAGTTGCTTGGAGGGGGGAAGGTCCCTGGACACTTGCCGAGGTGACACCATTAGAACACCATCCCTCCTACCCACCCTTCTTAGGATAGTATTGAAGGTGATATTGTTTATTACTCTGTTTTGGCGGTTGGGGTCCTTGACGGAGGTCTACTCAGGGTTATTGGATAAATGGTGGGGATACATCTGGGATATGGAATCCTCGAGTGGGTACGTTACGACGTATATCAGTGTTAAGAACGGTGGGTGTCTGAGGTCAGCTGGTTTAGGCTCCGAGCCGACATTTGCGGCTGGGGTCGCAGCCCAGCTATCTGATGCCTCAGACACAAAATAATTTTGGCAAGATGGCACCGTCAGGGACCTCCAATCTTGATAGCTGGATAAGTCAGTTATGTTTAGGTTATGTTTATAGAAAGTTATGTTTAATAAATAGGCCGCGTTCGGCCATTTTAACTCCACTTATGTCTTGCGTGGTCATTAATGTAATTAATAAGGGAGAAGTGGAGGGGTGGGTTTGGTATTTCAGGGTATTAGAGGAGCAGGTTATGTCTTAACTACCCTAGTCAAGTAATTGGGAATGTCAGGGATGTATAAAAGGTACAATAAACTATGTGCGTAAACCATGTGCTTCATTTTCTCACTAAGGTCAACTTATCCAGCAGACACCACCGGCCAAGGCTTGCTGTGAAAGAAGCAATCTGACAGGTGGAGAAGACTTGTCCAACAACTTTGTTCTCCTGATAAGCTGATATCCAAACATAATCAACATCATGATGCAATTTTAGGCTGGCTTCACACCTGAACATTTTACTGAACATTATTGCGACACACCGCAATAGACTGGAAATTTAAGAAAGGGTTCTTAGTGTTTAGGGGACTAGCAGCTGGCATATTAGGGACTTATATCCCAACTGCATGTCCAACTGTCCCCCAATGTCCATGGCAGCCTCTAGACTTCTCAGTACTAAGAGCCTGCTTCTGCTAAGCATACATTGAGATTGGTTACCAGCCAATAAGACTGCCTGGCAGCACTGCAATGGAAAGAGTTAAATACAATCTGCGGGTGTTGAGTGCTGCCAGAGTCATTTCCTGAGCTGTTATCCATTATTTAAGCACTAATTAGTATTCCTGTTACCTAATTACAGTTCAGTAGCTACACACACAGAAAGTTAAACTGCAGCCTTGCCCAGGGGGCTCTGAAAAGGCGGCTCTGATAAAAAAAAAAATAATTTAACCTGATCACCTGGGATTGGGGAAATCATGGTGGAAAGTGGAAAGTCACATTTATACCAAGTCTGCCCCTTTTATTTAACCCTTTCTTCTCGGAAAACAAATTCTACATCCCATCTCAGTGTGTGCTGTCAATCCCCTTCCAGTGGGGGGTGTACCAATGTCAGTCAATCCTTTGCTGTCTTCACACATATATTTTTCATGGAGCTTGTACAAATCTAATCCAAACATCAATAACAATTTTTGGATTACTGTTTGTCTGTGTACTGTCTGTCTATGTTTTTTCTGTCATCACTTGCCATGTCTTTTCTACGTGAATAACATAATTTGAAGCTAACAGTATTGGGTTCCAAAAAGAACAAGCTTTTATGCCTTCCACATTCTGTGTCCTTCCACATTCACATCACATATGATGACAGCCCACATCCTGATTTTCAGAATGGCAGGCACATACTGTACCATCCTCATAGGCTAAACTGGTCAAAAGAAAACCTGGCATTAAGAGACACCTGGAGGCTGCCTTCTGAAACTGCTAGTTGCCTGGCAGTCATGTTGATCCTCCTGTTTCATTCTTCTGATCTGGAATGCCTATAACGTATTTGCTTGCTTGCCCATTAGCAGCAAACTATAATATATTCTAGCCAATAAACAAGAATATCAACCAAGCAACAAGCTTCTTAAAAAAAAGGGAGCAGCAATGTCAGCCCCCACAGTTTTCTGCTTTGAGGCGGCATCCCATGTATTGCCTGTTTTCTTTTCAAGCTTGACCAAGGGACTCCATGCACCATTTTTGTATTTGTGAGACTTCTGGAGAACTCTGCTTAAAACCTGTAAGTGCATACCCGAGCCTGACTACTGTAATGCTGCTGCTTTACAGTCCATGAAGCTGTTTGACCTTCTCCATACTGGTATCTCCACCAGTGGTTACTGGTCATGCATATGCAACATTATCGGGTCACTACTACAAGATTTTTCAGTTAATAAAAAGAATTTAGATTTGGACAAAGTGAAAATAAAAAAAACATGACAATAACACAATTGTAAAAATACCTGCATAACAATAGCAATAAAAATGCAATTTTTGAAGACAACTGACCTAGCTGATAGTAATTAAGGACCATAAGAACTTGGCCACAGCATGTTCCCTGTGAGCTGTTATACTATAATCAGCCCGTTTATTGGCTGCTGCCACTGTCAGGGCAGACAGCAGAACCTAGAGCTGGATTGATGGGCTGGGCAATTAACACCATAGCTTTTGGCAATGCCAACCAAAATGTATACCCTTGCTGCTAACCTACTCAGTCCACAGCAGATTACAACAGTTATCTAAGATTTTACAGAAAACATTAGGAAGTAAACACTTTACTAAATGTGCAACGTACTACCTTATAGGATACTTTAGAGGAGTTCCATTTTAAACTTCTCATGTTTGTCTCTGTTAGGGTTTAGGCTGGCCATACTGATGGACTGGCCAAAATTTGCTCTATGGGTGGCCCTGTTGGCACCTTCCAGCCTGGCATCATTCTGAAATTCGAAGCAGCCATTCAGAAAATTATAGGCCATACAGCAGCTGCATCCAGTCAGATGCAGCCACTATTCAGGTATTTTGACAACCATGGGTGTTGGCTGTCCAAATACAAAAGTCAGTACTACAGATTCAACCAGCCAAGCTATTTAGCAGGCATGGGGAAATCCACAAATTTCTCTCGTTCAGTCCCATGTTTCAGTTTATGGCTAGAGCCATCTATGTCCCCTTTGGAAAGTTTGCCCTCACTTCCTGTCCTTATTGCACCCAATGGCTTTGATGTGAACTCTCCTTTGAAGTGCATTCCTCATATGTTCCTTTGGAAAGAGATGGATAAAGGCAGAATGGAGTCCTAAGCCAGGTAGCAGCTTTGGCCCTCCTACCATTCCTTCGACTTTCACCCACTGAGAAGCCCCCATTTGCTCTGTCTGTACTGGCATATACACTCCTTCAGACACCAACTACCTGCAAGAGCAACCTCCCTTGTGAAGTGACAAGCAAGTGCACAGGTTTGACCTGATGCACATTTCCCCTGGTTTACTGAAGGAGCAGAAAGGTTGATAGATGGCCCCTGGATGTCCACCCAGTTCTGGGCTCCTGCCTAAGCTGCCTTGCGGATGATCCAGCTCTGCCTTTTGACATTCCCCAAGAAGCTGTTGACTTTGTCCTTGGCTCCTTAGAAGATTATTTATAGAAATATATGGAGGATGCACTCCAGGGAGTGAAGCAGGAGCTTGAAACTACCTTGGAATTCCTCTTTTAAGACCTTATACATAATGATATTTTTACATGCAACTGTGTGTTTTGAGACTTGCTGTGCTGGAAGAGCAGCAGTAACATGCAATTATAATATGTCAAGTGCCACTCCTGAAGGCACAGGAAGTGCTATGACAGATGCTGTAGAAGGAAAATCCGTTCACGTCTCCTGTGATTATGGGTCTTGCTTTTCACATATTATAAATCAGGATTCTATCCTATGCTATGAGGCACTTAATAAATGGTGACTGTGACACACCTCACAGCAGATTGGAACATAGAATATCCTCCATACTTTCAAGCTCTGTGTAGTAACATTGATACTTGCTCATAGGAGATGCTGCAGTAAATGAACTCTAGATTTGTTGATTTAAACAATAACTAATAATGAGGATTATAGGATACTTTATTCCTGTACCCTTACCTGGTTAGATGTTGTGATAAGTCATTCCACTGGACTTTCCTAAATCTTCAAAAACTGGTGTTAATGAATGAAGTTTGACCTATAATATAATTAAATGACCTGCCCCAGTGGTAACAAGAAGTTCCAAACTCCTTCCATGACTATAAACATTCAGCTGCTGATAAAAGATGCAGCTCATTCTAGGGCAGTGATGGCGAACCTTGGCACCCCAGATGTTTTGGAACTACATTTCCCATGATGCTCAACTACAATGCAGAGAGCATGAGCATCATGGAAAATGTAGTTCCAAAACATCTTAGGTGCCAAGGTTCGCCATCACTGTTCTAGGGGAAGCAGGAGGCTGTTAGCAGTAGTAAGGGTATAGAAATTAAAAAAAAAACAATATTCTGTGTTTGCAGTCTACCGTTATGCTACTAAACACGAGATGAAGACACTCTTTAGTATGTAGCCTGGCCTCGGCCTTGAGCTGCCTGAGACCAGGTTTAAATTCTTGAATGTCAGTTCTACCTGCCGGACCCCGGCAGCCTTATACCTGTTAATTCATGATGTATCCATCACTGTTTTGTACTATTTTGTTGATATATATTTTCAATAAAACTCTTTGTACAAGAAATAAAAAAAAACAAAATGATCTACAAGCTAAAATGTAAATACTACCCTATAAAATGTTGTTGTGGGCCAGATCTGGCTCACAGGCTGTATTTTAGAGACCCCTGTACCACACCAAACCTTCATCCAACTTCTATATTACTGCATTTGTTATTTTGGAAAGCCAGTACAAAGGAAGGGTAGAGTTGAAAAATAAAACACTTGTGGGTTTATACAACCAGCTTTTTTGTGTTCTTTGCCTATACAGTCATGGCCAAAAAAGTCACCCCTGCATTTCTGTCAGTAAATGCACCACTTTGCCCAGAAAACTGTTGCAATGACAAATTTCTAGGCATTCTCATGTTTATTTCTTTTGCTTGTATTGGTATGACATAAAAAAGTGGAGAGAGAAAAAGCCAAAACTGACACATTTCAAATTTTGTAGCACACCCCTTGAAAAAAATAACTGAAATCAATTGCTTCCTGTAACCATCAATGAGTTTCTTACACCTCTTTACTAGAATTTTGGACCTCTCTTCTTTCGCCAACTGCTCCAGGTCTCCCAGATTGGAAGGGTTTCTTTTCCCAACTGCTGTTTTGAGATCTCTCCACAGGTACTCTATGGGATTTATATCTGGACTCATTGATGACCAGTTCAATACTCTCCATTGCTTTGTCTTAAACAATTTCTGGGTGCTTTTTGACGTCCTTTGGGTCAATGTCCTGCTGTAAGACCCATGACCTCTGACGGAGACCTAACTTTCTGATACTAGGCCCTACATTGCAGCCCCAAATTCTTTGGTAGATTTCATGATGCCATGCACACAGTCAAGATATCCATTGTCTGAAGCAGCAAAGCAACCCCAAAACATCAGTATACCTCCACCATGTTTGACTGTAGGGACTGTATTCTTTTCTTTAAAGGCCTCATTTCTTTTTCTGAAAACCGTAGAATGATGGGCTTTACCAAAAAAAGCTGTAATTTTGTTTCGTCTGTCCACAGCACATTGGGCTGTAAACTTCTTGACAATGTTGCACACACTGGACACAGTAACATTAAGATCTCTGGAGATGGACTTGTAATCTTGAGATTGTCCATGCTTTTCCACAATTTTTGTTTTCAAATCCCCAGACAATTCTTTGCTGCTGTTTCTTTTCTCCGTGCTCCGTGTGGTACACAGAGATAAACAACAGAAAGGTTGGGTACATTTTTCACTATTTTAACTGGTTGACGGTGTGCTTTCTATATTATCAGTACCTGTTAATTGATACAGGTGAGTTTAATTACAAATCACAGGAGCATCACAAACTTGGAATGCAATTATTTCTTACAATTTTGAGAAGGTGCCAATAATTTTGTCCAATCCATTTTTGGAGTTTTGTGTGGAATGTGTCAGATTTGGCTTTTTGTTTCTCTACTTTTTTGTGTCATACCAATACAAACAAAAGAAATAAACATGAGAATGCCTAAACATTTGTAAATGCAACAATTTTCTGAGGAAAGTGGTGCATTATCTGACAGGGGTGCCTATATTTTTGGCAATGACTGTATACTGTACAGTGCTATATTTTAAAAAGTGTCCCTCTTTCTCATCTTAGAAGTTTAGGAAGTAAGATGACATAGTGTTCCCATTTATAAACACAAAATTGACGTATATAGCAAATATGCCATGTGGACAACAGGAAACTTAGGAATCTGTAATATGCAGACTGAGGAAATCGCATGATTTCTAAAGAAATGTTTGAAGTTCTGAATGCTTGTTTACATGGGATGCAGACAGGGAAATCCCCCTTAGGAGCCGATTAATTAAATCAAAACGATATTTCAGTTTATAGCGATTCTGACACGTGGAATCTCTTAGAAGAAACTTTTAAACATCCTGTTTTCTCACAGTGAATAAACACACAGATATTTAAATGTGGGAACATGGCCTCAGCCAAGTACAATAAACCGTATCAGCTGCTGATGATGAAAAATGTACTTTATTTAAGTAGCCAGCAGGTTGGTAGCTAAACACAACAGATGCTAGGCAGTCACAGAATTCTGCACTCTATGATTCCAGTATGGCCAACAAATGTCCCCGATTTCCAGAGGCAGTCTTGGACTTTAAAGCTAGGTCCACACATTTGAGGCAAATCTTGCGGGATCGAGATTTGTGGTCCTGATAAATTTATGTGTAGATTTTGAAAATTTATAATGCACTGCATGGCTTTTGAAGTATGGCCATAGAAATACATAAAGGAGCTCCAGACCAAAACGAAGGAGTCCACAATAATCCTAACTGTAGGTATAAAAGTCAATAAACTCGTTTTGGGGCAACACCACTCCGCTTTCATCAGGGCTCAACACAGGATAACATTTGGATGGACTTTACAAGCAGGGACTTCATAGATCTTTATTAGAACAAGTACATCTAGAAAACCACAATTGCTCTTATTAGGACTTTGAAGGCAACGTCTAACCAAAGTTTAAAAGGTTTGAAGCACGTATATTACATCACATGTTACATAGTATAAAATATTGTACAAAATTGGGTTACAACATCAAGGACGTTGATGTTGTAATCCAATTTTGTACAATATTTTATACTATGTAACATGTGATGTAATATATATATGTGGTTCAAACCTTTTAAACTTAGGAAATAAATGTTATCATTTTAATCTTACTTTTTGGTTAGAACTTGCCTTCAAAGTCCTAAAAAGAGCCATTGTGGTTTTATAGATATAGTTAATGAGGATGGTGGCAACCACACCCAGAGTAACACACAATAATTGTATTAGAACCAGTATGGAACTCTCAACATGCAGCAGTTGCTGAGCAGCAATGGAGCACAATGTTTCTCCAAGTCCATGATCCAAGTTTTAACCTGTGTTGAGCCTTGAAGTAGGGGAAGTTGTGTTGTATTGGAAACACATAAATGTCTAAATGTTCACAGTGCCTCTTTGAGTATGTTGTTCTCTTAACCAAGGCCAGCAAGCTTAGAAAGACCAATAATAGGACTTTCAGTTAACCCCGACCCTTTACTATAAGAATAGGGGGGGGGGGGGACAGAACAGTTAAAGTGTCAGTGAATTAGAAGCTGTTGCAAGGAAATATGACAAACAGCATAGGGAGAGGTTAGGGTCAGCTAGGAAATTGTTCTTTCATTTTGCTGCCTTTTTTGTTCTTATTTTTAGGGGCTTTTTTTCTTTCATTTTATTTTGTGGTTGATTTGAGATCAGCTGCCAAACTGAGCTGCTGTCCTGTACATGGGAAGCAGTTTTTTTTTGTTGCAAGATGGTATTTTGGAGTAGCCTTTTTTTGTTATTTATTGTTTTATTTTATGTTGATACAGCATTTTAGAAAAAGAAAAATGAGTAAAGCGCTGCGCCAAACGTTAACAAAATAAGAGATGATTATAATATACAGCTAGCAGCTAACACACCTCTAGACATAGGCAAAATACAGAAACAAAAAATATATTTTATGTTTAAATAGCGGTGAGGTGGGGGGGCTCCACACCCCAGATGAAGGCTTGGTAGCCGAAACATGTCGGGTGGACCCCTCACTATTACCGCGAACAATTTTATATGAGCTATTTCTGATCTCCTACCATGTGAGTGTTCATTTTGCTATTTTAATAAATTGATGTCTTTTTTTAAAACGTTATTATGCCATGTGAGCTTTCTTTCTCACATGATACTTGAATTATCCATTTGGCCTGTTGGAGTGTCTTGGGGACGTTTGAAGCTGTGGTGAAGCCCCCCCCCCCCCCCACCTTTGGAAGCCGAGGACCATCTGACGTTTTACCCTGCAAGACCTGGTGGTCTTTAAGCTTTCTTTGACTTGTGAGACGTAAGTCTTCTCAGGTCATCTGATTCCGGTAAGCCTCCTTAGATGCTTCGGTGTTGGTCCTGCCACTATCTAGACCTTCCACCCATCTGTGATCTATTTATTCACCTACTAGAAGTGAACCACTTCGCTTAGGAGGAAACCCTGGGAATCTCTGAATTTTCATTAGTTTTATTTTTTTCATTTTTTTCATTTTTGTTCTTATAGACTTTTGGTGGTGGTTTTCTGTTCCACTAGTCATTATTGACCAAAACAATTAATGGACTATATTATTTGATCTATTATATTTATATGTTTCTGTATACCTAACACGGGTTTATACTATTTATTATAGTCATCTTCATATGTCTACTTTGTATCACCTAGCGTTGTTTAGATTGGCTCTGTCCCGTACAGAACATTCTGACACACTGATACAGCATTTTAGGACTGCAGAGAATGCATTAAAGTGTTACTAAACCCAGGGCCCTGCATTCACTATATCTGGTCTCCCACATTGCTCAGAATATGGAAATGCAATTATTTTAGTAAATATAAACTGCTAAATACCTTCTCTCGTCAGTAGTATCTATCAGTCTTATGAACTATGAGTGTTTGGTTAAAGCTTGTAGGAGGAGTTTTCATGCTGCTCTGGACAGTACTGATTGGCCCTGTGACGATCACATGTACCCTCCCAGGAAAAGAAAAAAAACTCTCTAGCAATACACACCAAACTGAGCATGTGCAGAGTGCCTCAAAGGCTCTGTTCTATCAGGAGAGGGATTGGGGACAGTGGAAGAAGGGGAGGATGAGAGAAGACAGGGTCAAACAGCTTTTTTACACAATGCGGAGCATTAACCCCTTAGGTTTCACAGTGAGTATAACAAGCATGCTTTACTGCATATACAGACTGATTTTTACTGTAGTGGGTTTAGTAACACTTTAACCACTTAAGGACCGCCTCACGCCGATATACGTCGGCAGAATGGCACGGGAAGGAAAAATCACGTAAATCTACGTGATCTGCCTCCCGCGGGTGGGGGGTCCGTTCGGACCCCCCCCCCCGATGCCCGAGGTGGTCCTCTTTTGTCCCCCGGCGATCGGAGGTGAGGGGGAGGCCATCCGCTCGTGGCCCCCCCCCCTCGCGATCGCCGCCGGCCAATGGGAACATTCCTTTGCTGCTGTATGCTAAACAGCAGCAAAGGAAATTATGTCATCTCTCCTCAGCTCGGTATTTTCCGTTCCGGCGCTGAGGAGAGAAGACATCAATGTGAGTGCACAACACTACACACACAGTAGAACATGCCAGGCACACAAAACACCCCAGATGCCCCCCCGTCACAAACTGACACCAAGCAGTTTTTTCTTTTTTTTTTCTGATTACTGCATGGTGTCAGTTTGTGACAGTTACTGTGGTGGGACAGTTACTGTTAGCCCCCTTTAGGTCTAGGGTACCCCCCTAACCCCCCCTAATAAAGTTTTAACCCCTTGATCACCCCCCGTCACCAGTGTCACTAAGCGATCATTTTCCTGATCGCTGTATTAGTGTCACTGGTGACGCTAGTTAGGGAAGTAAATATTTAGGTTCGCCGTCAGCGTTTTATAGCGACAGGTACCCCCATATACTATCTAATAAATGTTTTAACCCCTTGATTGCCCCTAGTTAACCCTTTCACCACTGATCACCGTATAAGTGTTACGGGTGACGCTGGTTAGTTCGTTTATTTTTTATAGTGTCAGGGCACCCGCCGTTTATTACCGAATAAAGGTTTAGCCCCCTGATCGCCCGGCGGTGATATGCGTCCCCCCAGGCAGCGTCAGATTAGCGCCAGTACCGCTAACACCCACGCACGCAGCATACGCCTCCCTTAGTGGTATAGTATCTGTACGGATCAATATCTGATCCGATCAGATCTATACTAGCGTCCCCAGCAGTTTAGGGTTCCCAAAAATACAGTGTTAGCGGGATCAGCCCAGATACCTGCTAGCACCTGCGTTTTGCCCCTCCGCCCGGCCCAGCCCAGCCCACCCAAGTGCAGTATCGATCGATCACTGTCACTTACAAAACACTAAATGCATAACTGCAGCGTTCGCAGAGTCAGGCCTGATCCCTGTGATCGCTAACAGTTTTTTTGGTAGCATTTTGGTGAACTGGCAAGCACTAGCCCCCAAGCAGCGTCAGGTTAGCGCCAGTACCGTTAACACCCACGCACGCACCGTACACCTCCCTTAGTGGTATAGTATCTGATCGGATCAATATCTGATCCGATCAGATCTATACTAGCGTCCCCAGCAGTTTAGGGTTCCCAAAAACGCAGTGTTAGTGGGATCAGCCCAGATACCTGCTAGCACCTGCGTTTTGCCCATCCGCCCGGCCCAGCCCAGCCCACCCAAGTGCAGTATCGATCGATCACTGTCACTTACAGAACACTAAACGCATAACTGCAGCGTTCGCAGAGTCAGGCCTGATCCCTGCGATCGCTAACAGTTTTTTTGGTAGCTTTTTATTGAACTGGCAAGCACCAGCGGCCTAGTACACCCCGGTCGTAGTCAAACCAGCACTGCAGTAACACTTGGTGACGTGGCGAGTCCCATAAGTGCAGTTCAAGCTGGTGAGGTGGCAAGCACAAGTAGTGTCCCGCTGCCACCAAAAAGACAAACACGGGCCCGTCGTGCCCATAATGCCCTTCCTGCTGCATTCGCCAATCCTAATTGGGAACCCACAACTTCTGCAGCGCCCGTACTTCGCCCATTCACATCCCCAACCAAATGCAGTCGGCTGCATGAGAGGCATTTTCTTTATGTCCTCCCGAGTACCCCTACCCAGCGAACCCCCCCAAAAAAGATGTTGTGTCTGCAGCAAGCGCGGATATAGGCGTGACACCCGCTATTATTGTCCCTCCTGTCCTGACAATCCTGGTCTTTGCATTGGTGAATGTTTTGAACGCTACCATACACTAGTTGAGTATTAGCGTAGCGTACAGCATTGCACAGACTAGGCGCACTTTCACAGGGTCTCCCAAGATGCCATCGCATTTTGAGAGACCAGAACCTGGAACTGGTTACAGTTATAAAAGCTAGTTACAAAAAAAGTGTAAAAAAAAAAAATATATAGAATTAAAAAAAATAGTTGTCATTTTATTGTGCTCTCTCTCTCTATTCTCTCTCTCTATTGCTCTGCTCTTTTTTACTGTATTCTATTTTGCAATGTTTTATTGTTATTATGTTTTATCATGTTTGCTTTACAGGTATGCAATTTTTTTATACTTTACTGTTTACTGTGTTTTATCGTTAACCATTTTTTTGTCTTCAGGTACGCCATTCACGACTTTGAGTGGTTATACCAGAATGATGCCTGCAGGTTTAGGTATCATCTTGGTATCATTCTTTTCAGCCAGCGATCGGCTTTCATGTAAAAGCAATCCTAGCGGCTAATTAGCCTCTAGACTGCTTTTACAAGCCGTGGGAGGGAATACCCCCCCCCCCCCACCGTCTTCCGTGTTTTTCTCTGGCTCTCCTGTCTCAACAGGGAACCTGAGAATGCAGCCGGTGATTCAGCCAGCTGACCATAGAGCTGATCAGAGACCAGAGTGGCTCCAAACATCTCTATGGCCTAAGAAACCGGAAGCTACGAGCATTTCATGACTTAGATTTCGCCGGATGTAAACAGCGCCATTGGGAAATTGGGAAAGCATTTTATCACACCGATCTTGGTGTGGTCAGATGCTTTGAGGGCTGAGGAGAGATCTAGGGTCTAATAGACCCCAATTTTTTCAAAAAAGAGTACCTGTCACTACCTATTGCTATCATAGGGGATATTTACATTCCCCGAGATAACAATAAAAATGATTAAAAAAAAAATGAATGGAACAGTTTAAAAATAAGATAGAAAAGCAAAAAAATAATTAAAAAAAAAAATAGCACCCCTGTCGCCCCCTGCTCTCGCGCTAAGGCGAACGCAAGCGGCGGTCTGTCGTCAAACGTAAACAGCAATTGCACCATGCATGTGAGGTATCACCGCGAAGGTCAGATCGAGGGCAGTAATTTTAGCAGAAGACCTCCTCTGTAAATCTAAAGTGGTAACCTGTAAAGGCTTTTAAAGGCTTTTAAAAATGTATTTATTTTGTTGCCACTGCACGTTTGTGCGCAATTGTAAAGCATGTCCTGTTTGTATCCATGTACTGGGCCTAAGATCATCTTTTTTATTTCATCAAACATTTGGGCAATATATTGTGTTTTAGTGCATTAAAATTTAAAAAAGTGTGTTTTTTCCCCAAAAAATGCGTTTGAAAAATCGCTGCGCAAATACTGTGTGAACAAAATAAATAAAACACCCACCATTTTAATCTGTAGGGCATTTGCTTTAAAAAAAAATATAATGTTTGGGGGTTCAAAGTAATTTTCTTGCAAAAAAAAAACAAAACTTTTTTTATGTAAACAAAAAGTGTCAGAAAGGGCTTTGTCTTCAAGTGGTTAGAAGAGTGGGTGATGTGTGACATAAGCTTCTAAATGTTGTGCATAAAATGCCAGGACAGTTCAAAACCCCCCCAAATGACCCCATTTTGGAAAGTAGACACCCCAAGCTATTTGCTGAGAGTCAATTTTATATTGTGACACAAGTTGCGGGAAAGAGACAATTTTTTTTTTTTTTTTGCACAAAGTTGTCACTAATTGATATATTGCTCAAACATGCCATGGGAGTATGTGAAATTACACCCCAAAATACATTCAGCTGCTTCTCCTGAGTACGGGGATACCACATGTGTGAGACTTTTTGGGAGCCTAGCCTCGTACGGGACCCTGAAAACCAAGCACCGCCTTCAGGCTTTCTAAGGGCGTGAATTTTTGATTTCACTCTTCACTGCCTATCACAGTTTCGGAGGCCATGGAATGCCCAGGTGGCACAAAACCCCCCCAAATGACCCCATTTTGGAAAGTAGACACCCCAAGCTATTTGCTGAGAGGTATAGTGAGTATTTTGCAGACCTCACTTTTTGTCACAAAGTTTTAAAAATTGAAAAAAGAAAAAAAAAGTTTTTTCTTGTCTTTCTTCATTTTCAAATACAAATGAGAGCTGCAAAATACTCACCATGCCTCTCAGCAAATAGCTTGGGGTGTCTACTTTCCAAAATGGGGTCATTTGGGGGGGTTTGTGCCACCTGGGCATTCCATGGCCTCCGAAACTGTGATAGGCAGTGAAGAGTGAAATAAAAAATTTACACCCTTAGAAATCCTGAAGGCGGTGATTGGTTTTCGGGGCCCCGTACGCGGCTAGGCTCCCAAAAAGTCCCACACATGTGGTATCCCCATACTCAGGAGAAGCAGCTAAATGTATTTTGGGGTGCAATTCCACATATGCCCATGGCCTGTGTGAGCAATATATCATTTAGTGACAACTTTGTGCAAAAAAAAAAAAAAAGAAGTGTCACTTTCCCGCAACTTGTGTCAAAATATAAAATATTCCATGGACTCAACATGCCTCTCAGCAAATAGCTTGGGGTGTCTACTTTCCAAAATGGGGTCATTTGGGGGGGTTTGTGCCACCTGAGCATTCCATGGCCTCCGAAACTGTGATAGGCAGTGAAGAGTGAAATAAAAAATTTACACCCTTAGAAATCCTGAAGGCAGTGATTGGTTTTCGGGGCCCCGTACGCGGCTAGGCTCCCAAAAAGTCCCACACATGTAGTATCCCCATACTCAGGAGAAGCAGCTGAATGTATTTTGGGGTGCAATTCCACATAGGCCCATGGCCTGTGTGAGCAATATATCATTTAGTGACAACTTTTTGTAAATATTTTTTTTTTTGTCATTATTCAATCACTTGGGACAAAAAAAATAAATATTCAATGGGTTCAACATGCCTCTCAGCAATTTCCTTGGGGTGTCTACTTTCCAAAATGGGGTAATTTGGGGGGGTTTTGTACTGCCCTGCCATTTTAGCACCTCAAGAAATGACATAGGCAGTCATAAACTAAAAGCTGTGTAAATGACAGAAAATGTACCCTAGTTTGTAGACGCTATAACTTTTGCGCAAACCAATAAATATACGCTTATTGACATTTTTTTTTACCAAAGACATGTGGCCGAATACATTTTGGCCTAAATGTATGACTAAAATTGAGTTTATTGGATTTTTTTTATAACAAAAAGTAGAAAATATCATTTTTTTCAAAATTTTCGGTCTTTTTCCGTTTATAGCGCAAAAAATAAAAACCGCAGAGGTGATCAAATACCATCAAAAGAAAGCTCTATTTGTGGGAAGAAAAGGACGCAAATTTTGTTTGGGTACAGCATTGCATGACCGCGCAATTAGCAGTTAAAGCGACGCAGTGCCAAATTGGAAGAAGACCTCTGGTCCTTAGGCAGTATAATGGTCCAGGGCTCAAGTGGTTAAGTTAAAAAACCTTCAGCCTTTACAACCACTTTAAGGCTGGGTTCACACCTATGCGAATTGGATGTGGATTTCCCCGCATCCAATTCGCATAGCAGGAGAATGTGACCGGCTCTCTATGGAGCCGGTTCACATATCTCCGGGGCGGCTGCGGAGTGCACTGCACAGAAATGCGCGTCTTTCGTTTGCATCACTCACATTCACTGCATCTCCCTATCACCATAGTAAAATCATACCTCCCAACTTTTTGAGATGAAAATGAGGGACACCTATTATCAAAAGTATGTAGGCATAAGACACACCCCCTGCCATGCCCCCTTAACGGAGAATTGTACAAAACATTTTTTTTACCACTACTATTCCTTTATATTGGCTTTTGAAATTTACAAAGGAAGCTATTTAGAAATTGGAACTATCACTTAATTGTGATAGTGGGTGCAGGTGCAGCATCTAACATGTTAATAAAGGCGAACCTACTTAGCCTTTAAAAGTTTATCGCTGTCCAATTTTTCTCTGCTGTATCATCTGTGGTCTCTTAATACATCATCATCTTAATACTACCTGCCCACAGATTTAGGCGAGTATTTGGGGATGTTAGTGTAGCAATATGAGAAAATATATAATTGCTAAATCACAAAGGAAGTGCTGATATAATAAACAGCACAGAAAATGTCCAATAATAAAATGTCCAAATATGAAGAAATGAATCCACCAGGAATGTGATGATCACAGCAAACAAATGTGACTGATAATGGAACCCTTCACCATGAACCGAATGGCCTCTCACCTGGTCCCAAAGATCAATCAGGCAATCTCATAAAGGTCAGCAGATAAATGGCAAAGATCTTAAGGCAAGGGACTCCTCCAGATAACCAGGTAGCAGGTGGATATCGTTACCATGAAATCACAAAAGGTACAGACATAGTGCTCTCCGTATATAACAGTTTATTGAAAAAATGAATGAAATGAAACTTACATAGCAAGCACTTCTCAAGTGCCAGGAAACAAACATGGGAACACAGCAGAGTGTGTACGAGCGGTGGAGCATGCGCAGTAGCCGCGGATGACGTCACGACGTCACGTTCTGGACGCGTTGCGTCCCAGTGGGCGGGGACTTCCTCAGCAGATGTCGTGACTACGTGGGCACCCGCGCTATAAAGAGGTGAGTTGTTATGGCAACACCAAAACAACTACGAATGACGTATACCAAATGTGGGCAGGCTCCGGAAGTGTCTCCACACACATCATTCGGAGCAAATAAAGCCCGGTTTGATATTAAAGGCTCAAAAACTGCACATGATATAAAATTAAATTTAAGATAAAATTATATAAAAAGACATGTAAGATCTGGTGTTGGCACAAGACACACATAAAGTGTAATCTTGAAAGAACAGTGACAAACACCATAATAATTAAAATGAATAAAAAATGCATAAAAAATGCATAATAACCGTCATCCGCGACCACCGACTGCTCACCAACATAATAGAATAAAATTATCATCATAGAACTTCTCGTCATACAAATTATCCAAAAACTTACCGATCAGATATGAAACAATTAGTATCGAATTCTACATTTAACCCATCGGGGCACATAACCCCAGTCTCATAAATCCAATGGGATTCTCTTTTACTGAGCTGCCGGATGAAATTACCCCCTCTCCAGTGCTTTGTAACCCTTTCAATGCCCCAGAATTTTAGACACTTAGGGTTTTGCTGGTGGAAGATCTTAAAGTGTCTGGACACGTTATGGGTCTTGAGACCTTTCTTTATATTATTAACATGTTCGGCCAATCTAACATGTAAGGGTCTTGACGTTCTTCCAACATACTGCAGACCACAGCTACACTCCAGCATGTAGACCACCCCAATAGTGTCACATGTGATTAGCTGTTTGATCTCATACTCCCTGTTAGTGGCCGAGGCTAAGAATTTTTTTCTTTTTTTGATGTTTCCCTTGGCGTGCCTACAGGGGACACATCTACCACAAGCGTAAAAACCTCCTAAGAAAGAGAAAAGCTTATCTGAGGTAGGTACTGGGGGGTTAAGGACACTAGGTGCCAAACGATCCCTAAGCGTAGGGGCTTTTTTGTATATAAACTGAGGTCTATCAGGTAGTATAGGACCTAAAACTCTGTCTTGTTTCAGAATAGCCCAATTTTTTTGAATAATTTTCTCAAATTTCCGGTATTGTATATTATAATCCAATACCATTTTAAAATTGTGACTATCACCAGTAGGGGCCTTAGAGGTATTGGCAATGAGTTCATTTCTCTCCATTAGCATGATTTTAGATACCTCTTCATCTAATGAAGCCCTATTGTACCCCTTCTGTTCAAATCTGGAGGTAAGGACCTCGGACTGGCTAACAAAATCCTCCACAGTGGTACAATTACGACGCAATCTAATATATTGACCCCTGGGAATGTTGCACAGCCAAGAGCTGTGATGGCAACTCCCCAGGGGGATATAAGAATTGCGGTCGGTGGGCTTATAATATACAATACCGGAAATTTGAGAAAATTATTCAAAAAAATTGGGCTATTCTGAAACAAGACAGAGTTTTAGGTCCTATACTACCTGATAGACCTCAGTTTATATACAAAAAAGCCCCTACGCTTAGGGATCGTTTGGCACCTAGTGTCCTTAACCCCCCAGTACCTACCTCAGATAAGCTTTTCTCTTTCTTAGGAGGTTTTTACGCTTGTGGTAGATGTGTCCCCTGTAGGCACGCCAAGGGAAACATCAAAAAAAGAAAAAAATTCTTAGCCTCGGCCACTAACAGGGAGTATGAGATCAAACAGCTAATCACATGTGACACTATTGGGGTGGTCTACATGCTGGAGTGTAGCTGTGGTCTGCAGTATGTTGGAAGAACGTCAAGACCCTTACATGTTAGATTGGCCGAACATGTTAATAATATAAAGAAAGGTCTCAAGACCCATAACGTGTCCAGACACTTTAAGATCTTCCACCAGCAAAACCCTAAGTGTCTAAAATTCTGGGGCATTGAAAGGGTTACAAAGCACTGGAGAGGGGGTAATTTCATCCGGCAGCTCAGTAAAAGAGAATCCCATTGGATTTATGAGACTGGGGTTATGTGCCCCGATGGGTTAAATGTAGAATTCGATACTAATTGTTTCATATCTGATCGGTAAGTTTTTGGATAATTTGTATGACGAGAAGTTCTATGATGATAATTTTATTCTATTATGTTGGTGAGCAGTCGGTGGTCGCGGATGACGGTTATTATGCATTTTTTATGCATTTTTTATTCATTTTAATTATTATGGTGTTTGTCACTGTTCTTTCAAGATTACACTTTATGTGTGTCTTGTGCCAACACCAGATCTTACATGTCTTTTTATATAATTTTATCTTAAATTTAATTTTATATCATGTGCAGTTTTTGAGCCTTTAATATCAAACCGGGCTTTATTTGCTCCGAATGATGTGTGTGGAGACACTTCCGGAGCCTGCCCACATTTGGTATACGTCATTCGTAGTTGTTTTGGTGTTGCCATAACAACTCACCTCTTTATAGCGCGGGTGCCCACGTAGTCACGACATCTGCTGAGGAAGTCCCCGCCCACTGGGACGCAACGCGTCCAGAACGTGACGTCGTGACGTCATCCGCGGCTACTGCGCATGCTCCACCGCTCGTACACACTCTGCTGTGTTCCCATGTTTGTTTCCTGGCACTTGAGAAGTGCTTGCTATGTAAGTTTCATTTCATTCATTTTTTCAATAAACTGTTATATACGGAGAGCACTATGTCTGTACCTTTTGTGATTTCATGGTAACGATATCCACCTGCTACCTGGTTATCTGGAGGAGTCCCTTGCCTTAAGATCTTTGCCATTTATCTGCTGACCTTTATGAGATTGCCTGATTGATCTTTGGGACCAGGTGAGAGGCCATTCGGTTCATGGTGAAGGGTTCCATTATCAGTCACATTTGTTTGCTGTGATCATCACATTCCTGGTGGATTCATTTCTTCATATTTGGACATTTTATTATTGGACATTTTCTGTGCTGTTTATTATATCAGCACTTACTTTGTGATTTAGCAATTATATATTTTCTCTATGGTTATTTTATTGATTTAGCGCTGCACCTTTTTATTTATTTATTTATCTGGAGGGATTTGATCGTTTGACCCTGGTGTTCAGCTGCTTTAGTTATTTTTGTGTCATATGTGCGCTGATATACTTTTTTATATTTAGTGTAGCAATATGGACTACAAGCATAAAGCGCTGTACCTTCTAGCATTTCAAAGTATCGCCTGTCCCTCTAGTGATCAATGTATCCAGTGACATCATATCTGTGTGTCAAATAAAAGGATTGTGGGACGAATAGTTCCCCCCCGTCAGATAAGTGCTTTGCACAGGTGTGTGCCAGGACTACATATCCCAGGGTACTTTGCTGCCATCTGAAGATTGCTGGGAGAAGCTATAAAAGCAGTAGAAGCCTCCACGGAGGGTCTCTTCCTCCTGGGCCTGAAGCAAGACGGACATCTCTGTGCAAGAGGGAGAGAGAGGTTGCAGCCTACCACACAGAGTTTTACTTCCAACCAGTGGCCTGAAGGGCCTAGCTCTGTTGTTCAATGACAGACATCCTTTCCAACACCACTCCGGTCGCCTGCCTGTCGGTGTGTGGCAAGCTTCACATCAGGAGATCAGGACAGCGGATCCGCTGCCTGAGTCTCGCTATACCAGTTCCTGTTCGGAAGACATTGGGGGATCTGGTCGTTGGTGAGAGGCAAATTACTCGAACCCCATGCATTCTTTACCACCGTTACATTAAGACACTTTGCACAGACATCTCTACTCCAAGAACACTTTACTGCACTATTTGAACACTCTGCTCAGACAACTTTAGCCTTCTTCTCTACAAGGAATCTACTGTTCTCACTATACCCAAATGGATTACAGTTAACGAGCTCCGACTAGCCGGTGAAGAACATCAGATCTGCAACGTGGACTTTATTGCCATTACTTATAGCAAGGCCCCTATATTACTTTTCTTTAGACTCGCTCTTCCTTCCTAGGATAGCATGTAGGCTGGCCAGGTTCCATCTTTTATAGTGCGGCAGTATAAGCAGTTAACTGAAACATCCATCTAGGGGGTAACATTATCTCTAAAGGAAGTGTACATATATGTATATAGTATTGTTGTTAAAAATACTGTCTTGTGTCTTTCGGAGGAATTATTTTGCTGAGTTGGCGCTGCTGCCTAGAACTCAGCAGGTTTATTACCTCCTCTTTATGACAACTTCCCCTTTTATTGGTTCAAGTAAAATATTCATAGAACATAGAACATAGAAATACATTGAGTTGTTTGATTATTGCCACACAGTGATACAAGGATGTCTGGACCCAGAGTGTCAGGTGGGTTGGAAGGTTTACCAGGTCATGGCCGTGTAGATGAGCAGGTAATTCTGAGCAGCCCTCTAAGGGGCCATGCTACATTAGTATTAAATCAGAGATTATTTAGGTGGTGGTGGTGAGGTGCATGAATGTCCAAATCGTTATGTGAAATATTGACGAATATACACTTTATTGTCCAAAGTATTGGGAAGCCTGCCTTTACACACACACATGAACTTTAATGGCATCCCAGTCTTAGTGCGTAGTGTTCAATATTGAGTTGGTCCACCCTTTGCAGCTATAACAGCTTTAACTCTTCTGGGAAGGCTGTCTACAAGGCTTAGGATTGTGTCTATTTGAATGTTTGACCATTCTTCAAAAAGCGCATTTGTGAGGTCAGACACTGATGTTGGACGGAAGGCCTGATTTGGAGTCTCTGCTCTAATTCATCCCAAAGGTGTTCTATCGGGTTGAGGTCAGTCAAGTTTCTCCACCCCAAACTCATCCATGTCTTTATGGACCTAGCTTTGCGCACTGGTCCAAATCATTTAGGTGGACGGGGGATTATGGTGTGGGGTTGCTTTTTAGGGGTTGGGCTTGGCACCTTAGTTCCAGTGAAGGGAACTCTTAACGCGCCAGCATACCAAGACATTTTGGACAATTTCATGCTCCCAACTTTGTGAGATCAGTTTGGGGATGGCCCCTTCCTGTTCCAACATGACTGCACACCAGTGCACAAAGCAAGGTCCATAAAGACATGGATGAGCGAGTTTGGGGTGGAGTAATTTGACTGGCTTGCACAGAGTCCTGACCTCAACCCGATAGAACACCTTTGGAATGAATTTGAGCGGAGACTGCGAACCGAGCCTTCCCAGGCTGTTATAGCTGCAAAGGGTGGGCCAACTCAATATTGAACCCTACATACTAAGACTGGGATGCCATTAAAGTTTGTGTGTGTAAAGGCAGACGTCCCAATACTTTTGATAAATAGTGTATGTAACAGCAAAAATGTTATAGTCGTATCAATATTTAGTTTCACAAAAATGTTACAATAATCACTTAAAATCCGTATTCACCTTAAATACACCAAAGTTCCCCCTTAAATTCTTATACCGTTATATAAAGACATTTAAAGCGAAAATGAATCTCTTGCTGATGATAGTGAGTGTTGGCAAAGCGCAAAGTGACAAAGAATCCATCCAAGGACAGGTGCTGAGATAAGAAGGAAAATATATAGTGTACAGATGAGTGTATTATAGAAAACAGATGAAATATATGGAGGTGCAGGGGAGTCTAATCCTGGAGGTGACAATGAAGACTCAGTACCAGGTACATTGGATGTCAGCGGCTGCATTTGAAGTTTGATTCATTTTTTCACAAACACAATCTGTTTATCCTATACTAATCATTTCAATCCAATTTCTCTAGCTATTTCCATTCTGGTGGTGCACTTTTCATGCTCAAGATGCTTGATATGAATAAAAAAATACTTTTTTGTTTTTTGTTTTTTTAGACTTGGAGAGAATGAGAAAGTGAAAGAACCCTGATCAGGTTTTTATTTGAGGTCTGTGTCTCCACTGGGGAGATTTCTCCTGATATCCTTCTGGAAATGTTTGCAATATACACAGTTCTTGTGTATATTGAATGTTTGGCTCATTATACAAAGGGATTAAAGGTACAATAATCCTTTAGGGCAGTAGTTCCCAACCTTAGGTATGCATACCCCAAGGGTATGTGTCAGGGGCTTTAGGTGTATGCCACACAAAAACATATTGATGTTGCACAGCATCATGCGTTTCCTTGGTGCAGTTGGGCTTGCTGCCAGCACCAGAACAACCAATGACGCCATGCAAACAGGATGCTCAGCGGCTTCCCTGCCTGCTCCATGGAAATGCATTATGTCCCCCGCATTCAGAAGAGCATGAAAGGGCTCTGTATCTGGAGTCTGCCTCTGTCCAGGCCTGCTCTGTTGCCTACCAAGGTACTCAAAACTCCTGAAGTGACGCTTCTTGTAGAGGCTTGCTCTACTCCAAAGTGCTCTCAAACATAGAGATTATTTAAAAGTGGGGTTTTTTTTAATGTGAAGGGGAGACTCCAAGAGTACCGTATTGATAAAATAAAATTCAAATGCCAAAGCTGAATAGTGCCCACCTAAATTTGGTCAGGAAAATACATGTGTAGTCATGGCAAGTATGGGAAATATATCCTTCTATATCTTTGTATAATGCCGTGTACACACAGGCGGACCTTTCGACCGGACTGGTCCGACGGACCGTGTGTGGGCTTCATCGGACCTGCAGCGGACTTTTTCGGTCGAAAATCAGACGGACTAGTCCAACGGATGAAAACTGATGCTAGGACAGCTATTGGCTACTGGCTATCAACTTCCTTATTTTAGTCCGGTCGTACGTCATCACGTACGAATCTGTCGGACTTTGGTGTGATCATGTGTGCGCAAGTCCGTCGGAAGTCCGTCGAAAGTCCGTCAAAAGTCCGTCGAAAGTCCATCGGAAAGAACGTCAGACCTTTGATGATGAAAAGTCCACCCGCGTGTACACGGCATAAGTCTATTATCCAGGAATCTTCTTTAATGATGTTGTTGTTAAAGAAGATACATGGAGCGATGGTAGGGAGTCTTCTCCATTTTTTTCACTTTTGTCTATAGAATCGGTCAGTGTGGAGCTTGATTGTTTGCAGGCGGGGTGAACAGTGGCAGTTGTGCAATGTAACTATCTCTATTTCCGTCCTCTCCCTCTGTCACCTGCCTATGATTTTTATCATCATGTATACAAATATATATATATATATACCCTGTTTCCCCAAAAATAAGACCTAGCGTGATTGTCGGTGATGGCTGCAATATAAGCTCAACCCCCCAAATAAGCCCTACCCTGTTTCCCCGAAAACAACCCCTACCCTTAAAATAAGACCTACAAGGACTTTAACTAGGGCTTATTTGGGGGGTAGGGCTTATATTGCAGCCATCACCGACAATCACGCTAGGTCTTATTTTCGGGGAAACAGGGTATATATATATATATATATATATATATATATATATATATATATATATATATATATATATATATATTGATTAGTTGTAATTATTTTCTACTTTTGTATTATGTTTAATTTTGACTGGTATGATGCACTTTATGAATTATTTTATGCTTTATATGTTTTATCAGTTAACGTTTCATTTATTCTATGATCGGATGTGGTGGGATGTGGGGGTTAATGATCAAGTGTCTTGCAATTTCTTTATTAACTGTGTAGGAGGAATTTTGGAATTTGGAAGTTTAAATTGTGCATTCACAATTCTACTGTGTTATTCCTGAAGAGAGATTGAGGAGCACTCTGAAACGCGTTGTTTTTACAAATTTTCTATTTCCTTAAAGGATATGTAAAGGTTAGTTTTTAAAAAAAAACAAAAAAACAAAAAAACAAAAACAAACATGTCATACTTACCTCCTCTGTGCAGTTGGTTTTGCACAGAGTGGCCCGGATCCTCCTCTTCTGGAGTCCCTCAGTGGCGCTCCTGGCTCCTCCTCTTCTCGAGTGCCCCTTTGGACGAGTCGCTCTCCCTCGGGGGAATCGTGTGGGCACGCTCCCTTGTCCTGCTGCTACGTCGATTGACACAGACAGCAGGAATCGGCCCCGCCCCTGGCTCCCGCATCAATGGGCGCTGCTATCAATCTATCCAATCAGGACCCGAGGCATCGGCTGGAGCTTGTGCGCTCGTCCCCGTTGCTGAAAAGACCGGGTTCAGGTAAGTAAAAAAGGGGCTCTGGGGGTCAGCTGCATCACAGGAGGATTTTCACCTTAATACATAGAATGCATTAAGATAAAAAACCTTGAGGGTTTACAGCCCTTTTAAAGTCAGAGTTTTTTTTTAGCTCACCATCCTTATGGAATAACTTTCATGGACTATTTCAGTCCTGCAGGCACTAATGTACATGTACTGTTGCTATGCTGATCTGTACACATGGTCGTTTGTTCAGGTGAGACTTTGGCACTTTTGGAATTTTATTTTATTGATACTCTAAAGCCTCGTACACACGATCGGACTTTCCGACAACAAAACCGTGGAATTTTGTCCGAAGGGTGTTGGCTCAAAATTGTCCTGCATACACACGGTCCCACAAATGTTGGCCAACAATTACGAACGTAGTGACGTACTAGATGTACTACGTAGTTTTGCAGCTCTTGGGCTCCTTCTGCTAATTTCGTGTTATTAGAGGTTTGGTGAGTGTTGATTTGCGCTTTTCTTTTCGCGTTTTTCATTTATCGCTTTTCATTTCGTGCTTTTCAGTTAGTTTCTGAATGGCCGTTCGTCAACCAGACATGAGGAGATAACGTGTTGTTTATTATTGGCCTTGGAGTTATTGCTTTGACATTATAACTCGGTGTTGTGGTAACTTGCACAAATAAAAAAAACAAAAAAAAACCCATAATAATACTATTCTTGATATCACTAGAAAAAAAAGCCTTTGAAAATTTGTTTGCAAAAACTCCAGAAGTATCACCAGCAAAGCAGCTTCATTATTATCCCATTAAAGAAGAAGAGAATTGTGCGCTGCATTTCGAGATTTCATAATTTGCTACGTCACGAATGTTAATTCTCCATTATGAACGCTGGTTTACAAGACCGACCGCTTCTGCTTCCGAGCATGCGTGTTTGTACTTTGGACTTTTGTCCGACGGACTTGTGTACACACGATCGGAAAGTCTGACAACAAACATTTGTTGGCGGAAAATTTGAGAACCTGCTGGCCAACATTTGTTGGCGGAAAGTCCGCCAACAAATGTCCGATGGAGCATACACACGGTCGGACTTACCGCTAACAAGCTCACATCCAACATTTCTCATGGGAAAATCCGATCGTGCGTACGCGGTATAAGGCTCCTTTCACACATGCGGACCATTTGTCTGTTTTTCATTCATCCGTTGATGAAAAACGGACATCAGTGCATCTCTAAGGAAAAACGGATGTAAACGGACAATCATCCATTTACATATGAATCGAAGAAAAGACTGGACGACCACACTCTGTTGACACCTTTATTGAAGACAGTTTAAAAATTCTTCAGAGGCGCAGAATCAATGAAAAGCTGACATGTTTCACACCACTATGGGGTGCTTAGTCATAACACCTGTTTCCATTAATAGGTGGGATGCATTATGAGATGTCTGCCTAGAGCAGTGTTCTTTTGTTATCCATTTACATCTGTTTAAATCTGCTTCCGTCAACATCGTTTTTTTGGAACAGGTCAAAGCCCTATTTTTGTTCCATTAAAAAAAATGGATCAGGCGGAAAATGGATGTAAACCGTCCATTTTTGCATGAAAGAATGGCTCTGGGACTCAAGTGGTTAAGGACCGGCAGATGTAAAAAAAACGGATTGAAAAACGAATGGGAACGTCATACGCTGTTCTTTGAAAAAAAGTGGCAACTGATGAAACGACGGTCCCCATGTGTCCATGTGTTAAAGGGGCCTTAGAGACACCCCTGTCTTTTATTGTGTTTGCAGTGCTTTCCAACACCAAGTGTCACTGATGTGATGGATGCAGTTTAGATCTGCTATCCAGGAATTCAACCTTAGGGATGAACTACTATGCTCCCTCTGTATCATCATGGGTTTTAAATAAGAATGTAAGCTCCTATGAGCAGGGCCCTTCTAACTCTCTTATTTTGTGAAGCACTGCACAAACTGTTGGCAGCATTTAAACCTGTAATAATATATGGACTCTCAATCATGAAGGGGGCTACCGAAGTAATGGCCAGACTTTGATATTAAACGTGGGGGGATTCTGATGTGAAGGGGGCTCCTGATGAGAAAAGGGAAAACTGTTATGTGAAGGGGGCTCCTGATGAGAAAGTGGGGGGCTGTTATGTGAAGGGGGCTCCTGATGAGAAAGGGGAAATCTGTTATGTGAAGGGGGCTCCTGATGAGAAAGGGGAAATCTGTTATGTGAAGGGGGCTCCTGATGAGAAAGGGGAAATCTGTTATGTGAAGGGGGCTCCTGATGAGAAAGGGGAAATCTGTTATGTGAAGGGGGCTCCTGATGAGAAAGCGGGGGACTGTTATGTGAAGGGGGCTCCTGATGAGAAAGGGGAAAACTGTTATGTGAAGGGGGCTCCTGATGAGAAAGGGGAAAACTGTTATGTGAAGGGGGCTCCTGATGAGAAAGGGGAAATCTGTTATGTGAAGGGGGCTCCTGATGAGAAAGGGGAAATCTGTTATGTGAAGGGGGCTCCTGATGAGAAAGGGGAAATCTGTTATGTGAAGGGGGCTCCTGATGAGAAAGGGGAAATCTGTTATGTGAAGGGGGCTCCTGATGAGAAAGCGGGGGACTGTTATGTGAAGGGGGCTCCTGATGAGAAAGGGGAAAACTGTTATGTGAAGGGGGCTCCTGATGAGAAAGCGGGGGACTGTTATGTGAAGAGGGCTCCTGATGAGAAAGGGGGGGGCTGTTACGTGAAGGGAGGATTTTGATGTAAGGGGGGGACTTCTGATTTAATGCGGGGGCTCTGATGTGAAGGGCATTTTAGGGCGCTTCAGGGCATGTTCAAGTTGGCAGTGGATGCAGAAAAATATCTGCTTTGTTTCAGCCGCCATTGGGCTGAATCTCCAGGCACAGCCCAAACATTGCATTAAAGAGTAACTCCACTTTTGTTGGAAAAAAAAACATCCCCCTCTGGGGGATCTATGTACAGTGCAAGGATTTTTACAAACTTTGTTGCAGATTTTTACCTTTTGTTATTCTGAAGAAATCCCTGTGTGACATTTTTGTTGCAGGGGATGCCCGATATCTGACTTGTATCTTAGTGCAGACTTCTGGGAAAATCAGTGAGCCAATCACACAAGCAGGAAATTGTGTTTCCGGGGGGGGGGGGGGCATTCTGTACAGAACACCTCCAGGTAGCCATA
Organism: Lithobates septentrionalis; assembly: GCA_037952835.1. Taxonomy (NCBI): domain Eukaryota; kingdom Metazoa; phylum Chordata; class Amphibia; order Anura; family Ranidae; genus Lithobates; species Lithobates septentrionalis. Next base: position 2,108,118 of record JBBDGP010000034.1, on the reverse strand, counting down.
TTGTATTGCACTTTAAAAAAAAATGTAAGAGCTGCAGACTGAAAAGGAAAGGTGATTTTTAATAACATTCCATTACAATATGATTTGTGTCTCAATTGTAAATGCTATATTATTTTTTTTTTATTTGCTATTTTTTGTCCACGAAAGTGGAATTACCCTTTAAAGTAGACCTACTTTAGGCAACACTTTCTTTTTTCCATTTTAAATAGAGAAAGGCAAGGGTTATAACCCCTTTCAGATTTGTTTTCGCTGTCTGTGTTCCATTTCGGAAATGTACCTTTGCTTCCTGTCCCATAGCCAAACAGGAGGTGAGAGGAAATCCCTGCAAATTAAGGGAATCCCTTGGGGACCCCTAGATCACCAGAAAGTGTCCCAATTGGAAGATTTACCCTCTATTACTTTTCTGGGGACAACCCAAAATTTGGGATTTTCCTTACTTTCACTTTCAATGACAGTGGTAAACAGGACACGAGAGGGTGAATCTCCTTAACGGGGGCACAGGCAGCAATAAAAACAGACAGGGGTTCTAATCCCTTTCCTCTCTATCCAAAACTAAAAAAAAAAAAAGTTTTGTCTTTAGCTCTACTTTCAATGCTCAAAACAGCATGGGCCAACAAATGTGGAAGTGGGGGCTGAGCCATAGCTCCCAACTGTCTCTCATTTGGAAAGGCTGACCCTTTTTTACCAATTATTTTCTGTTTATTAATTATCCATGGTCCCCATAATGGGGAGGTGGCAGGGCTGTGTCCTTTGCCTATATGCCTTTGTGCTAAAAGCATCTCAGAAAGTTGGGAGGTCCTCCTCCTCAGGAAGGCACATGTACAGGCCTCTCTGAAGTTTGCCAATAAACATCTAAATGATTCAGAGAAGGATTGGGAGAAAGTGCTGTGGTCAGATAAGACCAAAATTGAGCTTTTTGGCATTAATTCGACTCGCCATGTTTGAAGGAAGAAAAATGCTGACTGTGACCCTAAGAACACCATCCCTAAAGTCAAGCACAGAGGTGGAAACATTATGCTTTGGGGCTATTTTTCTGCTAAAGATGCGGGCTGACTTTGCCGCATTGAGGGGCCAATGGACGGGGTCATGAATTGTAAAATCTTGGATGAGAACCTTCTTTCCTCAGCCAAAACACTGGAGATGGGTCATTGATAGGTCTTCCAGCATGACACGAACGGACCCAAAACATACTGCCAAGGCAACAAAGGAGTTGCTCAAGAAGAAGCAAATCCCAACCACGACACTACCTGCCTGGAGTTTGCATGTTCTCCCTGTGCCTGCGTGGGTTTCCTCCCACACTCCGAAGACATGCTGGTAGTTCAATTGGATCCCGTTTAAATTGTCCTTAGTATGTATGAATGTGAGTTAGGGACCTTAGATTGTAAGCTCCTTGAGGGTAGGGACTGATGTGAATGTACAATGCATATGTAAAGCGCTGCGTAAATTGATGGCACTATATAAGTAACCAGTGGCGGCCCGTCCATAGGGGGCGCCTGGGCGCCGCCCCCCCCCCCCCCCCCCCCCCTCCAGGCATAAAAAAAAAAAAAAGTAAAAAAAAAATACTGGCCCTTTAAAAAAAAAAAAAAGGAAAAAAAAGGTCCTTAAGTGCACTGTGTTCGGACGCCGGATACAGTGCGACGCCGGACACAGTGCACTTATAGGAAGCGCCACGTCTATGCAATCACGAGATTGCAGACGTGGCGCTGCATTTGTGGGCGTTTAGCCCGCCTTGGGGCGTTTTCTGAAGCGCCGAGTAGCTTCCGCTCGGCCATAGCAATACATACTACAGGCGCCGGGCGGAAGCTACTTGGCACTTCAGATTTGATTGACATCTGCCCTGAGGCAGATGTCACTTCCTGGTTCTCTCTCTCATTGCGCCCAAGAGAGGAAGCAGGAAGAATGCTGCTGCCAGTGTGAGGAGGAGGACACCGCAGGAGACTGAAGGTAAGTACCGCTGTGTGGAGAATCGGGGGGACACCTGCTGAGGGGGGGCTCTGGTGGGGGGCTCTGATGGGGACAACTGCTGTGGGGGGCTCTGATGGGGACAACTGCTGTGGGGGGCTCTGATGGGGACACCTGCTGTGGGGGGTTCTGATGGGGACACCCTGCTGTGGGGGGCTCTGATGGGGACACCCTGCTGTGGGGGGCTCTGATGGGGACACCTGCTGTGGGGGGTTCTGATGGGGACACCCTGCTGTGGGGGGGCTCTGATGGGGACACCCTGCTGTGGGGGGCTCTGATGGGGACACCTGCTGTGGGGGACTCTGATGGGGACACCTGCTGTTGGGGGACTCTGATGGGGACACCTGCTGTTGGGGGACTCTGATGGGGACACCTGCTGTGGGGGACTCTGATGGGGGACACCTGCTGTGGGGGGACTCTGATGGGGGACACCTGCTGTGGGGGGCTCTGATGGGGGACACCTGCTGTGGGGGACTCTGATGGGGACACCTGCTGTTGGGGGCTCTGATGGGGGACACCTGCTGTGGGGGGCTCTGATGGGGGACACCTGCTGTGGGGGACTCTGATGGGAACACCTGCTGTGGGGGACTCTGATGGGGACACCTGCTGTGGGGGGACTCTGATGGGGACACCTGCTGTGGGGGGACTCTGATGGGGACACCTGCTGTGGGGGGACTCTGATGGGGACACCTGCTGTGGGGGGACTCTGATGGGGACACCTGCTGTGGGGGGACTCTGATGGGGGACACCTGCTGTGGGGGGACTCTGATGGGGGACACCTGTTGTGGGGGGACTCTGATGGGGACACCTGCTGTGGGGGGGGACTCTGATGGGGGACACCTGCTGTGGGGGGGACTCTGATGGGGGACACCTGCTGTGGGGGGGACTCTGATGGGGGACACCTGCTGTGGGGGGGACTCTGATGGGGGACACCTGCTGTGGGGGGGACTCTGATGGGGGACACCTGCTGTGGGGGGGACTCTGATGGGGGACACCTGCTGTGGGGGGGACTCTGATGGGGGACACCTGCTGTGGGGGGGACTCTGATGGGGGACACCTGCTGTGGGGGACTCTGATCGGGGACACCTGCTGTGGGGGCTTTGATGGGGGACACCTGCTGTGGGGGGCTTTGATGGGGGACACCTGCTGTGGGGGGCTTTGATAGGGGACACCTGCTGTGGGGGGCTTTGATAGGGGACACCTGCTGTGGGGGGCTCTGGTGGGGGACTCTGATGGGGGACACCTGCTGTGGGGGGACTCTGATGGAGACACCCTGCTGTTGGGGGCTCTGATGGGGACACCTGCTGTGGGGGGACCCTGATGGGGGACACCTGCTGTGGGGGGACTCTGATGGGCGACTCCTGTTTTGGGGGGACTCTGATGGGAACACCTGCTGTGGGGGACACCTGCTGTGGGGGACACCTGCTGTGGGGGGACTTTGATGGGGGACACCTGCTGTGGGGGGACTTTGATGGGGGACACCTGCTGTGGGGGGACTCTAATGGGGGACACCTGCTGTGGGGGGACTCTGATGGGGGACACCTGCTGTGGGGGGACTTTGATGGGGGACACCTGCTGTGGGGGGACTCTGATGGGGACACCTGCTGTGGGGGGGGACTCTGATGGGGGACACCTGCTGTGGGGGGGACTCTGATGGGGGACACCTGCTGTGGGGGGGACTCTGATGGGGGACACCTGCTGTGGGGGGGACTCTGATGGGGGACACCTGCTGTGGGGGGGACTCTGATGGGGGACACCTGCTGTGGGGGGACTCTAATGGGGGACACCTGCTGTGGGGGGACTCTGATGGGGGACACCTGCTGTGGGGGGACTTTGATGGGGGACACCTGCTGTGGGGGGACTCTGATGGGGGACACCTGCTGTGGGGGGACTTTGATGGGGGACACCTGCTGTGGGGGGGACTCTGATGGGGGACACCTGCTGTGGGGGGCTCTGATGGGGGACACCTGCTGTGGGGGGCTTTGATAGGGGACACCTGCTGTGGGGGGCTCTGGTGGGGGCTCTGATGGGGGACACCTGCTGTGGGGGGCTCTGATGGGGGACACCTGCTGTGGGGGGCTCTGATGGGCGACTCCTGTTTAGGGGGGACTCTGATGAGGACCCCTGCTGTGGGGGGACTCTGATTGAGACACCTGCTGTGGGGGACACCTGCTGTGGGGGGCTCTGATGGGGGACACCTGCTGTGGGGGGACTCTGATGGGGGACACCTGCTGTGGGGGGCTTTGATAGGGGACACCTGCTGTGAGGGGCTCTGATGGGGGACACCTGCTGTGGGGGGCTTTGATGGGGGACACCTGCTGTGGGGGGCTTTGATAGGGGACACCTGTTGTGGGGGGCTTTGATAGGGGACACCTGCTGTGGGGGGCTTTGATAGGGGACACCTGCTGTGGGGGGCTTTGATAGGGGACACCTGCTGTGGGGGGCTTTGATAGGGGACACCTGCTGTGGGGGGCTCTGATGGAGATACCTGCTGTGGGGGGACTCTGATGGGGACACCTGCTGTGGGGGGACTCTGATGGGGACACCTGCTGTGGGGGGACTCTGATGGGGACACCTGCTGTGGGGGGATTCTGATGGAGACACCCTGCTGTGGGGGACACCTGCTGTGGGGGGCTCTGATGGGGACACATGCTGTGGGGGGACACTGATGGCAACTCTGATGTAAGGGGACAGAGGCTGTATTTGGGGGGGGGGGGGCAGAGGCTGCATTTTGGGGTGGGGGCAGAGGCTGCATTTTGGGGGGGGACAGAGGCTGCATTTGATGTGACAGAGGCTGCATTTGATGTGACACAGGCTGCATGTAAGAAGGGACTGCTGGGGACACCTGATGGCATCTGGTGACAGGCGACGTGGCTAGTGACACACTCGGGGCTCCCACTGATTCTGCATTATGGTGAGTTGAACGATTTCATTTTATATTACAATGTAATAATAGTAATAATGAGCTTCAATCATCCTGACACCATAGCAACCATGGTGCCGGGATGATTTAAGCGCTAACACCAGGTGTTTGGAGTATCTTTATCTGCTGATTGTTAAACTTTGTAGAATACACATTTCTTTTGTTGTGTAGGATCTAGGCCTGCTGTCCCTCTCTCCCTCGCCCTCTCCCTCCATCCCTCGTTCATCTCAGACGCTAACCACACCACCTTAGAGCCACGCCCACTATTTCGCTGAAACCACGCCCATTTCCACCAAGTGGGAGGGGTCAAAAAGGAAGGGCGGGGTCTGGCGCCCCCCCATCCTAAAACTTCACCAGCCGCCACTGTAAGTAACTGAAATAAATAAATAAATAAGAAGCACATTAAGATCATGGAGTGGCCTAGCTAGTCTCCAAACCTTAATCCTATAGAAAATTTATGGAAGGAGCTGAAACTTCAAGTTGCCAAGCGACAGCCAAGAAACCTTAAGTGCCGGTTCACACTGATGGGGGTTCATAACGAATGTGATGCATCAAAAACATTCTAAATTCCCATGTCATCCATAAAGTCATTGTTTTCAATGACCGTCGTTCACATACATGCGTTGCGATTCCCCTACGAATGCGATGCGATAAAAAAAAGGGTCTTGTGCGAGTTTACAGCGTTGCGTTGCGAATTTAGCCTCCATAGACATCAATGTAAATCGTTCTGGAATCGCATTGTTGGTTCAGATATGTGCGAATTCCACCACACTACTCTCCACAAAAACCAGGAAATACACAGGAAGTTAACACCTTTTTTTTTTCCATTATGATTCAATTGGCTTGAACATCAATCGCAGCTATGACCAACTCCTGAAATTCGCGTTAAAATCACGCTAAAATCGCGGTAAATTTGCGGTAAAATCGCACCTCACACAGGACAAAAAAACGGAACAAATTCACAGCGCAGCAGTGTGAACCGGCACTAAGGATTTAGAGAAGATCTGTAAAGAGATGTGAGATGTGTGCAAACCTGGTAGCCAACTCCAAGGAATGTCCTACCTCTGTGATTGCCAACAAGAGTTTCTCCACCAAGTACTAAGTCATGTTTTGCTTGGGGATCAAATATTTATTTTACTCACTGAACTGCAACTCAATTTATAACATTTGTATCAGGTGTTTATTTCTGGATTTTTGGTTGGTATTCTGTTTCTATCATTCAAAATACACCTATGATAAAAATGATAGACGACCCTGACACCAAGTGCACGGTTTGATGCCTGTGTGTATAGAACGTCCAAGAGATCCTGCCTCGCTAGATGAAACTTCAACGCATATTCAACTATCGCTACTCTGTAAAGGCCACAGCAAGATCGTAAAAACAATTTCATATTGTCATTGAAGAAAGTGGCTGGTGAGCCTCTGAACCGCTCTGCCATAAATTGTCCCCGGGAGTTTGTGACAAACAGGAAAAGAAAAGAAAAAAAAAAAAAGCAATGAAACAAACCGAACCTGAGCAGCTAAGCCTCTGAGCACCGCCAACAATGTTCACATTTCTAACACAGATTTACAAAGACTTCTCAGGCGTGTTCTTCGCCGGATCCCTGCAAGACTCTTTTTGCTTCGTTTTTTTGGCTTTTGGTTCCAACTGCAGTAAAGCAATTACTGAAGACCATTAACGGCAATTATTTTAATCCAAGCTAAAGCAAAACAGAAGGCATGCTCTTTAATCTTGAGAAAGTCCCCCTGTTCTCCGGCACAACAAGAGGGAACAACAGCTGGACATTCAAGGGGAAACTCAAGAAAATAAAAGAGGTTCCTGATAATTGTAGATGTTGTTTGTGGGGTGTTATTTGTCTACAACATGTCTTCAGAAATAGAAATAATCTAACATTGGTGGATATTAATCCTCAGGATACTTTTTTCAAGGGTTAGATACCAATCCCTTAACAAAACAGACTAGCTATAAAAGAGGGACAAAAGGGGAGAGGAAGCCTACAATGATTCTGAACCCTTATTTTTTTTTTTTTTAGCCTCTTTTTATTAGAAAAGTTTTTCAAAACACAGATATAAAAGAACACAAAATCAGTATTGAACCCAAAACCAAAAATGTAATATATTGCAGCTTACCAATCATTAGATGTGGTGGCTGCATTAGTTTTCTTTTCTTTGGCCTTTTCCCCTCTGTTTTCACCTGGTGCCCTGGACAGTGACACACCTCCTGTATTAATGAGACACAACTGTGGATGAATGGGCACAGGAGGCACGTCAGACAGCAATATTGTCAGTCCAGGGGGAGGGTAGTGTTAAATGTACTAGCAGATTTAAACACACTAAACAAATGGAAGCCATATTCCAGCTCACACTAATGCCTCATGCCCACTGGACGTTATTACAGCTGCTGGTTTTCTCTTCAGCTGTTCTTTTTCTACAGGCAGTAAACTCCCCAGCATGTTATCCTTATGTGTCCATGCACACTTATGCCCCGTACACACGGTCGGATTTTCCGATGGAAAATGTGTGATAGGACCTTGTTGTCGGAAATTCCGACCGTGTGTGGGCTCCATCACACATTTTCCATCGGATTTTCCGACACACAAAGTTTGAGAGCAGGCTATAAAATTTTCCGACAACAAAATCCGTTGTCGGAAATTCCGATCGTGTGTACACAAATCCGACGCACAAAGTGCCACGCATGCTCAGAATAAATAAAGAGATGAAAGCTATTGGCTACTGCCCCGTTTATCGTCCCGACGTACGTGTTTTATGTCACCGCGTTCAGAATGATCGGATTTTCCGACAACTTTGTGCGACCGTGTGTATGCAAGACAAGTTTGAGCCAACATCCGTCAGAAAAAATCCTAGGATTTTGTTGTCGGAATGTCCGATCAATGTCCGACCGTGTGTACGGGGCAATAGGCTGTTATCAGCGTTTTCTGGCTGGAAAAAAAAAAAACAGAACTAGTGAGTTTGAAGAGGAGTATTCCAGCTGCTCTAACTCTGAAAACAGCTAAAAAACGCTGCTATTCAGTGTTAATGAGCGTTTTTGAGCCATAAGCTTTTGTGGGAGAATAATTTTGCTAAAAAAACGCTACTGCAAAAACACTAAAAAACTCATTCCACAGCTAAAGGTTTCTACAGCTAACGCTACTGACGTTTTTATAACGTCCAGTGTGCATGAGGCCAAACAAGCAGGTTTTTTTTTTCTTTTGGGATAAAGGTTTTACATGAATAAATAAAAGCTGATCATTTTTAATCACCCCTGTCAGTGTTAAGTGGTTTGTCTCATCCATGTAAACTGATACATTCTGCAGGAGAGCTTACTTTTAAAAAAAAAAAAACAACAGACTTATGCCCCGTACACACGGTCGGATTTTTTCAACGGAAAATGTTCGATGGGAGCTTGTTGTCGGAAATTCCGACCGTGTTTAGGCTCCATCGGACATTTTCCATCGGAATTTCCATCATACAAAATTTGAGATCTGGATCTCAAATTTTCTGAAACAAAATCCGTTGTTGTAAATTCAGATCGTTCCGACACACAAAGTTCCACGTATGTTCGGAATCAAGCAGAAGAGCCGCACTGGCTATTCGTCGTACGTGTTGTACGTCACCACGTTCTTGACGTTCGGAATTTCCGACAAGATTTGTGCGACCGTGTGTATGCAAGACAAGTTTGAGCCAACATCCGAAGGAAAAAAATCATGGATTTTGTTGTCGGAATGTCCGATCGTGTGTACGGGGCAAAAGTTTTTTTATGTACATAGGACGTTTTAAAACCTCTTCTGAACAATTCAGCTTGACAGATAGTAACCGATGTTTAAAAATGTCCGTTTTGCCGCGTTTACATGCTGCGTTTAGCCGCGTTTGTGTTTAGAAGCGTTTTTTTTTTAATTGTTATAAATTTTTTTTGCAAATTGTCAAAAATGAAAAATGCCTGTAAACAAAACGCGGCTAAACACGAGTTACCGCATTTACATGCGTTTATAAGCTGTTACAGCCAATTTGCTTTCCAAAAAATGCTTCTAAACTCAACTGCCTAGAAATGACTATAAACGACCCTGTGTACATGTACTGATAAGATAACATAGAGGAGAGTTCAGGGGCAGCTGAAAAAAAATGCCCAACTGCTCCTAAACGTCCATTTACCAGCAGCAGTGTACATGAGGCCTTACTGGTCGTATTACCAGATAAAAATCGAAGAAAGAAAGCCTAAACAAGGAAACGAATGCAGCATCACATCTAAGAATCGGTAAGCTGCAATATAATAAATGTTTGTTTTTGGGTACTGCTTTAACAATCATATTACAATGACGTGTCTCAGATTCTACATGCTGTCCACAAGGTTTAGGCGTGTGTCCAAGGGAATGTTTGACCATTCTTCCAGTAGTGCATTTGGCGAGGTCAGGCACTAATTTGGACGAGAAGGTCTGGCCTGCAGTCTCCGCTCTAATTCATCCCAAAATGTTCTATCGGGTTGGGGTCAGGACTCTGTGCAGGCTAGTCAAGTTCCTCCACCCCAAACCCGCTCATCCATGTCTTTATAGACCTTGCTTTGTGCACTGGTCTAAATGCACTGGTCTAAGTCATTTGGTGGAGGGGGGATTATGGTGTGGGCTTGTTTTTCAGGGGTTGGGCTTGGCCCCTTAGTTCCAGTGAAGGGAACTCTTAAGGCATCAGCATACCAAGACATTTTGGACAATTTCATGCTCACAACTTTGTGGGAACAGTTTGGGGATGGCCCCTTTCTCTTCTAACATGACTGCGCACCAGTGCACAAAGCAAGATCCATAAAGACACAGATGAGCGAGTTTGGGGTGGAGGAACTTGACTGGCCTGCACAGAGTGCTGACCTCAACCCAATAGAATACCTTTGGGATGAATTAGAGCAGAGACTGCGAGCCAGACCTTCTCGTCCAAATTAGTGCCTGACCTGCGCTTCTGGAAGAATGGTCAAACATTCCCATAGACACACTCCTAAACCTTGTGGACAGCCTTCCCAGAAGAGTTAAAGCTGTTAAAGGCTGCAAAGGGTGAGCCAACACCTAACTTTATTCTTCTCCTCAGTCTTCACGAGTGAATCGGGGGGCTTCAGTAACCAAAACTGCAGTGTTTATCCTCAGGACACATCACAGGAAGCACCTCCATGGTTAACAAAGGAAATTAATGGTTAACAAACTTAACATTAATTAATCACCGGGACCAGATGGCTTGCACAGACCATTGTTCCTAATTTTTACTGACAGTTTACTGACTGGAATGGTACCAGCGGATTGGAGAAAAGCCAATGTAGCACCAATATTTTAAAAGGGCCCAAAATACATCCCTGGGAATTACAGACCAGTTAGCCTAACATCAATAGTATGTAAACTCTTGGAGGGGATGAAAAGGGACTATATACAAGATTTTAGTAATGAGAATGGTATTATTAGCAGTAATCAGCATGGATTCATGAAGAATCGTTCTTGCCAAACCAATCTATTAACCTTCTATGAGGAGGTGAGTTGCCATCTAGATAAAGGAAGGCCCGTAGACGTGGTGTATCTGGATTTTGCAAAAGCATTTGACACAGTTCCCCATAAACGTTTACTATACAAAATAAGGTGCGTTGGCATGGACCATAGGGTGAGTACATGGATTGAAAACTGGCTACAAGGGCGTGTTCAGAGGGTGGTGATAAATGGGGAGTACTCAGAATGGTCAGGGGTGGGTAGTGGGGTTCCCCAGGGTTCTGTGCTGGGACCAATCCTATTTAATTTGTTCATAAACGACCTGGAGGATGGGATAAAGAGTTCAATCTCTGTATTTGCAGACGATACTAAGCTAAGCAGGGCAATAACTTCTCCGCAGGATGTGGAAACCTTGCAAAAAGATCTGAACAAATTAATGGGGTGGGCGACTACATGGCAAATGAGGTTCAATGTAGAAAATGTAAAATAATGCATTTGGGTGGCAAAAATATGAATATAATCTATACACTGGGGGGAGAACCTCTGGGGGAATCTAGGATGGAAAAGGACCTGGGGGTCCTAGTAGATGATAGACTCAGCAATGGCATGCAATGCCAAGCTGCTGCTAACAAAGCAAACAGAATATTGGCATGCATTAAAAGGGGGATCAACGCTAGAGATAAAACGATAATTCTCCCACTCTACAAGACTCTGGTCCGGCCGCACCTGGAGTATGCTGTCCAGTTCTGGGCACCAGTCCTCAGGAAGGATGTACTGGAAATGGAGCGAGTACAAAGAAGGGCAACAAAGCAAATAAAGGGTCTGGAGGATATTAGTTATGAGGAAAGGTTGCGAGCACTGAACTTATTCTCTCTGGAGAAGAGACACTTGAGAGGGGATATGATTTCAATTTATAAATACCATACTGGTGGTGACCCCACAATAGGGATTAAACTTTTTGCGGAAGGGAGTTTAACAAGACACGTGACCATTCAATAAAATGAGAAGAAAAGAGGTTTAACCTTAAACTACGTAAAGGGTTCTTTACTGTAAGAGCGGCAAGGATGTGGAAATCCCTTCCACAGACGGTGGTCTCAGCGTGGGGCATCGATAGTTTCAAGAAACTATTAGATAAGCACCTGAACGACCACAACATACAGGGATATGTAATGTAATACTGACATATAATCACACACATAGGTTGGACTTGATGGACTTGTGTCTTTTTTTCAACCTCACCTACTATGCAACTCAATACTCAACCCTACGGTCTTATGCCCCGTACACACGGTCGGACTTTGTTCGGACATTCCGACAACAAAATCCTAGGATTTTTTCCGACGGATGTTGGCTCAAACTTGTCTTGCATACACACGGTCACACAAAGTTGTCGGAAAATCCGATCTTTCTAAACGCGGTGACGTAAAACACGTACATCGAGACTATAAACGGGGCAGTGGCCAATAGCTTTCATCTCTTTATTTATTCTGAGCATGCGTGGCACTTTGTCCGTCGGATTTGTGTACACACGATCGGAAATTCCGACAACGGATTTTGTTGTCGGAAAATTTTATAGCCTGCTCTCAAACTTTGTGTGTCGGAAAATCCGATGGAAAATGTGTGATGGAGCCCACACACGGTCGGAATTTCCGACAACAAGGTCCTATCACACATTTTCCGTCGGAAAATCCGATCGTGTGTACGGGGCATAAGACTGGGATGCAATTAAATTTCATGTGTGTGTAAAGGCAGGTGTCACAATACTTTTGGTAATATAGTGTATGTGGAATATGATAGCGTGCCCCAGACGACGTCAGAGTGTGACGAAACGTACGTCGGGCGTGCTGACTTGCTGACGTGCTGCATCTACCGTCTACAGTCTACAGGACGGGCGTTCGCTTCCTAGCCGGCCGGCTTAAATGTTTGTTGTTTACCCTTCCGAATGTAAGTGTAATTCTTTTGTTTTTAATAAAATAGTGAAAGCTGGATTACGCTATGTTGCTTTCCTTCTTCCTTTGGTATACCTCTCTTGAGGTTTATCCCTAGCCAGGGGTCACATCTCCACATAGAGTGATAATTGGAAGAACAGCGTGCTTAATCCAAGCTAAGGTGGCGTGTTTCTCCTTGATGGTTCCACCCTGAAAGGCCCCGACCGGGTTAAGGTCGCAAGCTCCTCCAAGCTTGCCGTTTGGTAAGCGCGCATTTTAACAATATCACAGTGGTGCGGTGAAGGACTTATTGATTTCCACCTATCTACGCTTCTTTTATCCACCATCCATGATTGATTTTGAATAGGACGGTTCACCTCGTTTATGTACCTTATGAACTTGGAGCCTATCCCAAATTTGGGCTTAATATTTCACATATTTGTTTTGGTTATATCATATATAACTTCTTTTATCACAGCGCTGCTCCTTTTGTATTTACTATGTTATGTGTGTATCTCACTTTTTAGCGGCTGCTTTTATGTTGATTTTTGATCACTGATTTGTCACCTTTTGACTGTTTTCAATTTTTGTTTTTTCAATATGCCTTTATGCACTAATTTAGTTATGGTATAGCGCGGTGATTTGCCTTTTCTTATGACTAGGAAGACGCCTAAAAAAAAAAGAAGGGGGTAGCAAGAAAGAGAGAAGAAAAGAAGAGAAAAAATGGAAGGGGGGAGAGCTAGGGGATGACTGCTGGGGGGGAATCCTCCTTTTATTTAAGCACTTTAAGCGGCTGATTGAATGACTTATTAAGAATGTGAGAATGCAGCTTCTTTATCTTTTAATCCTTGCCCATGCTCCATTCTGGGCAGCTGACATGAGCACTGGCCCAGGTTTCCTGTTTCAGGGTGGCACCTCTCTTAGCATCCTATGGAGCCACCCTTGCATGCATGGACTAGACTCATAGTCACTAGTGCTGTGTGTCCCTATGCTCTGTGCATCAATAGAAACACACAGCCCCATAGCCTAGGATGGCAAGGCATTCCCTCTTCTCCTCCCTCCTTCTCCAAACTAACAGGCTGGCTGAAGACTGCACTGACCACTGTTAACTCTTTCCTGTGAAGACCAGAAGTTCAGAGAAACAACACTGAGAGAGCAGGAACTAGCAGGATGGCACGTGCTGGGGTAGGAATGTTAACAAATAGCTTACTGAGGAATGTTTATTTTATTGTACTCGGTGTGTTAAGTTAAAAAAAATGGTGTGTGTGTGAGTGGTGGTGGTGGGGGGGTCCAACTGCGAGGGTAGATTTCTTTCTAATTTTTAGAAGTAGGCTTTAAAAGAGAAGGAGAGAGAGAGGGACAATAAAAAGAAAAGGATTAGGGGCCCCGGTGACATTAATGTATGTATCTTCATGCAATGTGGCACACTGCATTAAGGCAGCTCATGCATTTTTAAATGACATAAAACCTAATTTGTTTGCAAAATATAGCAATCCTTATCTTGTGCAATTTCACAAGTTTAATATTGCGCTGTGCTGAAACGCTTATTTTCTTGTGTATTATCTCTTGCCCTCGAACATGAACCATGGATACTCAGAAATAATGAATCTTTATGCAGTTTAATACAACTCTCTGCTCCTATACTGTACCATCAAAAAGGAAAGTTAAACCTGAAGTTAGCATTTAAAAAATGATGCTGTTTCTCTAACTCCCTCACCACATTGCAAGAGTTAAATACTTGTCATCTTCCTGCTCAGCGGGGATCCACGGAGCGATCCCCGCTGAGCAAGCGGATGTTCACGGGGCGGATCATATCGGACCCGTGTGAAGGAGACCTAAGTCCCCACATCTCCTCACTAAGAGGAGATTATGGGAAGAAGGGGATTTTTAAGTGCCAAAAGGAGTATCACAAAAATACAATCTGTTCTAAAAAATCACAATTTTTAACTATACAATAAAAAAAGGGAAAACGTATGTATCAAAACATATTACATAGTGCAATCAATGCGTGGTCTGATGCATATGGATCGGATATGTCTGTATCAACGCGTTTCACACAAATGAGGGGCTTCCTCAGGATCCACATTTCAATATTAATAAATCTAAACACAATCAGGTCTGATTATAGGGGAAATTAAACAACAACAGTGAGGTAAAAGAAAGGTGAGGGTTATCATCCAAGAAAAAGCCAACGTGTATGCTTTAAACACTAGGGGTCCAAACAATTGGACCAAACGGGAACCATGAAGGAAGAGACATCTTAGGTTCCAGTATATCTGGGGGGGAGACCATCCATCAACGTGATAGTCAGACCAATGTGTGTCAAAATGGCAACATCATGTGAGGCTAACGTGGAGCCACCTTTAAAAAGGGAGGAAGGGCTGGGCAAAACAGAGCCTCCTCCAGTTGCCTCCCATTCCCCATGTTGCTCCCCGCCACCTGGCAGGTGGTGCTCAACCTCTATGGTTTCCTGGGTCACTGGGGCATCGATACGGTTGGATGCTGACAGCCCATGTGACTCAAGGGGCCATCTTGGGTCAATCAGAGTCTATTTAAGAACCTGGCTCCTGGGTTTGGCGCACATTTAGCATGTGGGTAGTGCAGGGACAGGTCCCCCGTCTGTCAGGGACAGTACTAGCGGTAGGAAAAGTTTCCAGACGAGTAGGTAAAGCATAGGGTCCCATCCCTGTTCCTGGAAACATTCCCACTTAAGCTTGGACCGGACAGGCTGCATTCCGTCCCTCAAAACAGACGCTGTCAGCCTGGCCATCATCCGTGAGTGTTCCCGGTTGGGCTTCCTTCCACTTTAGGATTACTGTGAACTGTTTTCATTTAACTTCAATACAAGTTCTTTCAATTGCACCCAGACCGAGTGTCTGGGTGCAAAAACATGTAGAATACAAGCCTGAACTACAGCATTACAACATCAAAACGTGTCTTTTTCTACCCAAAATGGACACGGATGTATTGTATATAATGTTGTTTTAATCTTTTTTATGTATCTTAATAAAATATATTTTTTTACTAAATTGTGGTACCATGTGTATGTACGTAAGAGTGCACCTTCAAAGTCCCACGTCTCCCAAATCTTGTTCTCCTTGTGTGTGTATGTGTATACCTGGTGGGTGCACAAAACCACTGCTCTAGTTGTCAAAGCCTAAGCTTTAACCCTTTCTCTACTTTCTTAGCCACCTCAATACCATTTTTTTTGGTCTTTTCGCGTTTATATAATAAAACATAAAAACAGTGCTTAATAAATACCACCAAACAGAAAGTTCTGTCTCAAAATAATTCACTGAAAACTGAAAAATGGCCTGGTCAGGAAGGGGGTTCAATATGCTGGTCCTCAAGTGGTTATTGTGCAAAATACGGCTCAATAACATGCATGCGGTAACACACCGCAATGCAGTGGAAATATCTAAATGGGCCCCAAGCAGGTTGAATTGGCCACATAAATAGAACAAATCACATAAAAAAGAGGCAATCTTAGCGAGAGTCAGAAATACATTTCCTTATCATTCTCTAAACTATTATAATACGCCCAGAGACGGTCTAAACCTTTTTGATGCCTCTGTATTATGCATTGTCATTGTCTCTGTTTTTATTTTCTTCAAGGGGAGGGGGGGCTGTCCACCAGCTGGGTCCCGGAGTCTCTCTTGGCTCCCCTTGCAGTTTCTGGGCTCAGGATTTTAGGCCTCTGATGACAACAGAAATTCGTTTTCCCCTACAAATGTTTACAAGTTTTGTTTTTCCTGCACCGCATAAACAAGAGATCTGCGTAAATTAGGAACTACGAGCCTGTTCTGAATTCAAATTTCTACTTCTTTATTGACTTCACGCTCAAAGCTTATATAAGCAATTAAAGTGAAACTTTCATGCCAATGGAAGATCTACTTTCCTGCCAGCCCCCCACCACCCAAACAAATAAGGTGCAAATAAAATGTTAAAGTGGAACTACACTGCATCTGAGCACCACAAGCCAAAAACACTATTTAATTCAGTTTTAAAATTGAAATAAACTCCCCATCCATCCATGTCTCCATGCTTTATTATTAAAATTTAAAATACCGTATTTATCGGCGTATAACACGCGCCGGCGTATAACACGCACCCCAAGTTTAGGAGGGAATTTTAAGGAAATAAACTTTTAGGAGGAAAGTTTAAGGAAAAAAACTTACATTTAAATGCCCATCAATGCAGCCTCATCAGTGTCCATCTGCAGCCTTGTCCGTATCCATCTGTAGTGTTGTCCCCATTGCAACCTTGTCCCCATTGCAGCCTTTTCCCCATTGCAGCATTGTCCCCCATTGCAGTATTGTCCCCCATTGCAGCCTTGTCCCCATTGCAGCCTTGTCCCCCATTGCAGCCTTGTTAGTGTCCATTTGTAGTTTGTACCCGATTGCAGCCTTGTCAGTGTCCCTCTGTAGCCTGTGTCGTTTGAAAATTGCGCCGCCGTTCTCGGCCGCTTTCGGCCATTCTCGGCCGCCCTCGCCCACCTTTGGCCATTCTCGGCGGCTCTCGGCCGCTTTCGGCCATTCTCAGCCACTCTTGGCAGCTCTCGGACGCACTCGGCTTTCGGCGGCTCCCACGGGACTGCGAGAGGCGCCGAGAATGGCCGAAAGCCGTCGAGAATGGCCGAGAGCCGCCGAGAATTGCCGAAAGCGGCCGAGAGCCGCCGAGAATGGCCGAAGGCGGGCGAGAGCCGCCGAGAATGGCCGAAAGCCGCCGAGAACGGCGGCGGCATTTTCAAAGCCGCCGAGAAGAGCCAAAAGCCGCTGAGAGCGGCCGAAAAGCTCACAATCGGCGGGGGATCGGCGTATAACACGCACCCACGATTTCCCCCTGATTTTCAGGGGAGTAAAAAGTGCGTGTTATACGCCGATAAATACGGTATGTACTTTAGTCTCAAAAGCCGAGACCAAAGTACGTATTTTTTGTATTTGTTTTGTTAAATCTTTATGTGGCCTTCTTAAAAAAATGTTTGTGTCCAATGTTCATTTAAGAAAGCAAGTCTAGGGACCCTGCTTTATACTGTCATTACCCTAATTAAATTTAGTGTACGTTGTTGCTAGGCTGTAACCAGCTTGAGCTGTTGCTTACCTTTTCTGGGCCCTGTTGGTCTTCTCTAAGCTCAGGGGATGATTGCTGAGAAATGTTACTGTAAAGGATGAATATTTGTGTGATCCAACCATTCCCTGAGGATCTTGTTCAGAGGTTTGGGAGATGAGAAACATTTGGGTCACCTTTCCATAGGGTCCTCTCTCCTCCTGGGCTTTTGTCTGGGCACAATGTATGTTTAGAGTGTCTCTACACTTGGGCCTTGCACCAGTCTGAGACATGTGCCAGAGGCTCAAGGACTCAGGCTACCTTCTGGAATAGATATCTGGGGGTAAATGGACAAAAGGAATCTTCTTGCTGTAGAGCAGTGGTCTCTAAACTGCGGCCTGTGGGCCAAATGTGGCCCTTGGTTTGTCTTTATCTAGCACTTGGGGCATTGTTCCTCCCACTGATATAAGGCACTATTCCTCCTACCGATGCCAACGATGAGGCACCATTCATTCCACTGACACCAACAGTGGGGAATAATACTCCCCACTGACACCAACAATAGGGCACAATTCCTTCCACTGACACCGATGATGGGCCACTATTCCTCCGACTGACACCAATGATGGGGCACTATTCCTTCCATTGATAACAACAATGGGGCACTATTCCTCCCAATGATGCCAATTATGAGGCACCACTCATTCTACTGACACCAACAGTGGGGCATAATACTCCCCACTGACACCAATAATAGGGCACTATTCCTTCCACTGACACCACTTCCTCCCACTGACACCAATGATGGGGCACTATTCCTTCTACTGATAACAACAATGGGGCACTATTCCTCCCACTGATGCCAATGATGAGGCACCACTCATTCCACTGACACCAACAGTGGGGAATAATAGGTATGCTGTTGTTGGTGGAGCTTAGTTATCATGGTGCCCCTCTCAGCCTCCAATTTGATGGGTCCCAGTTGGAATCTATAGGGTCATCTGTTTGGTAATTTGGCTTTCTTGTGCCTCAGGCATTATATGCAAAATATTTTTGTTTGCTGGTCTTTGGGTGTGCAACCTTATGCCTGAGAGGTGACCCCCTGATATTGCTTCCGCCTATTCGAATGGTCTTTGATCTTACACGATCTGGCTGTACCATTCTTTTATCGCTGGCATGGATTCTGACAAAGTATTGAAAAGCAAAACACATTAATCCTGCGTATCTTTTGTGAGCAATAGCTGATCGTGTGCTACACACTCCGATATGTCTTTTGAATGTATTGAGTTTTGTATATACCAGATTCTATGCAAATATTTCTAACTTCTAGATTTTATTACGTAACAGAATAAAGCTCATATGTTTTATATTTACATTGCCTTTATGGCACAATCAAAGTCCCTTATCTCACTCCACACGTCCACATTCAGTGTGAGCAGTTGAGATTCTATCTTTGAATAATGTGGCACCATTAATAGGGCACTATTCCTTCCACTGACACCAATGATGGGGCACTTTCTGTGCACTTTTTGGGTATCCTACGTTCATTAATATAAAGTATAAACACTAAAGAGGTTGGTGCCCAACATATTTTGTATCCCACCACACATCAAAGGCCGGACCCTCAGATTGAAATATTAGTCTACGTGGGGGGGGGGTTACTCAGTGAACCGCTACATAAATTCTGAAAGGACTTGCACATTTTTTGCAGCATTTTGTTCCATATTTGGAAAGATACATATATTTTAAATGCTCCCTCTAGTGGTCATCTGTTGTATCAAGGCATGTGAATAACATCCATGATTAAAGAACTATGGCTTTTCATTTAAGAAAATATGTGCTGCAGCAATTAGTAATAGGTACAGTGCATACGAAAAATATTAACAGAGCTTTACTTTTTCCATATTTTGTTATATTACAGCCTTATTCCGAAATGAATTAAATTCATTATTGTTCTCAAAATTTGACAAAAAATACCCCATAATGACAACATGAAAGAAGTTTGTTTGAAATCTTTGCAAATTTATTAAAAATAAAAAATGAAAAAAAATCCCATGTACATAAGTATTCACAACCTTTACTTTGTTGAAGCACCTTTGGCACCAATTACATCCCCAAGTCTTTTTGAGTATGATGCTACAAGCTAGGCACACCTATTTTTGGGCAGTTTCTGCCATTCTTCTTGCAGGACCTCTCAAGCTTCATCAGGTTGGATGGGGAGCATTGATGCACAGCCATTTTCAGATCTCTCCAGAGATGTTCAATCGAGTTCAAGTCTGGGCTCTGGCGGTGCCACTCAAGGACATTCACAGAGTTGTCCCGTAGCCACTCCTTTGTTATGTTGGCTGTGTGCTTAGGGTCGTTGTCCTGTTGGAAGATGAACCTTCGCCCCAGTCTGAGGCCACCACCATGCTTCACTGTAGGGATGGTATTGGCCAGATGATGAGCGGTGCCTGGTTTCCCCCAGACATGATGCTTGCCATTCAGGCCAAAGAGTTCAATCTTTGTTTCATCGGACCAGAGAATTTTGTTTCTCATGGTCTGAGAGTCCTTCAGGTGCCTTTTGGCAAACTCCAGGTGGGCTGTCATGTGTCTTTTACTGAGGAGTGGTTTCCAGATGGCCACTCTACCATACAGGCCTGATTGGTGGAGTGCTGCAGAGATGGTTGTTCTTCTGGAAGGTTCTCCACAGAGAAACTCTGGAGCTCTGTCAGAGTGACCATCGGGTTCTTGGCCACCTCCCTGACTAAGGCCCTTTTCCCCTGATCGTTCAGTTTGGCCCACTCTAGGAACAGTCCTGGTGGTTCCAAACTTCTTCCATTTACGGATGATGGAGGCCACTGTGCTCATTGGGACCTTCAATGCTGCAGAAATTTTTCTGTACCCTCCCTTCCCCAGATCCTCTCTCAAAGGTCTACAGATAATTCCTTGGACTTCATGGCTTGTTTTTGCTATGACATGCACTGTTAACTGTGAGACCTTATATAGACAGGCGTGTGCCTTTCCAAATCATGTCCAATCAACTGCATTTACCACAGGTGGACTCCATTCAAGTTGAAGAAACATCTCAAGGATGATCAGTGGAAACAGGATGCACCTGAGCTTAATTTTGAGTGTCATGGCAAAGGCTGTGAATACTTAAGTACATTCGATTTTTTCCGTTTTTTTTATTTTTAATACATTTGCAAAGATTTTAACCACTTGCCGCCCGCCATATAGCAGAATGACGGCGGCAAAGTGGTTTCAAAATCCTGACTGGACGTCATATGACGTCCGCAGGATATTGAGCGGCTGCGCGCCCCCGACTCTATCAGTGCCCAGCAGTGCCGCCTTTCATTGCCCATCAGTGTCGCCTATCAGTGCCCATCAGTGCCACCCAGTGCCACCCATCAGTGCCGCCTATCAGTGCTGCATATGAGTGCCACCCATCAGTGCCGCCTACCAATGCCCATCAGTGCCGCATATCAGTGCCCGCTCATTGGTGCCACCTCATCGGTGCCGCCGTATCAGTGCCTGTCAGTGCCGCCTTATCAGTGCCCATCAGTGCCCATCAGTGAAAGAGAAAACTTACTTATTTACAATTTTTTTTAACAGAAACAAAAGCAAAACTTTTATTTTTTTCAAAATTTTCGGTCTTTATTTATTTGTTTAGCAAAAAATAAAAACCGCAGAGGTGATCAAATACCACCAAAAGAAAGCTCTATTTGTGGGAACAAAATGATAAAAATTTAGTTTGGGTACAGTGTAGCATGACCGCGCAATTGTCATTCAAACTGCGACAGCACTGAAAGCTGAAAATTGGTCTAGGCAGGAAGGTGTCTAAGTGCCCTGTATTGAAGTGGTTAAACAAACTTCTTTCACGTTGTCATTATGGGGTTTTGTTTGTAGAATTTTGAGGAAAATAATGCATTTAATTCATTTTGGAATAAGGCTGTAACATAACAAAATGTGGAAAAAGTGAAGTGCTGTGAATACTTTAACCACTTCAGCCCCGGAAGGTTTTACCCCCTTCCTGACCAGAGCACTTTTTACAATTCGGCACTGCGTCGCTTTAACTGCTAATTGCGCGGTCATGCAATGCTGTACCCAAACGAAATTTGCGTCCTTTTCTTCCCACAAATAGAGCTTTCTTTTGATGGTATTTGATCACCTCTGCCGTTTTTATTTTTTGCGCTATACACGGAAAAAGACCGAAAATTTTGAAAAAAAATGATATTTTCTACTTTTTGTTCTAAAAAAAATCCAATAAACTCAATTTTAGTCATACATTTAGGCCAAAATGTATTCGGCCACATGTCTTTGGTAAAAAAAATGTCAATAAGTGTATATTTATTGGTTTGCGCAAAAGTTATAGCGTCTACAAACTAGGGTACATTTTCTGGAATTTACACAGCCTTTAATTTATGACTGCCTATGTCGATTCTTGAGGTGCTAAAATGGCAGGGCAGTACAAAATCCCCACAAATGACCCCATTTTGGAAAGTAGACACCCCAAGGAATTTGCTGAGAGGCATGTTGAGCCCATTGAATATTCATTTTTTTTGTCCCAAGTGATTGAATAATGACAAAAAAAAAAAAAAAAAAAAAAAATTACAAAAAGTTGTCACTAAATGATATATTGCTCACACAGGCCATGGGCATATGTGGAATTGCACCCCAAAATACATTTAGCTGCTTCTCCTGAGTACGGGGATACCACATGTGTGGGACTTTTTGGGAGCCTAGCCGCGTACGGGGCCCCGAAAACCAATCACCGCCTTCAGGATTTCTAAGGGCGTACATTTTTGATTTTACTCCTCACTACCTATCACAGTTTTGAAGGCCATAAAATGCCCAGATGACATAAAACCCCCCCAAATGACCCCATTTTGGAAAGTAGACACCCCAAGCTATTTGCTTTGAGGCATGTTGAGTCCATGGAATGTTTTATATTTTGACACAAGTTGCGGGAAAGTGACAAATTTTTTTTTTTTTTTTTTTTTTTTGCACAAAGTTGTCACTAAATGATATATTGCTCACACAGGCCATGGGCATATGTGGAATTGCACCCCAAAATACATTTAGCTGCTTCTCCTGAGTACGGGGATACCACATGTGTGGGACTTTTTAGGAGCCTAGCCGCGTACGGGACCCCGAAAACCAAGCACCGCCTTCAGGATTTCTAAGGGCGTACATTTTTGATTTTACTCCTCACTGCCTATCACAGTTTCGGAGGCCATGGAATGCCCAGGTGGCACAAACCCCCCCCAAATGACCCCATTTTGGAAAGCAGACACCCCAAGCTATTTGCTGAGAGGCATGGTGAGTATTTTGCAGCTCTCATTTGTTTTTGAAAATAAAGAAAGACGAGAAAAAAAATTTTTTTTTTTCTTTTTTCAATTTTCAAAACTTTGTGACAAAAAGTGAGGTCTGCAAAATACTCACTATACCTCTCATCAAATAGCTTGGGGTGTCTACTTTCCAAAATGGGGTCATTTGGGGGGGGGTTTGTGCCACCTGGGCATTCCATGGCCTCCGAAACTGTGATAGGCAGTGAAGAGTGAAATCAAAAATTTACGGCCTTAGAAAGCCTGAAGGCGGTGCTTGGTTTTCGGGGTCCCGTACGCGGCTAGGCTCCCAAAAAGTCCCACACATGTGGTATCCCCGTACTCAGGAGAAGCAACAGAATGTATTTTGGGGTGTAATTTCACATATTCCCATGGCATGTTTGAGCAATATATCATTTAGTGACAACTTTGCGCAAAAAAAAATAAAAAAAATAAAAAATTGTCTCTTTCCCGCAACTTGTGTCACAATATAAATTATTCCATGGACTCAACATGACTCTCAGCAAATAGCTTGGGGTGTCTACTTTCCAAAATGGGGTCATTTGGGGGGGTTTTGAACTGTCCTGGCATTTTATGCACAACATCTAGAAGCTTATGTCACACATCACCCACTCTTCTAACCACTTGAAGACAAAGCCCTTTCTGACACTTATTGTTTACATAAAAAAATAATTTTTTTTTGCAAGAAAATTACTTTGAACCCCCAAACATTATATATTTTTTTTAAAGCAAATGCCCTACAGATTAAAATGGTGGGTGTTTCATTTTTTTTTTTCACACAGTATTTGCGCAGCGATTTTTCAAACGCATTTTTTGGGGAAAAAACACACTTTTTTACATTTTAATGCACTAAAACACACTATATTGCCCAAATGTTTGATGAAATAAAAAAGATGATCTTAGGCCGAGTACATGGATACCAAACATGACATGCTTTAAAATTGCGCACAAACGTGCAGTGGCGACAAACTAAATACATTTTTAAAAGCCTTTAAAAGCCTTTACAGGTTACCACTT
This sequence comes from Lithobates septentrionalis, assembly GCA_037952835.1. Classification (NCBI taxonomy): domain Eukaryota; kingdom Metazoa; phylum Chordata; class Amphibia; order Anura; family Ranidae; genus Lithobates; species Lithobates septentrionalis. The sequence continues at coordinate 2,084,465 of JBBDGP010000034.1, read as the reverse complement.
TAGATTTACAGAGGAGGTCTACTGCTAAACTTACTGCCCTCGATCTGACCTTCGCGGCGATACCTCACATGCATGGTGCAATTGCTGTTTACATTTGACGCCAGACCAACGCTTGCGTTCACCTTAGCGCGAGAGCAGGGGGGACAGGGGTGCTTTTTTTTTTTTTTTTTTTTTTTCTTTATTATTATTATTTTTTTATCTTATTTTTAAACTGTTCCTTTCATTTTTTTTTTTTTTTAAATCATTTTTATTGTTATCTCAGGGAATGTAAATATCCCCTATGATAGCAATAGGTAGTGACAGGTACTCTTTTTTGCAAAAATTGGGGTCTATTAGACCCTAGATTTCTCCTCTGCCCTCAAAGCATCTGATCACACCAAGATCGGTGTGATAAAATGCTTTCCCAATTTCCCAATGGCGCTGTTTACATCCGGCGAAATCTACGTCATAAAATGCTCGTAGCTTCCGGTTTCTTAGGTCATAGAGATGTTTGGAGCCACTCTGGTCTCTGATCAGCTCTATGGTCAGCTGGCTGAATCACCGGCTGCATTCTCAGGTTCCCTGTTGAGACAGGAGAGCCAGAGAAAAACACGGAAGATGTTGGGGGGGGGGGGGGGGCATTCCCTCCCACTGCTTGTAAAAGCAGTCTAGAGGCTAATTAGCCACTAGGATTGCTTTTACATGAAAGCCGACCGCTGGCTGAAAAGAATGATACCAAGATGATACCTAAACCTGCAGGCATCATTCTGGTATAACCACTCAAAGTCGTGAATGGCATACCTGAAGACAAAAAAATGGTTAACAATAATACACAGTAAACAGTAAAGTATAAATAATTACATACCTGAAAAGCAAACGTGATAAAACATAACAACAATAAAACATTGCAGAATAGAATACAGTAAAAAAGAGCAGAACAATAGAGAGAGAATAGAGAGAGAGAGAACAATAAAACGACAACTATTTTTATTTTATATTTTTGTTTGTGTTTTTTTTTTTTTTTTTTTTACACTTTTTTTTGTAACTAACTTTTATAACTGTAACCGGTTCCAGGTTCGGGTCTCTCAAAATGCGATGGCATCTCGGGAGACCCTGTGAAAGTGTGCCTAGTCTGTGCAATGCTGTACCCTACGCTAATAGTCAACTAGTGCATGGTAGCGTTCAAAACATTCACCAATGCAAAGACCAGGATTGTCAGGACAGGAGGGACAATAATAGCGGGTGTCACGCCTATATCCGCGCTTTCTGCAGACACAACATCTTTTTTGGGGGGTTCGTTGGGTAGGGGTACTCGGGAGGACATAAAAATGCCTCTCATGCAGCCGACTGCATTTGGTTGGGGATGTGAATGGGGGAAGTACGGGCGCTGCAGAAGCGGTGGGTTCCCAATTAGGATTGGCGAATGCAGCAGGAAGGGCATTATGGGCACGACGGGCCTGTGTTTGTCTTTTTGGTGGCAGCGGGACACTACTTGTGCTTGCCACCTCACCAGCTTGAACTGCACTTATGGGACTCGCCACGTCACCAAGTGTTACTGTAGTGCTGGTTTGACTACGACCGGGGTGTACTAGGCCGCTGGCGCTTGCCAGTTCACCAAAACGCTACAAAAAAAACTGTTAGCGATCGCAGGGATCAGGCCTGACTCTGCGAACGCTGCAGTTATGCGTTTAGTGTTTTGTAAGTGACAGTGATCGATCGATACTGCACTTGGGTGGGCTGGGCCGGGCCGGGCGGAGGGGCAAAACGCAGGTGCTAGCAGGTATCTGGGCTGATCCCGCTAACACTGCGTTTTTGGGAACCCTAAACTGCTGGGGACGCTAGTATAGATCAGATCGGATCAGATATTGATGCGATCAGATACTATACCACTAAGGGAGGTGTACGGTGCGTGCGTGGGTGTTAGCGGTACTGGCGCTAATCTGACGCTGCCTGGGGCTGGTGCTTGCCAGTTCACCAAAATACTACCAAAAAAACTGTTAGCGATCGCAGGGATCAGGCCTGACTCTGCGAACGCTGCAGTTATGCGTTTAGTGTTTTGTAAGTGACAGTGATCGATCGATACTGCACTTGGGTGGGCTGGGCCGGGCGGAGGGGCAAAACGCAGGTGCTAGCAGGTATCTGGGCTGATCCCGCTAACACTGCGTTTTTGGGAACCCTAAACTGCTGGGGACGCTAGTATAGATCTGATCGGATCAGATATTGATCCGTTCAGATACTATACCACTAAGGGAGGTGTACGGTGCGTGCGTGGGTGTTAGCGCTACTGGCGCTAATCTGACGCTGCCTGGGGCTGGTGCTTGCCAGTTCACCAAAACGCTACCAAAAAAACTGTTAGCGATCGCAGGGATCAGGCCTGACTCTGCGAACGCTGCAGTTATGCGTTTAGTGTTTTGTAAGTGACAGTGATCGATCGATACTGCACTTGGGTGGGCTGGGCTGGGCTGGGCGGAGGGGCAAAACGCAGGTGCTAGCGGGTATCTGGGCTGATCCCGCTAACACTGCGTTTTCGGGAACCCTAAACTGCTGGGGACGCTAGTATAGATCTGATCGGATCAGATATTGATCCGTTGAGATACTATACCACTAAGGGAAGCGCATGCTGCGTGCGTGGGTGTTCGCGGTACTGGCGCTAATCTGACGCTGCCTGGGGCGACGCATATCACCGCCGGGCGATCAGGGGGCTAAACCTTTATTCGGTAATAAACGGCGGGTGCCCTGACACTATAAAAAATAAACAAACTAACCAGCGTCACCCGTAACAGTTATACAGTGATCAGTGGTGAAAGGGTTAACTAGGGGGCAATCAAGGGGTTAAAACATTTATTAGATAGTATATGGGGGTCCCCTGTCGCTATAAAACACTGACGGCGAACCTAAATATTTACGTTCCTAACTAGCGTCACCAGCGACACTAATACAGCGATCAGAAAAATGATCGCTTAGCGACACTGGTGACAGGGGGTGATCAAGGGGTTAAAACTTTATTAGGGGGGGTTAGGGGGGTATCCTAGACCTAAAGGGGGCCTAACACTAACTGCCCTAACACTAACTGTCACAAACTGACACTATGCAGTAATCAGAAAAAAAAAAGAAAAAAAAAAAAAAAAATACTGCTAATGTCAGTTTGTGACAGGGGGGGGGGGTGATTGGGGGGGGATCGGGGGGCGATCGGGGGGGGGATCGGGGGTGTAAATATGCCTGGCATGTTCTACTGTGTGTGTGTGTGTGTTGTGCACTCACTTGTCATCTCTCCTCGGCGCTGGAACGGAAACTGCCAGACCGGGGAGAGATGACATCACATCCTCTGCCTGTGTGAAACGACACACAGGCAGAGGAGGATTCCTATTGGCTGGGAGCGATCGCGAGGGGGGGGCCACGATCGGATGGTCTCCCCCTCGCCTCCCGACGCTCCCAGTCAGATGCCGACCGCCGATGGCACCGGGGGGGGGTCCGATCGGACCCCCCGCCCGCGGGAGGCAGATCACGTATGGGTACGTGATTTTGCCTGCCCGTGCCATTCTGCCGCAGTATATATGCGGTAGGCGGTCGGCAAGTGGTTAAAGATGCACTGTATATCTATACTTCCTGTTTTCTCAGCAAAGTCCCACAAATATTTATTGAACCTGATAGTGAAGTCCAGCTAATGTAGCTTTCAGTGATAGTGTGGCACCAATGCTCTATTGCACCTGAATTGAAATCAGAGTTGTCACTCTCATGTAAGCTGTGCCTGCTTGTATTACAGTGGGATGAAAAATTGTTGCGGGGGGGGGGGGGGGGGCTTGTCTATCAGCACCTGGCCACATCCACTCCTTCCCACTGCTTTCTGGATCGGCAGCAAGGCATCTGCTGCTGTGAGCTGCAATGTCTGCAGTGGATAATGCAGCTGTGCATGTGGAGCAACGCTCAGTCATGCTAAATTCAAAGATTATTAGTAGTATAGCAGGGTCACGGTAATTAATGACTTTAACCTCAACCCAGCCTTACAGTTAACCCCTAACTTAAGCCATGCCCTCTGATTATACATGCAGGGCTGTGCTGAGGAATGGGGGACATGCCATGAGGGTTATGCCAAGGGGGCCAATCCAGGGCTGAATGCCCCCTCATCATTTGTTTCAATGATGGTGGGGGCCTCAGGTTGCACTCATGGAAGCATAGTGGGGATGGTGGGGCACTGAGGCCAGAGTGTGCATAGTAGACACTAGAGTTGGCCCGAGCATAAGTCTAGGTCGAACATTGACTGTTCGCCCGTTTGACGAACACCTGAATTATCAGGACGTTGTACTGTTTGTTCGGCCCTCCGAACGACCACAATGCACTGCGATGCCGCACAGTGCATTGAAAGCCCTGATTGGCTGAAGCAATGAAAGCTTTTCCCAATCAGGGCACATAGCACTGTCAGAGCCATGACTGGACACTGTGATGATGACTCTATTCAATCATGGCTCATTGCTCTTAGTCCCACCCCACACTATAAAAATATTCTCCTCATAGCGGCCATTTGCAGCGTGATATTGGCGTGGAGAGAGATAGAACATAGCTCTGTTCAGTGCTGCTAGCGAGTTAGTGTGCTATAAGGTGTTGTTGTGCTTCTATTGTGACTGTAGAGTGTCAGTTTAGTGTAAATCTAGTGATAGTGCATTGTGAGAGTAGTGTGACCGTTCATTTTTACTTTAGTGTAATTTTATTTTGTCAGGGCAAGTTTCCTGCAGTATATTTCAGTGTGTTACTGCATGTTTACCGCAGTATATTGTAGTGCGTTATTGCAGGTCTACCGCTGTATATTTTAGTGTGTTATTGCACGTTTACCACAGTATATTTCAATTCGCTACTGCATGTTTAACGCAGTATATTTCAGTGCTTTATTGGAGGTTTACCGCAGTGTATTTCAGTGCATTATTGCAGGTTTACCGCAGTATATTGCAGTGTGTTGCTGCATGTTTAACGCAGTATATTTCAGTGCGTTATTGCAGGTTTACAGCAGTATATTTCAGTGCATTATTGCAGGTTTACCGCAGTATATTGCAGTGTGTTGCTGCATGTTTAACGCAGTATATTTCAGTGCATTATTACATGTTTACTGCAGTATATTGCAGTGCATAAGTGCACATTTAACGCAGTATATTTCAGTGCGTTATTACAGGTTTACTGCAGTATATTGCAGTATGTAAGTGCACGTTTAACGCAGTATATTTCAGTGCGTTTTTGCAGGTTTACCGCAGTATATTGCAGCGTGTTAGTGTGCATTTAACGCAGTATATTTCAGTGCGTTGGTGCATGTTTACCACAGTATATTGCAGTGCAGAATATTTCAGTGTGTTAGTGCACATTTACCACAGTGTATTATAGTGCATCAGTGCATTTTTACTGCAGTATACTGTAGTGTGTCAGTGGAGTGTGTCTGTGTAGTGAGTACTCAAGTTAAAGTGCACCAAACACCACTTTCCATTGATTAAATTGCATCCACGTACATATTTCCCCATATTTAACACATTTTGTTAATAAGCCCCTCCCCCCATCATGTCTGGGAGGCCAACAAGGAGAGGCAGATGTTCCCATAGCACTGTGAGGGGGGCAGCAGCGTCTGTGTCCACAGGCAAAGGTGGACGTGGTCCGTGCTTAGGCAGGGCATCATTTCCTCTGTTTAGTGATGTTGCCTGTGCTATCCAGCCACAGCATGCAGAGGAGGTGGTGGACTGGCTTACCAAACCATCCTCATCCTCCCCATCCTCCATCACCCAAGCAGAGACTAGTGAGCAGTCCACCGCAGCTGCCAGGGTAGCAAAACCTGCCTCCTTGTCCACAGCTATTCCTGCCATAGCTCCCAGCATCAGGCATGAAGCAGTCAGCTGAGTTATTTGAACACAGCGTCAGCCACTTGCTCCTTGACGATGGACAGCCATTACTTGATTTATCACCTCTATAGGGTTATGGTGTGAAGGCACCACCAACACCCAAAACCCAATTTTTCCGCACCTGTTACTTCTATCCAAAGTCTGCGAAAGCGACACCGGAATTTATCCACAAAAATCTCTTGTTTTATCTTGTTTCGAGTGCACTAAATTGTGGCCTCATCATACAGACTGGCTCCCCAAACCATTGTTTACAAAATAATGAAAGCTTGCAGAGAAAATGTAATTTTTTGGCTTTATAAATGTTATTACTGCTCCAGCAGGTTCTATACACAATGCAGATGCACCACTTTACAGGCAGACTAAGGGAACCCCCCCCCCCCCCAGGCCCCCATACCCTTTGTATGCACAGATACTTGCATATAAGCCTTCATAATGGGCACTTTGATTTTTCCATTTCGGGTCCAATAGATTTCAATGGGGTTCGTCATTTGGTTACGAACTTTTGCAATGTTCGGCCCATGTCTATTAGACACCCTGTCCTCAGTGTATGTTCAGCCCCCAGGTCGCACAGTATGTCATAAGGTATTATGGTGTAGTTCACTTGTACCATAACAATCAATAATGCTGGGCAGCCTGGGGGCTGAATATAAACTGAGGACAGGGTTTCCTATATGGACACTCCGGCCTCAGTGCCCCATCCCCACCATGCCTCCATAAGTACTATCTGAGGCCCCTACCATAATTGGCCTCATAGATGGCATGGCCCTGCGAACACATTGCAATCTTACCTTACAATGTTATCTATGATCAAGTATGTAGTGCAGGGTCCTTCCTGATTAATGTAAATAGAATATATTGTTTAGGCCCTTATATTACATAGTTTTGGTAAAGCTAAAGGAGGTTGTACAATTAGGTCAAATTTTCCGCCCAGACAGATCAGACTGACCACCATCCACCCAATGCACACTTCCTACTGTTTTATCACTGGACCTAGTACACGCGTGCAATTTCAGATTGTAGCATCAAAAAGAACACAATTATTTTTCCATTTTTTTTGCCCAAATTTTCTGACCACCTTTACTTGAACTGCATTCTCGTGCCAAAAAAAAAAATTTCTCAAGTCACTCCCACCCTCTAGTAGGTGTAGCGTCTTCTCCGGAGTATTTCCTCCCTGCTAGCAGGCCCTTAGAGAGTCTTGCCAGAGAATAAACTGATCATTCCTGCTCCTCTTGAAGTGGGTAATTTCACAAGACAAGTCCAATTCCATCGCATTTGACCGCCAAGTATAATTCCGCAGAAGATCAGCCAGAGCATTTTATCGCTTTTTCTTGCAATCAGACAATGCAAAAAAAGAGGTTTGAGAACATTAAAGGGAAAGCAACAATCAGCGGAAAGAAAACAAGAGGAGATGCAGAGAGGTCTGAAAATAGCCCGTTCAGAAGGACTGTAATTGATAAACTCTGAGACTGTGAAACGGACTTATGCGCTGAAGATGAAAGTACAAATGAAAGCAGAAAATTACCCCATACAGGCTGGAATTCCATAAAAGGAGTCGTGCTGAAGTATACCCAGTCATTAGTGACCTCCTTATAAAAATGCTAGTTGGCTAGCTGTCCCTGGCTTAATTTCTTTCACAGACCCACATTAGACAAGTACGATGCCAAGTCATAGTGAACTCCTGACCTGCATGCATTCTGGGTCAGTGACTCAAAGCATACGGATGCCATCGAATCAGAATGCCAGCCAGACAAATGGCATTTTCAGGAGAAGAGGTCAGGAGATGGCAATTTACATTACAGTTTTTCCGAAAGTGTATTTCCACTTTTACTGTACAATAGAATTGAGTAACACATACTTTATATTTGTTACATGTTCCAAGTCACATAGCATAACTTGGGCTGCATTCACACCTGAGCGTTTTTGCGAAGCGTTTGTATGCACGCTTTTGAGTGTTTGTGTACAGTGTTTTTAAAGTGTTTTTCAGCTTTGCCATTTTTTAATTAACCAATAGTGAAAAATATAATCTTTTTCATCATTTGTTGCTATGTTTTTCAGCTTTTTTTATCCTCTGTTATTTATCATGTATTTATTTATTTACTTTGCACTTTTTTTGTAAGGGGTCAAGGGTTAGGGTTTAATGTGTCAGAACTAGGGATGAGCCGAACCCCCCCCTGGTTCGGTTCGCAGCAGAACATGCGAACAGGCAAAAAATTTGTTGGAACACGCCAACACCGTTAAAGTCTATGGAACACGAACATGAATAATCAAAAGTGCTAATTTTAAAGACTTATATGCAAGTTATTGTCATAAAAAAGTGTTTGGGGACCTGGGTCCTGCCCCAGGGGACATGTATCAATGCAAAAAAAAGTTTTTAAAACGAACGTTTTTTTCGGGAGCAGTGATTTTAATAATGCTTAAAGTGAAACAATAAAAGTGAAATATTCCTTTAAATTTCGTACCTGGGGGGTGTCTACAGTATGCCTGTAAAGTCGCACATTTTTCCCATGTTTAGAACAGTCCGAGAGCAAAATTAAATTTCTAAAGGAAAAAAAATCATTTAAAACTACTCGCGGCTATAATGAATTGTCGGGTCTCGGCAATACACATACAAATTTGTTGATAAAAACGGCATGGGATTCCCCCACAGTCCATTACCAGGCCCTTTGGGTCTGGTATGAATATTAAGGGGAACCCCGAACCGAAATAAAAAAATTTGTGGGGGTCCCCCCAAATTCCGTACCAGGCCCTTCAGGTCTGGTATGGATATTAAGGAGAACCCCGCGCCAAAATTTTTTAAAAAATGGCGCGGGGGTCCCCCCAAAAATCCATACCAGACCCTTATCTGAGCACACAACCTGGCAGGCCACAGGATAAGGGCGGGGGACAAGAGATCCCCCCTCCTGAACTGTACCAGGCCACATGCCCTCAACATGGGGAGGATGTCCCCATGTTGATGGGGACAAGGTCCTCATCCCCACAATCCATGTCCGGTGGTTGTGGGGGTCTGCAGGTGGGGGGCTTAGCGGAATCTGGAAGCCCCTTTAACAAGGGGACCCCCAGATCCCAGCCCCGCCCCTGTGTGAATTGGTAATGGGGTACAAGTACCCCTACCACTTCACCATAAAAGTGTCCCCGCTTCTTCTGGTCTTCCTACGGTTTTCTTCTTCTTCCTCCAACTTGTTCTCCCCCCGCTTCTTCCTCTAACTTCCTCTGCTTTTCACTCCGGTCCCCTGCTTCTTCCTCCGGTCTTCTCCTCTGGCATCTTCCTCCGGCTTGTTCTTCCCCGCCCCGCTTCCGGACGATCCGCCTCAATAGGGGGTTCCCGCGGTGTGACGCTTCTCTTCTTGTGACAGCTCTTATATAGCTGAGGGCGGGGCCACCCTGTGTCAGAAAACAGGTGACCCCGCCCCCCTCTGGAACCACAGGGGAAGCCATAGGGATGTCCCCATGCGTCAGAGGGGGGCAGGGTCACCGGATGGCCCTCAGTTATATAAGAGCTGTCACAAGAACAGAAGCGTCCCATTGAGGCGGATCGTCCGGAGGACGAAGTGGAGAAGAACAAGCCGGAGGAAGATGCCGGAGGAACATGCCGGAGGTGAAAACTGGAAAAATAAGCAGAGGATCGGAGTGAGAAGCAGAGGATGATACAGGAAGAAGCGGGGGAAGAACAAGATGGAGGAAGAAGAAGAAAACCGAAGGAAGACCAGAAGAAGCGGGGAAAGAAGACATTAATAAGCGAATTGTCAAAAACCAGCTATTGTCTTTTTTAACATTTTTGACACTTTTTTGGTGAAATGGTAGGGGTACTTGTACCCCATTACCAATTCACACGGGGGGCGGGATCTGGGGTTCCCCTTGTTAAAGGGGGCTTCCAGATTCCAATAAGCCCCCCGCCCGCAGACTCCTACAACCATCGGGCAAGGGTTGTGGGGATGAGGCCCTTGTCCCCATCAACATGGCGACATCCTCCCCATGTTGAGAGCATGTGGCCTGGCACGGTTCAGGAGGGGGGGGCGCTCTCTCTTCCGCCCCTCTTTTCCTGCAGCCTGCCAGGTTGTGTGCTCGGATAAGGGTCTGGTATGGTTTTTTGGGGGGGACCCCACGCCATTATTTTTAAATTTTGGCGTGGGGTTCCCCTTAATATCCATACCAGACCCAAAGGGCCTGGTAATGGACTGTGGGGGAATCCCATGCCGTTTTTATCAATGAACTTTTACGTGTATTGCCGGGACTGACAATTCATTATAGCCGCAAGTACTTTTAAATTATTTTTTTTCCTTTAGAAATTTCATTTTGCTCTCGGACTGTTCTAAACAAGGGAAACATGCGCCACTTTACAGGCATGCTATAGACACTCCCCAGGTACGAAATTTAAAGGAATATTTCACTTTTATTGTTTCACTTTAGGCGTTATTAAAATCACTGCTCCCGAAAAAACGTCAGTTTTTAAAACTTTTTTTTGCATTGATACCTGTCCCCTGGAGCAGGACCCAGGTCCCCAAACACTTTTTATGACAATACCATGCATATAAGCCTTTAAAATGATCACTTTTGATTTCTCCCATAGACTTTTAAATGGTGTTACGCGGCTTTCGAATTTGCCGTGAACACCCTAAATTGTTCGCTATTCGGCGAACGGACGAACAGCCAATGTTTGACCCGAACATAAAGCTCATCCCTAGTCAGAACTATTTTGAAAAAATAGACATATTTTCATAAATTTCATATGGAGGTTTAACTGACTTTCCAAGTCCCTATGTATATTCAGGTAGACTTATAGACAGAAGGGATAAAAAAGGCTAGTTATACAATGAACAGCGATTGCCTCAGCTCTGAGAAAGATAAATACAGAGCAAAACTCACTCATAGAAAGAACTGTTTTTTTCTCTCTTGAAACAATTTCATACATCTCAGACATAATTTAAAATATGTGGACCCTATACAACGAAGATCCCACTATGAATATTAACATAAATATTGATGTACAACCTCCATGATCCATAATATGCCAAAAGAGAACTATGGAATTTTTGTTTATGTGTTTATGTGTTTAGGATAATATTCGACTGACCATATCCACATATATCTAAAAGTGTATGAATATAAGACTATAATCTCATGTACTATATCTCATGAAATAGATTCAAGTCGTGATTGTATTGTCTGCTGGCATAATAATCATCTAGTATGTAATATGTATTAATCTGATTAGAAAGATTCCATATATAGAGATAGTTTAAATATACAAATTATTGTGCTTAAAAATATATCCATATATATAGGTAAGACATCTATTCCTAATTAATATAATTGTGTTTAAAATATTGATGCATTAGAAATATATATTCATATAATGGTGTTACCAGATCTCCTAACATTACATTATTTATGAGTTTATTGTCCAGAATGGTATATAGGACCAGGAGAGGAAGCTATTGGGATGACACACACTCCAAACACTTGACTTCATTCACACTACACCCACTTCATTCACACCTCATACACTTATATACTTATCATACACTTATCATCACGCTCTTTATCATTTGACACTTCGAGGGAGCCAAAACACAGCTCCACCTTGAGAAGACATCATTTTGGGAAAAGAAGCCATCTTGGAGACTCTAGTAACGATCATTGTAAGCCAGCAGCCATTTTGGAAGGGTAATTATGCTACATTGATCTTTCTTGATTCATTGATAATTTGAGAATACATATTATTGATTTTTTTTTATAATTAGATTATTATTTCTCCAATATATTAACCACTTCAGATTTTCCTTTTTTTATCATCTTTTGTGTGGCGCTATAGTAGCGTTACATTTATTTACCATTTTATATAGTTTAAATCTTAATCTTCCTGTTAGGCTGCATAAATCACAGACTTTTTATCTGATAGTTAATTATCTATACAGTATATATGGTTATTGTGTCCACGGGGAGAAATGAATCCTTTCGTTCCATTCACATTGCTTAGCAAAACCTATTAGCGAGTTTTGCAAATAATTTTGTATTTTATTTATGTCACCCATAATCTAACTATTTATTGTGAATATATATCTAGTGAATAAATATTCCATATTTAGTCTGTATTCATATTGTTTGATGTGTGTTTTAAAAAAAATAAATTTAATTGGTAAAATTGCTCATAATTATCGTTCAGGCAATCCCTGACACAAACGCATGACAAATGTAGTTATTTATTATTTCTGTACTTATTATTTCTTTATTTTGTTAGGTTGGGGTGAAGGTTAGGGGTTAATATTAGTGTTAGGTTTTAATATTAGGGTTAAGGGTTGGGGTTATATTTGTTCATTTATTTGTATTAATTTTTGTTCTATTTTAAATTATTTATTTACTTATTTATTATTTGTGTTCATTTAATTATTGCATTTGTGCAGAAAAACGTGCAATAAATTTCACAAAAACGCTCAAACACACTCAAATTGAGCGTTTTACTGCATTTTTACGGAACAAAAACACACTAATCTGCCCAATTCGAGCTACAAAAAAAGATCCAGAACTTTTTTGAGCTTCACGCAATTTGTAGTGGAGACGTGAACCAACACCATAAAGAATAAATCGTTTTTTTTTCTCCTCCAGCGTTTTGGAGGTTTGAGCTTCAAGCTACAAAATGTTGAGGTATGAATGGGGTCTTAGGGTTCTTCAGCCTCTCATAGAGACTTACATCCTGCCTACAGGGGCTCGATGGTCTACCTGTGCCCTGCGCCTGCACCTTAACTCTGAAGCCCCATGCATAGGGGCTAAACACCCAGTGTGTATAGGGCTTTAGTACGGTAATTGATTGCAGGACTTCACAATCAGGACTAACACAACTGAGGAGCACCTGCATTATCATGAATAACACATAGAACAAGTCTACAGATACCTATGCATGGCACTTATCACAGGAAAAATTAAAGATTAGGAAGGTTCCAAATTTCTCATCTTCTCTGGAGCAGATGTGTTCATTGGCTTCGGCTCTTGGTGGCACATTTCCCTGATAAGGGTTAATGGCTGAGCTGGGTAGGGAAGACGGAACTGCTGTTAATTACTGTTCCGTTGCTTAATAATCTTTCTCCTTGTAGTTCCAGTCCTCCGCTTAATCTCTTTAACAGCACTAATTGAATCCACAGAGAAAGAATACACCATCTGCATCTCAGGACCAACTCAGAGGGCTCAGTACGAGAGCTTGTGACCAATCCCAGCAGTGATCAGTAGATTTCCGGCTGCTGTAGAACTACAAGTCACAGCATGCATTGCCATACTGTGCACCTGCATGGACAAAGTACAGGTCAGCTAGAGTGATGGCAGGACATGCTGGGTCGTGTAGCTGTACAATAATGAGGATATTTACTGGATTCAAATTACAAAGCATAGCATTTTTGAAATTTTTGTTCCTCTACCACATCACACCAATAACATGTCACATATGGAAAGGAATATAGGAAGCTCTTGTTGCATGCACCTGCTCAGTTAGGACATGTTAAAGAAGTTCATGTTCTATAGCAGCCTTTCTCAACCCTTTTAATATTGAGGAACCTTTAATGGTACATTAGTGTGGCCATTGAGAAGAATTCTCCTTACATTGGTGGTCATTTGGAATAATCCACCCTTACAGATAGCTAAAAGGATCATTGGTTCACTGGTAAACTACCTGTGAGTCACAAATTGCTCATTGCTTAAGGAACCCCTAGCAACCTTTAAACTTATAAAGGAACTCTAGGGTTCCACAGAACCCTGGTTTAGAAAGGTTGTTCTACAGCATCTCCTGCAGATGAACTTCAGATATTTTCAGACTTATTTAACCTCTTATAGACAAGCCACTATGTATATATGAATGGTCCACTCCCCCGTTGTTAAAGGACATACCAGGAACTGCACTACTGTGCTTGTCTGTGTGCACACAGTCCTGTGACCGTGCAGTTATCGAACACAGTAGATCACAGGAGAAAGATACAGAGAGAGCAGGATTTGCTCTGTATCACATGATTGCTGTTACTAATCACAGAATGTAAACACGTGCTTCAGCTAGAAGCCAGGTGTCACTCAGATTAAAGCAGATCTTCACTGCATCTGAGCACTGCTCTGTATCACATGATTGCTGTTACTAATCACAGAATGTAAACACGTGCTTCAGCTAGAAGCCAGGTGTCACTCAGATTAAAGCAGATCTTCACTGCATCTGAGCACCACAAACCAAAAACACTATTTCATTCATTTTAATATTCAAAGCAACCCCCCCCCCCCCCCCCATCCACCCATGTCTCAATGCTTTATTTTGCTGAGAGATCACTTTGAAAAACAACCCCTAGCATTTCTGGCTGTGGCCATCTTGAGTAAGGGCAGATGATTCATGTAATTAGTCAAGCATCAAGCATTACCATCCTGGATGGTAATAAAAAATGTGGCTCAACCATCTGTGCCAACCCCGAACCACAAATGAAAACTGAGTGTGGGTAGTGCCAGGAGCTGGGGTACCCAGTGCAGAGAGAAAGGCACATATAGAGACCCGGAGGATGTAACAGTTCTTGTATTAGTATGCCAGAAGGGTTACAAGAGTACCTGCAACAACACAGTTTGTATCACTAGCATTAACACATGCAGTAACAGGTGCAGTAACACTAATGGCTCTGAAGGAAGCATAGGCAATAGCAATCTCACCAGTAGTTCTAGCAGGTCACACAGCATCAACATCGATATGAAGAGATATTTCTTTAGGCACAGTACGGCACACTATATGCAAGGCTTATTACCACAACAGCATCTGAAGGAGGGGTGGCTGACTGGCAGGGTGGCAGGCTCAGCTAGGGACACTGAGAGGATCTGAAGGAGGTTGTAGAAGCAGTTTCGAAGGCTGATGCTAACAGGGGTGCACAGCGGTGTCCCTACAGTTTCCCTCCTCGTACCAGAATCCTTCCCTATTGCTAAGTCACTATCCCTAACAAGTAGAATGCTGTTCCTACTCTGTCCACTTGCAATTGTATGCCAAATCCCAGCAGGGTCCCCTATTTATAAAGGCTGCCCCATCCAAAATGGCCACTGGGGATTGCAGTGTCCAATTGGACATTATTTTTATTATTATTATTTTTAATATTTTTAATCAAATTCATCCTCCAATCAGATCGTCCATCCAATCTTGATAAATTTTTGTGGTTTTTGGTGTTTCATGTCTTTTATTACACTTTGTGTGCCCTGTTCTCTTTACACTGCGTGTATATGTGTTCTCCCTTCCTATATATAAAGTTCCAAATTATTCACAAGCAATCCCCACCCGGCTTCCCTGGTGTGTGTGATTACTGAAAGAGGGACGGCACTCTGATCTGATTGGTCCGCCTGCCCTGCCAGCTCAATATACCACACCTAAGATGGCCGACGACTATGCCTGATGAAGGAGCATGCATTTCCTGAACACGTGCATGTCATAGCTTCCCCCCACTGAGACCAGGGACTTCCTGAGTGATGGCTTCCTCCTGTTCCCTGTATGCTCTAGCCTGGGACACCAGAAACCACTGGCGCCGCCGAGCAAGACACCACAGTGCTGCCTGGATGATCGTTCTGGAACCCTGCTGTCCATCTGACACTTACCATGATGTGCCTGCTTTTATATGTTTTCGAGTGAGTGAATTACTACTTAATTAAATATGGTACAATATTGCTGCACTTAGATTGGTGCTGCTTGTCTGTTTTTCTTGTATTCCCCCCAGAGATTCTTCTACTCTCCAGCGTGCTGCCTTCCCTGTGCCAGCTATACTCCCTGTGGTAATCACCCAGGCTATGGACTGTCCTTAAAAACCCTGCACCTCTATCAGGAGTCATTCCTAACATAATTTTTATTTATTGACTCTCTACTGCTCATTTGTCAGAACTTTGGACTATATGTTCAGGATCCTGACTTTTTAACCATTCCCTCACCACCCCAGACAACACAGCTTTGCCTGCTGGAAATACCTTAGCGCAACAATCATTGTGTGCTTTCCAGTGTTCAATTGGACAGCTACTCTCACTTTAACGTTCCCATGACGACGTCCAATAGGACGAAACGTACGTCGGAAGGCTGACGCGCTGACGTCATCGTTTTTATCCTTATTCGTTCCGAACGGGTGCATGCGAGCCGGCCGGCTGTTTTATTTCCTATGTGCCTAATACCGTGATTTTACATGTAAGTGTGATTATCCCTTTACTTAAATAAATGGTTATACTGATTTACACTATGGAGAATATTCTTTATCCTTCTGGGTCCCCCCGATATGCCGATTGAATCCATTGTACGGAGAGATCCTGTCTGCCCCTTCCCTGTGAGGAGACTTGAGGAGCTGATTTCCCCTGAGTGGATGTCCATAAATAAGCTGACTTACAGCTTACCTCTGGTAAGCGCACATCTTATTAGGTGGAGGATTCCTCACTGGGTGTTTGTCGTTTAACATCTACGATCACCAATTGTATCTGCCTTGGCTCCAAGGACTGTTTGCTTTTTGACCATTCCTATTCCATCTTCAGTCACTTTTGTTATTTGGTGCTCAATACTTAATTTCATTTGGGACTTTCATTATTTAGTCACTTTTATTTTTATTTTTATTTACTTTCAATAGATTTTTTGTGTCTAATTATCATGAATATTTTGTATTACTTGATAAATTGTATTCATTTATCCACTTATTCATGTTTGTTTAGTTACAACACATGTCATTCCTTTTAGCGCAGTCTTTTTTGATTATTTTTGTCTATTATGTGCACGCCTCACTTTAGGACTGCAGCTTTTATTTAATTTTATAGAACTTTATCATCATTGCATAGAGTAGCGCGGTAATTCTTGGTGTTTACTCTCACTTTAAGCCTATGGTGGCTGCAGAGGAACATCAGTCCTCTGAGTCTCCAATCCATCCACACAGATGCAAGGCGCCACCTACTGAATATATAAAGGACAAAATCAGGGATAGGGGCACAGGGACTTCCAGGATTTCCAGGATTTCTATGCTTCTAAGCTGGGGTTGGGAAATGGGCAGGGGAGTGGTGATATTTTTTAGGACTATGCATTAGTGGAGGAGAATAGAGATTTCCAAACTGAATTCTCTTGGGATGGAGGCACAGGAGCATTTGGTATTCAACAGTAAAATGTAAGCTACAATAAATATATGCAGGAAAAGTGCACCTTTCTTCATATTGTATGTATTTCTTGTATATTGGAAGGATAAAGTGTTGTGCAGTAGGGAAAAGCAGAAGAGAAATTCCCCAGATACAAAGCAGTGAATGTTCTTTCAGACAGAATGCGGGAGTCTGATAAACAGCAGAGGAGGATCTGGGTGACACACAATACAGCAGAGAGCTGGAATTCCCTAGCGGCTTTCCTTCCCCCCTCCCTTGATTCATCCTCATCATTTTAAAGTGATTCCTCTTAAAGGAGAACTCCCATTTATATTGAAAAGAAAACATAACGTATCCTCATAATCATTTTAGGCGAGTTGCAACATTTTCTGTGACTACAACTTAATTTTATGGTAATTCCTGCCTTCCAGCGAAAGAGAAATCTCCATCTTCATTCCAGGGTGTGGTTACCATGTCTACACTAAAGTAGATGTGAACAAGGAAAAAGCTCAGTTACATGAGGATTTATAAGCTTTCCCTCTTCTGTTCCTGCACAAGCTTTATCATCGGTAAATCTCCATAATGTAGTGGATGCATACAACTAGATTGTCAGGTATTGGACTGCAGATGAGGTTGTCTACCATTAACATTAAAGTGTATGTAAAGCCAAGCAACTGCTTTTTTTTATCGAAGAAATAGAAACTCTCTTTTAAGTTCATATTGCTGTCTGTGTTTATGCAGTGGAGATACACCCCTCAGTTTGTCCTGGGGGCCATTGTTAACAAAACAGAAAGGGAAAGATTTACTGATATTAAGGCTCATTCAGACAGGCTATCTGGGGCAGATACTGTGTTCAGAGGCAGCTAAAATATTGTATGGTCTTTGGTTTCATACAGGGTCCAATCCCCTTGCAGAGTAAGTCTAATCAGCTAAATTAACTCATCAGCTCTCATAAATGACCCTTAGCAGTCCTTCAGAATGTTGATGGTAAATGAACAAGGTTTTGCAATCTGAAAATCAACATATTATTGCACAGAATAAAATTACAATTTGATAGAGAACAAATGTGATATAAATCCTATGCATAATTTGCTTAGAAAATCAAATGCATCTTATTAGCTGTCTGCTCCGCATAATATACAGTAGGTGTGTTTGGTGTGTGTTATTTTCGCATATATTTTAGTGAAACCAAGTTTTATGAATATAACTCTATCATAGCAGGAATGATCAAAATCATATATTGTTTGCCTCTGGTGATTTGATCATAGATAAACACTCAGACTCACATATGTGTATTTCATTACTAGACAGATTTAGTTAGAGACCAAATGTGATATAAATCCTATGCATATTTCGATTAGGGCAGTGGTCACCAAAATGCGGCCTTTTGCTTGTCATTAACCGGCCCATGGGGCATCTTTACTCCTACTGATACAAGACACTATTCCTCCCACTGACACCAATAATGGGGTATAATTTCTGCTACTGACATCAACAGGGGGGCATTATTTCTCCCATTGAAGCCAACAATGGGGCATTATTCCTCCCACTGATATCAACTATGGGGCCCTATTACTCTCACTAAACAAAGACTTGGGGGCACCCCCTAACTATGCATTACATTAGAGAGGATTGTATTTCTCCCATGGTTGAGAAGTGGGATCTTTCATTCTATCAATAGTGTAGGATCCACTGAAAATGGGGTACTTTGACGCAGTAGGGGGCTTAAGCACTGTATGGCCATATGGTGTGACCAAATCCCCATATTTGCTTATTATGTTCAGGTGCTTTAAATAGCCTTGTAGGATTTTAAATGACATTTTTGTATGTGTGCGCTATAATATTTTGCTCTATTCCTCCCACTGACACCAAAGATAGGACATTATTACTCCCCTTAGTACATGTTTATATGGTTTGCATTGTTTACTCCTGCTGATGCCAGGACAATTTCTACTCCTAATGGCCACAGTCTGGCCCCCCAAAAGTCTGAAGGACACTAAAGTGGCCCTTTGTTTAGAACGTTTGGAGATCCCTGGCTTAGGAAATCTAATATATCTTATGAGATGCCTGCTCCCTGTATATATGAATGTGTTTGCTTTCTGATTGTTGATTTCTGATACATTAGTGAAACCATGTTTAATGAATATAACTCTATCATGGATTAATATCTATTAATATCTATAATAATACTATATCTATAATAATATCTATAATATAACTATTATGGAAATAGTATATTGCTTGGCTCTGGTAATTTTATCCCATTTCAACACCCAGACTCACATTAGTGTATTTAATTACTAGACAGATTGCTTCAATAGGAGGCTTTCCAGACTAAATACTATATGCGATACTGCTAAAAGGTTCCCTACACCCTGCCTGGCATCTAACTTTCTCTGATATTCATCTAGCTTGGGACTGTCTTCTGACACCTGTGCAATAATCATGCTGTCTAATCAGCATCTTGATATGCAACACCTGCGAGGTGGATGGATTATCTCGGCAAAGGAAAAGTGCTCACTAAGGGC